>JAWNMU010000618.1:7500-184340 GCA_035043665.1 Drosophila quasianomalipes | reverse complement strand
GAAGAAAGATTCATTTTTGTCATAATTATATGCTCTAGGACGAAGCTGAGAGAAGGGAGGAAGAGGAGAAGAGAAGGAAGGAGGAGTGAGCGGAGGAAGAGGAGGGAGAGAAAGAAGAGGGAGGGAGGAGAGGGTGGGGAAGAAGGAAGAGAGGGAGGAGGAGGGAGGGGGAGAGGCAGAGGGAGAGGGAGAGAAAGGAAGAGAGGGAGAGGGAGAGGGAGAGGGGCTGTGTACTCTGTTTATGCACCGACTCGGACTCAGATGTAGATAAAAAACATCTAGACTTAGGCTAGCATGGAGTTAATTTAGTTCTAGGATTTTTTAGTACAAATATTCGTTATGATCGAGAAGGAAAAAAATTGATCCAACTCAAACAAGTTCAAATTGAGAACGAGAGGAGGATTCTACAGGCGGAGAGAGAGGGAGTGAAAGAGGAGAGGGAGGGGAGGAAGGAGAGACGGAGAAACACAGGCAAGAGAAGGGAGAAGGCGAAGAGAGAGGGGAAAAAAGGGCGGAGGGAAGGAGAAGGGGGGGAGGAGGAGGAGGAAGAGTCCGAGGAAGAGGAAGAGGAAGAGGAAGAGGAAGAGGAGGAGTCTGAGGAGGAGGATGAGAATGTGTCGTTCAAATTGAGAGTCCAGCTCATAGAACTGGGGATGATGAGCCAGTTAAGGTGGAGAGGAGGGTGGAGGAGGAAGAAAAGAAAACCAGGCTCAGGGCAACAAGAGTTCCTTGGCCCAGTCTAACGGGGAGCTTATTCAACACCCATCAGCACAAACGCACCCAGAGACATACGCGCAGAAACACACACATGCGCAACTACAGACAAACCGCTTGCATTCAAGGAAAGATTCTTCTTTTTCTTCTTTTTCTTCTTCTTCCTCTTCTTCCTCTTCTCCTCTTCTTCCTCTTCTTCCTCTTCTTCTTCCTCTTCTTCCTCCCTTCTCCCTCTGACCCTTCCTTGCCCTTCTCCCTACCTCCTTCTGCTTTGTCTTCCTCTTCTCTTCGCCATCATCTCCGTCCATCTCTGTCCTCCCTCCCCCTTCTTCCACCACAACCCCTCTTCCCTTCCCTCATTGGACTTCTCATTCTTGTCCTCTTCTTCCGGTCTCGTTATTCCCTTCTCTTTCTTGCCCATTTTATTTCCGGACTTAGATTTAAACACCAATGAAGAGGAGGAGGAGGAGGAGGATTTGGAGGAGGAGGAAGAGGAAGAAGGAGGAGGAAGAGGAGAAGAGAAGAGGAGAAGAAGAGGAAGAAGAAGAGGGAATATGAGGAGGAAGAGGAGGAGGAGAAAGAGGAAAAGGAAGAACATAGGAAGAGGATGCTGGAGTGAGTGAAAAGAAGGAGAATAGAGGGAAGAGGGAGGAGAAGAGGGGAGAGAAGAGGGGAGAGAAGAGGGAAGAGAGGAAGAAAGAGAGGAAGAAAGATAAGAGGCATTTGTCCTGTTGATTGAAATCGAGCTGTCTACGTTTCTGTTCTTTATTAATCCCCTCACTGCCTTCCACTCCTTCCTTTTCGATTCTACCAAACAACAACAACAACAACAACAACTATGCCTACACTGGCATGCAGGTCAGCAAAAAGAAGACAATCACGAAAGTGGCCTACATCCCCCTCCTTCTCTCCCTCCTCTTCGCCCTCTTCTCTCCCCTCTTTCTCCCCCTCCTTCTCCCCGTCCTTCTCCTCCTTCTCCCCTCCTCCCCTCCTTTCCCTCTTCCTCCTCCTCTTCTTCCAAGTCCTCCTCTTCTTCATCCTCCTTCTCCCCCTCCCCCTCCTTCTCCTTCCCCTTCGACATGTCCTTGTTTTTAAGAGGCGAAGGAGGGGAAGGGGGAAGAAGGAGGAGGGAAGGGGAGAGAAAGGGAGGAAAGAGAGGGGATGAAGGCCTCGAAAAGGGGCAGAGAGAAAAGAGAAGGCAAGGAAAAGGGAGTGGGAAAGGAGGAGAAGATCGAGGTGAGCGAGGAAAAAAGAGAAGAGAGGGAGAAAGAGGGGGAGAAAGAGGGGGAGAAAGAGGAAGTGATGGAGGAAAGGGAGAGGGGGGAGAGGGAGGAGAAGAGGAGAGGAGAGAGGAGAGGAAGGAGGAGGAGGAGAGGGATGACGATGATGACAGTAAGAGTACGGAAGAGGAAGAGGGAAGTGGGAGGAACTTGGGGAAGCCCGAAAGGGAAGAGAGGGCGAGGGGAGAAAGATTCTCTCCCTCCTCCACCCGCTTCCTCTATTGCCAGTCCCCCCTACTCCCCTTCCTCCTCCCACCTACTCCCCCTTCCCTTCCCACCCCTCTTCCTCTCCTTCCTCTCCTTCGTCTCCTTCTCCTTCTTCCCCTTCTCCTCCTTCTCCTCCTCTCTCCTCTCTACCTCTCACACGTCTAGTCCCTCGTCCTCTTTCTCTTCTCCTTCGCCCGTCTCTGCCTTTCCCCCCTCTTCCGCTCCTTCATCTCTCCCTTCCTAATTCCCACCCCTCCTTCCCTCATCCTCTTTATTCCACCAACTCCCCTTCTCCTCACCCTCCTTCTTCTCCTCCTTCTCCTACTTCTTCTTCCCCACTTTCCTCTCTCGCTTACCCTTCATCATCCTCCGCCTCATCTTCCTCTCTCACCCTTGCTCCTTCTCCTTCTTCTTCCCCCATACCTGCTTCTCTTTCTGCCTCTTCCTCCGCTTCTGCCCTCACTGCCTCCCCTCCGCTTCCCCCTCTCCTTCACATTCCCCTTCTCCCCTCGTCCTTCCCTCGCCCTCCCTCCAACATCTCCCTCTTGAGAGCTCAACAGAAGAGCATCCAAGGCTGACCTACGGCCGACACCGCACTTACCTATTCCTTCTCCCTTCTCCTCCCTCATCCTCCTCTTCCTCTTCCTCCTCTTCCTCCTCTTCCTCTTCCGCACCGCCCCTCCTCCGCCCCTTTCGTCTCTCCCGAGGAGTCTTCAGGTAGGACGTCACCTTCCAAGGCCTTCAGCACTCGATGGGGGTCCCAAACCGCAGGAGGAGGGACTCGCTCCGCTACTTAGCCGAAGCCTCCCTCTAAGTTCTCTCACTCTTGTGTCTACTTCTCGTTCTTCTGCCTCTCTCTCTCCTTCTTTCTGCCTCGACCCGTCCTATCTCTCCTCTTTCCCTCATTTCCCTCACAATCTCTTCCCCTGATATGCGTATTCTCTCTCATTCACACTTCACACGACTGATCACTACGGGTCGATTACGTTTCTCCTGATCTCTTGTTCGCTTTCCCTTGCCCACTCATTCACCCCGTGGTGTAGTTATATTAGATTCTTTGTCTGCTTTGTGCTGCGTCTGTCTATGAGACCTTAGCACGTACGACCCAAGCATATGTATCTGTGCACAACGCGTGCTATATATAATACATATATACAACGCGTATATACATATATACAATGTGTATGTACGTATATGCAACACGTATATACATATATACAATGCGTATATACATTTATACAATATGTATGTACATATATACAATACGTACACACATTGTATACCACTTCTATATCTTTTGTCACGCGAAGCTTCCTTTCTCCTTTCTTCACCCGTATACTCTTCGTGACTCTTAGCGATAGCGATGACTCTGTTCACTCACCTGTTCTGATATTTTTTCCTATACTCCGCATTACATACACACTGTTTAATTGTATGTTTAATTATGTATACATGTATATTCTACTGTTCCATTCTTGCGCTTTTGAAATCGTTCGTTCGTGTGTACACATACACTGTCCTCTGTACATGCGCTACGATCTACATCCTCTTTATTCATTCGATTACCTTTTCCTATGGTATTATCCATTCCATTCTTTCTTCTTGTTCCTTCTTTCATCTTTCGTGTTTGCTTCTTATTATTTGCACTTCTGTTTCCACCTCATTTTTTGTTTGTTTGTATCTTGTTGAATATTCTGATATACGCACCTATGTACACTTTATTTTGTAATCAAATCATTCATAAACATCTTTTACAACCTCGAGACTCATTTACTTCATAAAAACACAATAAATAATTAATACTAAATTATACTGAAATACATGTGAACCTTTAATTCATATTCAACAAATGTAAATTTCAGACTTTTACGTGAAGGTGCAGTGGCGCAGTGGTTACCGTGCCTCCCTGCTAAGGAGGTTCCTTCGGGAGCGAGAGTTCGAATCTCTCCTGCATCGTTTTTTTTGTTATCCGACCCAATTACATAATGAAACAGAATGTTGTACTTCGTCATCATCGTGGATGTGACACCGATCTGTAGCGTGCAAAAACACTATTTCAATTAGTTGCATTTTTTTCACATGAGTTGACTAAATACTGACTTCCCTTCCACTTGACATAGACCTTACTTGTTGACTAATTTGGGGGTAAGTAAAGTGGTGAAGCAAGATTAAAAAAAAAACACGATGCGGGAGAGATTCGAACCCTCGCTCCCGAAGGAACCTCCTTAGCAGGGAGGCACGGTAACCACTGCGCCACTGCACCTCTGATGTGGAATAGTGAAAATAACTTGATGCGGTTCATAAATGCACTCTATTCTATTTGAGTTACTTCGCACTGTTACATCCTACGACCACACCGATGGATGGGCTGGTCAAGGCTTTATGATATTATTCATTGATAAAGTGTGTCATTAATAGAAGCAAAAATAGAAAAAATACATCTACGAAGTGATGAGATTTTATTTGTTCGATTGAATTTCACGAGAATACAAAATGACATGGTAGAATGAAAGGAGCACACCCCCCGCCAAAAAAAGACAGAAAGAGTAGCATACGAATCGACGTAAGACCCAGGATAGAAGGCCAACGAGAGTGTTGCGCCGGACTGAGAACGATAAACAAACCTTGACGCCGATCATAACAGTCTGAAGAGCCTTGCGCAACACAGGAAACACAAAGTACAGAGCAATTGAAACATAGATAGAAACGGGACAAACCGACAGAAATAACAATCTTCGACTCGCGTAACTTTACAGGGAGAACTAAGAGTAGACTACGTAGAAAGAAAAGAAAAAAGAAGTCAAAGGACTCAAGGACCAGTGGAAAGGATATAAAAGAACAGATAGAAAAACAAAAAGTAAAGAAGGCGAAAGGATATGCGAAGCTACGAGAAAATGCGAAAAAAAAACAATAACAAATAACGCAAAATGCAGTTGAATTAAATAAACAAAGACTGAGACCGAGATACAACTACTAACAAAAAAAAAAAAATCCAAGGACCACATAGACAAAGGAAGAGGTAGGTGGCTGAGGAAATAACAACGCTCCCCCACACCCACATCTTTCTCGAATCCCCTGCTGCAACTCTCACCTCACCACCGCCATTCCTCCTGATCTACCTACCATCTACCCCTCCCTCTTGATCTATCTACGCTACACACCCGTTTATACCACCCTCCCTTCAACACGCAACTAAGCACTGACTGACCCCTGTAGGGATCATTCGATCGTAGTTCCCTATACTCTGTTTCAAACATGCCGAGGAATGGACGGAGAAAAAGGAAAAAGAGGAGTGGGTAAATAGGGAAAGAGAGGAGAAAATAACAAACGGTCCATAGGACGAGATAAAAGTGGCAGAGAACAGAGGAAGAACGTATCGGTGAAAGAAGGGAGAGAGGGCGAAGGGAGAGAGGGCGAAGGGGAGAGGGGGAGAAGGGTAAGAAAAGTCGTTGGAGAGAAAGATAGAAGGAGGGGAGATAAGGAAACAGAAGGAGTGGAGGGGAAGAAGGGTGCGGGGAGGGATAAAGAAGGGTTGTCCGAGGGAGAATGGGATGCACATGAACGCGATTACTGGTTGATTTGGTTGAGGTGGTGCTCTTCGTCTCCGTCCGCGTCCACATCTATCTCCCCATCGTTTCCTTGGTCATCCTTCCAGTCCTCCGCCTTGTCCTCCTCCACCACTGCTTGCTGGATAGGGGTGGGGTTGGAGGGGGCACCTTGATGTTCGGTGCAATACGATCAGAGGTCTTAATCGGGGATATAATGTGTGCAGATAATCTGTCGATAGGCCTGCTTCTGAACTTATACAATCCCAGGTAACCAAGGATAGTAGTCACTGCCATCTCTTCGGGGATAATCTGCCACAACTACAACACCAGACACAAGTGTATGAAGTGGTGGGTAGGGATAACACAACCATCATAGACATTCGCGTAAGAAATAACAAAAAGAACACACGGCGAAAAGGAAGGGTTAGCATACGAAAGAAAAACTATGAAACATTCGACTACAGCCTGTTTCTTAAGCAATATCAGACACTAACAAGAATACATCCATCCATCACATATCAAAACTCCTGCTTACCTCACGGCGAGTGATTCCCTGTCTGATAATGAAGCTAGCAAAAACGGACTCAAGCTGCTGGTCTTGGTAGGTGAAATTCATTGCTCCATACTTGAGCAACAAGTTGGTCACATCCATGTGCCCAGACTCCGCAGCGTACAACAAAGGGGTACGTCCCTGATCAGTTCTCTTGTCAACATCAGCTTTGTTAGCCAACAAGAACTCAACACAGTTAATGTTGTTTGCTTGGGAAGCAGCAGCAAGGGCTGGAAAAGGAAACAGAAGAAAAAAAAACGATCAACATGAACAATTATGTTAATACACTTTTGATACAGAAATCGACGAGCACAAAATAATTGAGGAAAGAGATATCTTTATGTGAAAGAACCACCCTTTCCGTATGATAAACAAGCTTCTTTCCTGCCACCACAATCATTCCTAATTAAGCTAATGCTCCACTTTTTCTCTATCGTACGCAAGTCTACGACAGAACACGCTTCAAGTGACTAGGGATTCTCTAACTTCCTAGAACAATTCAAATTACCTGTAACTGAGTTAGACATAACATCGATATCCTTGATGTTACGGTAAAGCTCCTTCAACTCCTCAAGGTTTCCAGATTTAGCAGCAGCAACAAACTTCTCGTCATCAGTTTGTGCTTGAGAGTGTAACTTTGCTTGTGCCTCTGCATCCGCAGCCTCCTTCAGCAAGCGAAACTCATGCTGAGAAGGGAAACGCCCGTGCGTTTCAAAGAAAAGCTTAACATTCATAGACATGGCGAACTAATTATAAAGAATAAAACCGTGTAGTTACTCCTCTTCGTGTCTCACTCCTTTTTTTGAGATCCAAATTATCTATATTGTGAATAAATATTTTGAATTCGAATTCGACTTTTCTCAATTTGAACAGCTTTATATAATCCTCGTCTTGGAAAGTTAATAACCAACTCTTAAAAGGGTTTTTACAGCAGTACACTATGGTAAGTACACTTTTTTAATACAACATATAACACACAAACGCTGTTTTTAACATACACCACGAAAGATATACGCAAAATAAGCTTTATATGGTAGTTTTCATAAGGATTTAATCTTTGGGACAGGGTTGAAAGAACGGGACGAAAACAGAAGTAGAACTAAATATTCGACGTTTGCTGTATACTATTTTACAATTGCATCCCATTTACTATAGGGTCGTGTTCGTAACAAAATGGTGAAGCGTGCTTCACGCCAGTTGATTGAGCGTTACTACTCTCGTTTGACGTTCGACTTCGACACCAACAAGAGAATCACCGAGGAGGTTGCTGAGCTCCCTTCCAAGCGTGTCCGCAACAAGATCGCCGGATTCGTCACTGTAAGTTCGCTTTCTTCCTATATTTAACACTATACACTATACAATATACACTACAATATACTTTATCTGTATTCCCTACTCGTCGCTTGTAAAAAACACACACATGCACTGCTTTTTATTTATTTAGTTTATGCGTCCTAGAATACTCTTTCGATACCCACATTACGTTGCAAATGACTAACCCTTAATGCTCAATTGTATTGACTCCAACCCGCTTTGCTTTCTCGTCTCTACTATTTTCTGTTTCCAGCACTTGATGAAGCGTATCCAGCGTGGACCCGTCCGTGGAATCTCCTTGAAGCTTCAGGAGGAGGAGCGTGAGCGCCGTCTCGACTTCATCCCCGAGAAGTCCGTCTTGGACGTTGAGAAGGTTGACGTTGACCGTGCTACTCTCGAGCTCGTCAAGCACCTCAACAACGGAAAGGCCGACTTCGTCCACGTTGCCAAGAACCGTGGAACTCGTGGAGGAAAGCCTCGTCGCGTCCCTGCTCGCAAGTAAATCCATTTAAATTAAATAAAGGGTTTTACGAATGCCACGCAATACTCACATTATTTTAATTTATGCACATAAATAAAAATTCTACGAATTTGACCTTACCCGCATACACATTATGCTAGTATTCTTTTTTGTAGCTGCGTTTGCATTTTTTAACATGTTTATTTTTGCTCTTTCCACATCACGCGTCCTCTGGATAAGGCACAGAGCATTTGGATCTAAACAAGAACAACACAACAAACTGTCTTCTAGGATCCGCGCTAAACTCTGATGCCACGTGCATATATCGAGCGTTCGTGCATACACTTCACATACATACACTTCACATTTATACACTCCACATATATACACTTCACATTTATACACTTGATATGCGTGCTTGACACTGCACGTGAATGCTCGGTATGGCATAGTATAAGCTACAACTCGTAATGTACGAGTCATTTGCAAATAATTGACTAGCAACTGTGTCCACTGAGCAGTCTGAACTTCTACAAATACACGTAGCGTTACAAACACACAACATACACGGCTACTTCGTTTGCCACGCATGTATGTGTGATGCGATATTTACATGGCCTTTGTCGCTTGAGTATATCTCCTTCCCAATGGAGTCATCGGATCGACGTAACAGCGAACGAGAAGCGAAGAAAAAGGAAAAGCCGAGAAACAGAACATAAACATAAATAATAAAAAGAACAGAAAAAGAACAGAAAAAGAACAGAAAAAGAACAGGACACCATAGAAGAGAGCGAATATGCCTATTCTGGTATTTAAATTTTACTGTTGTCCGGAGAGACAGTAAAACAAGCAGCGCCAAACTGTCAAGCACACATTACCGAAAACACTGTTTATTGTGTACTATCTATTATCAAGCGTTGACTATTCGTTACTTGCTGTTTATTATTCCAGTCTATACATATATTTAAACCCCAACATAAAGCGCAGACGTGACGACCACTGAAGGGAGATCTTCTTCTGCGTTACAGGAAGTGCAGACGCATTCACACATGACAATCAGGAAGAATACGCTCAAAGATCCACTTTACAGACTAGGCACTCTATAGGGCGGTTTGAGAGGTAGAGAGTGACATGAGATAGGACGTAATTCGAGAGAGCGAACGCACCAAGTCAGAACAGAAAAGAAAAAAGAAAGAAGAGAGAAGAGAGAAGAGAGAGGAAGGAGGAGAGAGGAAGGAGGAGAGAGGAAGGAGGAGAGAGGAAGGGAGGGAGAGAGGAGAGAAAAACAAGTAAAAAAAAGGTAAGGGGAAGGCAAGGAGAAAATCAGGAGAAGCCAGATGATCCCGATTGAGAATACATGCTGTTACGGCTTATGATTGAGTTGAGAGAGTCATCATCTCCATCTTCATTTCGTCTGCTCTTTTGACCTCCCTTGTCGTCTCCGTATCTGTCTTCTTCCTCATTGTCATCTTCTTCCTCTGCATCCTCTCCGTCGTAGTCCTCCTCTTCTTCCTCTTCACTCCGTTCACGCCTAAACCGGCCTAAACCGTCTTTCCTCCCGACCCCCACTTTACTGTTCCACCATTCCCTTCCTTGACCCCCATCTCCCTCTTTCCTCAGTCCGCCTCTGCTCTTATAGCCGATCTCTGCCCTAACACCCATATCTACCCTCCTTCTTTCCTTCCCTCCCCTTCTCTTTCGTTCTCCTTCTGCTTCCTTTATCCTCCTCATCTCTCTTCTTTCGCTACTCACCCATCTCCCCCTCTTCCTCCTCTTCACAAGTTCCCTGCCCCAGCTTGTAGATTCTTCATCACCTTCCCATGACTTTTCCTCTCTTTCCTTTCTCTTCTCTTTGTCTTTCTCTTACTCCACCTCCTCCCTTATATTCTCCTCCATACTCTCTTCCAGTTCCTCCTGTGCCTCGTTCCCAGAGCGATACCCCAGAAACGGTAGACCCAAGTCCTCTTTCATACAAGATAAACGAGCTTCCTTCCCCTCCCTTTCCCGTCTCTCTCCCCTCCGTTCCTCTTTCCTTTCTCCCTTCAGCTCTCCCCTTCCCCACCACGTCTCCCCCATTCTGTCTCGATATCTCTCCTCTACCTCCCCCTTCAAGCGCCTATATCCTTCCGCATTCATTTCCTTTCTTCCTCCATATTTCCCCATATCTCCCCCTATAACCCTACCCATCCTCCCACCACCTCCTCCACACCCCCTCGCTTTTTTTGTTCCACTCTTCCCCCTACCTCCCCTATCCTTCTCGCCTTAGTTCCCCTCTCTTTGTACATATCTGCGTCGTAAGTAGCTGCATCAGAGGTATTTGCGTCGTAGGTATTTGTATCGTAGGTATTTGAGTCGAATGTGTTTGTATCGCAAGTATTCGCATCGTAGGTAAGTGCATCGTAGGTATGTGTATCGGAGCTGTTCGCATCAGAGGTATTTGAGCCGTAGGTAATGTCACCGTAGGTATTCGCATCAGAAGAGTTTGTACCATAGGTATCTGAGCCGTAGGTAACTGTGTTGTAAGTATTTGTATCGTAGGTGTTCGCATCGTAGGTATTTACGTCGTAGGTATTCGCATCGTAGGTGTTTTCATCGTAGGTAATTACATCAGAAGTATTCGCATCGTAAACATCGTCGCTATAAATATCTTCCACACTCATATCTCCATCCGTTCTCTCTCTTCCGCCCATCCAGATTCCTTGCTCTTTCCTGTCCCATTTTTCTTGGCCCTGCCCTCTACCGCTTACTTTCCCCTTTTCTTCAACCTTATACCCTTCCTTGCTTCCTTTCCACATTGCCCATATATCGCCTATTCGTGTATTCTTCCCTTCCCCCTCCATCTTCATTCTGGCCCCTTCCCTTTCCCTTTCCCTCTCTTTTCTCTATGTTTTCCTCCTCAACGGCCCTCAGGTCTCTCTTCTCGCCTTTTTTCACACCGCATTCCACATTTTTCCTTTTCCCGCACGTACATCGGAACGAATGGGCTTTCTCCACCGCGAAGAATGCCTCGATTAGAAGAGTGGAAACTCCCACAGTGAGAGGAGAGAGAGAGGGCAGAACAGTCGCAGCGGAGGAGACCGAAGGGGACGGAAGCGCAGAAGAGGAGGGGAGAGGAGGAAACAACGAGCAAGAGGAAGAAGAAGGAGAGGGAGAGGGGCGAAAGAGGGAGAAAGCGGTAGAGTTGAGGCCGATGAGGATACGGAAGGAGAGGGGAAGGAGGATGACGAGGAAGAAGAAGAGGAGGAGGAGGAGGAGGAGGAGAAGAGCGCAGAGCGAATAGGCACAGGTGGGGGTGAGAAGATGAGAGGGGAGAGCATAGATACGTATCTGAGGTTTTTTTAGTGAGAAGAAGAGGGGCAATTGAATCAGAAAGAGCTGATGGAAAAGAGCACAGTGAGAGAGTTATCTGGGGAAAGGATATTTTCTTCTTAGACATTCGAAGATACGAGTGCACTAGCGAACGAGTCAGGAGCGGAGGGGAAAAGGGGCTGGGGGTGGGGACTGGTAGGGGGCAAAGGGGGAGGAGGGTGCATAGGAAGAGCGAGAGTGGGGTTTACCGGCCATGCTGAAGAGGAGAGGGAGGGCGGAGGATGGGAGGGAGGGGAAGCAGAGGAAGAGGGGGAAGAAAGCGAGCAGGGAGAGGGATCAGATGGAATGCACTGCTTAAGAAGAGGGTTAAAGACGCAAGCCATTATACGAGCGAGAGAAGCTTTGGACATAAGGCTGCACAGGGAAGCAGGAGGAGGACGCAGAGGAGAGGAGGGGAGGACAGGGCGGGCACTCATGTGTCTCTGGGCGAGTACTAGGGCTGATAGGAGATGGACTAGATACAAATGAAGAAGGAGGTAAGAGTTTAGAGGAGTATGAGGGAGAGGAGGAGGGGATGAGGAGGAGGGGGATGAGGAGGAGGGAGACGAGGAGGAGGGGGGAGCGAGAGGAAGAGGGAGAGGAAGAGGAAGAAGAGATAGGGGGCGAATTGTAACAGTGTGACGAGAGAGTGGTGGGTTGATTGTGTTGTGTGTGTGAAAGGTGTGGTGTTGTAGGGATGTTCGCAGGGCGCATGCGTGAATTGTGCTTGAGGTAGGAGAAGTAGTTAGAGAGATAAGATACGACCTCCTCCTTTGATTCTGAGCCGAAGACTCCCTCCTCAACACGCTTTTCCTCTTTCACATTTATCTCTCGTCCTCTACTCCCTATACACAAACCCTCTTCGTTCCCTCCCCTTTCTCTTTCATCTGTCTCTCTCTCTTTGCACTCATCACCCTTTCTCTTGCTCTCCCATATCCCTCCATTCCCCTTCTCCCCCCATTCCCCTCTCGTTTCCCTGTCCTTTTGTCCCGCGTCCTCTGCCTCTCTATTCTCCTTGCCCTCCTGACTAGAGAGAAGCTCTCTTTCATTGATGGGACAACAAAGGGTCCTCCGCATTCATTTACCGGCCCCTCCTCCCTCCTCTCTGATCCCCTCACCTTCTCCTGCTTTCGCGTCCATTCCTTTTCGTTGCCCTCCTTTCGTTCGCAGGAGTAATAGCCATCTTCGTTCCCCTCTCGCTCTCTCTCCCTCTCTCTCTCCCCTCGGCTTTCTTAAACCTCCTTGCTCGGTGCACTTCATCTTTTCCATTCCTTTCTTTTTCGACCCAATCACCTCCCTCCCGCGATCCTTCTGCCTTACTTCCCTTCCCACTGCCCCCTTTCTTATCCTCTGAAACGACAGAATCTTCCCCATTCCCCCCTCTCTCTGCCCTCCTCTGCTTCCCTTCCTTCCTCCTGCGCTCTTCTTCTATGATGCCTAACGCCACCTCCTCTACCACCTCCTTTCTCCACTCTAACCCCAACGCACCTTCTACTTCCTCCATCATCTTCTACTCGATACAAATACACATACACATACATACACACACACATACACATGAAAATCGAGAAGTATGCTGATTAGTACACACACATCGAAATAAAGGAGAAGTACGCATACTTGAGCACAGACAGACACGTATAAACCGAATCTATATCTAGCTAAGCCATCTTTGTATTTATCCGTGCACATTAATAATATTCACGAGAGAGCAGGTGAGCTGGTTCACGAAGAGTGTTACTAGTGCGTTGGGGACATATCAGGACGAGAACATGCCCATATTATACGCACAGAGAGACACTTACGGAGAGGGAAAGCTGGCGGGGCTGAATCTTTGACAAGACGTCTGCAGCCTTGTTCATCGCTTCGTTGCACAGTGTCTCCACACCCTTCAACTCCTGCGAGGACACAAAGCAAAACACGCACAAACACACACGCACACACATAGCGACAAAGACATTCAAACCCATCGAAAATGCGCATCTGTAGCCGTAAGAAGCGAACATAAATACTGTTCTGAAAATACATCAAGACCAATGCAGATATCAAGAGAACACAACAAACGCTCTCAAAGAAAAATACACCTCACACCACACTGTTCACGCCAGTCTGACAAAAACCCTATACCAAAGTACGATACATACCTTCCGGTGACATTCAAGGTATTTCAGGTATGTAGCGAGGAAGAGAGTAAGTTGTTTTTCGTCTTTATCATTCCCACGCCGCTCTAACTCACTGCCACTAACATGATTAACAGGAACACATAGTCAGCGGGAACTTTCAATTATATGCGCACTCAGTCTACCACTATCGTTACTTACATTGATGACAGCAATAGTTTCACTTTTGTATCCATATAGGGTAGTTCATCTGAGACATGTTTACGTTTTATTCCATTAGGAGATTGCAGCTTTGCTAGAAACATATTATTGGTTAAAACATTACACACGACCAACTTTCACAGACAAACCATACCTCCTTGTACATCATTTAGGCTATTTATGATAACACTAAACAGTGGGTGATCTCTTATAGCTTCCATACCTCTCAAATCTATTCCTAAACGGATAACACGAATGACGTTAAGATAAGAAAAATCAGTGAGATTATGCTAAGATTTAGAAACAGGTCGATTTGTATATGAAAGTGCACCCCTATTTAGTTTAATATCAAGCTATTCTACAACTTCAAATTCAATTTCCTTGAGAAGAAGGCCTAAGCGACTTAAAGCGAGTTCACAAACGAAACGAAAAACACATTTTTCGCACTTTTAGTAGGATTACCCACACCCTTTTCGGCCAACACTCATACACACACATAATACTCATGATACACATAAAGTGTTTCGCACTTCAACGTGTACATCAAACACATGCTTAAAGATCTAACACACAATCTGACTGTCGCGCAAGGTACACACCAGCCATATCTTCATAGAAGAGAAAAAATCAAAGATCATTTTATTTATTACACAAACAATACACAGAACAACATGCTAGCTAATAAAACATAGTTTTGTAAATGCATCAACAGCATTTCATCATCAATAATGAATCAAGAAGAAATGATCTCAGCTTTTACAGGCTTTTCGACTCGCCATCTCATTTTGAAGTTGACATAAAAATCTAAGTGGGTTGTGGTATGTTCCTCATTTGTGTACTCGTTCTATAGACAAAGCAAAACAATTTTTTTGTTATTTCTTTGATAAAACATGTTCACTCGTACCGCCGCTCGCCTCTCATCTCACGGAAATGCCCCCCTTCACCACGGGTTTGCAAACTACACCAACTCGATCTACCCTGAGCTCATTCACAAGGTATTTTCTATGGCCAAGAACACAAGACACATGCTTTTTTTGGCTTGGTTTTTATTTCCTATTCTGGACGGTTTTTATCGTTATTTTTTTACTACTCGAAAAACAATCATATGCATACACTTATCATGCAGTTTATTCGCTATATAATTCAATAGTTCTGTAAATAATGTTCTATGAAATATTCAAGTTGCGCGTGACCACTGGCATTGACCCGTCTAACATAATATGCACTTTATACACAAAATCTACCCCTTTCAATACAAATACTCATAGCTCCGCGTTCGTATGATGCAGAGACTGTCTTCTCCTCGCTGCCGGAGCTGCAACTCTTTACATCATCAGCGCGCACAACAATGCATTGAGGCTTGAGCGTTACAACCGTAACGAGTACGTCCTGGACCACATTGAGAGCAAGGGAGGGCTTTCTTACAGAGAAGAAGACAAGGGTAAGGTGCGTGACGTCAGCGGAGTGTACAAATACACTCCCCTTCGACCTCGCCTACCAGCGTGCCATGCAGGTTGTTGCCTACGACCAAACTCTTGGAGAGAAGGGAGTTACCCTTGCCAAGGAGGAGGTCAAGGAGGAGTCTGCTTAAATCCACTCACAAGTCCTTAGTACACATTCACGACCACAAAACACCATGCCAGATCTTTTGATTCATTCAGTGAAGTACATATTATATGCAAATGCTTCTGACATATTGAGTGGGGAAGGCCGAATAGGTTCTCCAATCAGAACTCATGCTATGTAGTCTTTTCAACTGTTAAATCATTGTTTATACTCGACCTTCATTATACTTATTATTAACACGAACACACAATGTTCGTTATTTCCCCTGATTATCTATCCTTCCCGGATTATAACTTATAGTAAAACTATATTTTCTTACCTACGAGATCAGCTTTTCCCTTATCTTTTTTAAAATGACTAGTTCGGCAATCCACTCTCTAGCGCGTAGAACACATGTTCTACTCATTCGAATATACTCCTTTATGTTTCTTATACCTTTAGCGCACCACGAACTCCACATATCAATGTGTATAAGTCCATAGCGAACGTCTTGAGTGCGTAGAGTTCAACCAAAGCGAGGCGATATTGGCATATGCTATATCTTTTGCAGCAAGAGATCCTCACTTTTTTTTTTTTTTTTTAATTTTTTCCTAATGAACTCGTCACGAAACATAACGGCCAAAGGGAACATATTTTATTCAACTAGAAATGCTCTCGTATGCTAGTTTCTTCGATACTACATGTCGTTGGGAAATTCTCTAACACACTGTTTCACCCTCAACAATTACACACATGTTTCTTTACCCTCCACGTACAATTAATTACTCATTCTCCCTAGCCCTTCCGCTCACATTTCAAAACTTGTAGGCCATATCACGGGAATCCCACAAAGTCGATAAGTTATATATTGCATATATTTTTTACTTATCTACGTGCAAATAAAAAAACAGCAAACACACTCAGTTCAGTGCATGAAAATGCTCATCTATAGGGTATTCGCTCTCTAAGAGAATAAGATATACGCACAAACAAGCTGACAGGTGCTACTCAACTAGGACCTTGCATATATATGTACCCGTCTATTTGATACGACACACAAACTACAACTAGTATAACATGAGGGGTTCTTCAGGAATACAGAGACAATTTCCTCAAGAATATATTCGTACAGACCAGAACATATCCACTCTTTTTTTTTTTCATTTTTTTTTTCAAATACATTCATTCACTGGAACTGGGAGGAGTTGTGTCAACCAAGACATTCCAATTTACAGAACGCAGTAATTCTAGCGCTTTCGGATTCTTGCTTCTGCAGAGTTAAGCAGGCGAAATAAATTCGATGCAGTAAGAGTTAAGAAAGCATGATACGGAGTGAAACAAACAAACATACGACATGTAAAGACAAACCCTATACCATTAGGCCCCGTCCTTTTGTGCATCGATATAAAACTCAAATATTTTAAAGACAATATCAGTTCATTCAACAGATTTCTCACTTGGGACCTACTTTGACAAGCATTCGTACGCCAAAAAGGCATACGGGTTCTTTGGTTGCAAAACACCGACATTTCCAACAGATTCAGCCAAATCAATCTTAGCGCTAGTTACATAGTTCTGTCCATATTGGACCTACAAACGGCAGTATCAAACAATTTCTTTGGTTAGATAAGATACCATGAAGAGCGCACTTCATACTCTAGGGAAATCACATATGAAAAGACAAAAAAAAATTCTCGAATCAAATATACCTGCTCTGCAGATGATAACTCTCGTGGTATCTCGCTTGCCTGAGGTCTAGACATTTCCAAAGCTAAATTCAATTGATTAAATACACAGACACCGATTTGGAGGAAACGACTAAAGATTTTTTTTTCAAACTCATGCTGGTTACTTTCGTTCACAGTCTTTTAAGATTTTTCAACGAGATCTTATGATACATTTCTTCATGAGGCATATTTAAATGTTTAGTAGGGTATAACCTAACATGTTACACTCTTCAATTAGGTATTAATTCTCTATAATGCCACTAAACCCAACTTCAAGAGGTAAGACGAGATAGAAAAGGATAAAATAAAAAAAATCCTCGTGAGAGTGAAAATTGTAAAAATTTTTTTTTGTGAGTTGACTACATTTCTCTTACTTTCATACAAATCAACATTCATAGCGCTGCCCACTGGTTACAGCGATAACAGTTATTTACATGCTTTTGTTCACACAAGTCAAGAACATGCTCACATAAGTTATACATAATAATGAATAAACGAACAATATAACACATTATTCGTAAAGTAGTAGAATTTTTGAAATATAAAAAATCTCCTAACGATCAAACACACTGAATGATTGGTTATTGAGCACATTTAACTCTATACCTTATCTGACACACGAGAATCTACACACTACAATTTCTATTCAAGATATCTGACTTAGGATTTCTCATTTTTTCTTTTTTTTTCAACGAAATAATCAATGTTCTCCATTTTTTTTAACGCTTATTTCCTATCCTCCAAAAATTAGTTCGTTGATTGTTCTTCTATTGAAAAACCTCAAATAATTAATCATGATACAATCTATTATTCTAGGATTTTTACAACACACATGTTGAAAAGCACATCGCCCATCAGTCTAGCCTAATTATTCTATCTTATTTTCGTCTTATTCTGTATATTTCTCGATGCTTTATTTTTTTTGCATTTTTTGAACCAATTCGGCAGGCGAACTAATAGAGCAGCAAACAATCGACGGAATTAGTTCTCTCATCAACTACGCACCTTCATTGTTATTCTGTACGCTTAATTACACTGTTTTATACCTCTCACACGCACAATACGTGTTTGTGAACAGTACATTTAGCAACAAATGTTAAATAGTTCCATGCCAACAAGTATTGGACAACTGACCAATCCTAGCGATAAGAACGCTAGGTTGGACACTCAAGCCAACGGAGATTTATCTTTATATCCCTCGTGAGAATAACCAATCGGTTTATGCTACTAATGATCATGGAGATAATGATATAAAGCGAATGCAAACGAATGGAGCTGGTAAATCCAAATCCCAAAGCCGTGCTTACGATAAATGGAAACAAGAATTCCACTTGCAGAGGCCGTTTGCACAGATGACTGGCTCTCGCAACGGGGACTCCAAGAGTAGTAGTTGCAAACAATCAGATGAAGAGATGCTGGGGACGAGTGTATTTGGGTGGAAAGCGAGAAAAGCCTGTTGGAGTCTATGGATGACTCGTTCATGGATGACATGGATTCTCTGCATGGAAGTCCTAGGCAAAACAGGGCTCCTTGGATAGGAAAGAGTTCTGCAACTACTGTGGGGCTGAATGACAGCTGTGTTCTCACCGAAGAGGGGGATGAGGAGAAGAGGGAGGGTACGCAAGGGGTGGAGGAGGACGGAAAGGGAGAGATGAAAATGAACGGGGAGAAGGGGTTGTATAACTCCTTCGGGGAGAATCTTTCTGACTATGCAAACGAAAGCTTTTTGGGGATGGGCGGGTGCAATGATGAGAGTGGAAGGATACAACACGCAAACGAAACTTTCGAGACGGATAAACACAGCTCGAATTTGTCAGCTTCCACCTCTACTCCTTCTTCCCTAGTTCCTGCTCATTCATCTTACCCTGAACCTTCCCCTTCAGCTGCGACATCCTCTTCTTTCTCATCTCCAGCTTTATCTTCTGCGGTATCATCTTCGTCTTCTTCATCCGATTTGATTCCTTCATCTTCCTCCTCTTCCTCTACGTCTCCCAGCCGCCCTATCTCTCCTCTGGACCCCTCAATATCTCCTGTCTATTCTTTCAACGCCCCTAGCTGTTCCACATTACCCAGCCTATCTCTTTCTGTTGTGACTGGCCCTGGCTCTCCCTCTAACTCCCCTTCTCATTCCGTATCAGCAAGGCAATCCAAATCCGAGTCTGATGATTCCATCGTTACTCCAAAAGGGGACAGCAACTCAGCTTCTTCTGACACGTCGGGAAAAAATGTTGAGTTCACAAACGAGGAATACACTGACAGAGACTTTGACCAACATGATTACCCCCAAACTCCGGGAAAAGCGCCTGCTTTCAACGTTCCTTCGCTCTCTCTCCCCACTTCTCGTTCTCCTTCTCCCTCCCTTTCCCCTGGAAACTCTCCATCCTCGTCTGTTCATAATTTCGGAAGCATGAGGGTGGACCTAAGCGGGAAGAACAAAGAGCTTTCATCTAAGGATAAGGCAGTTGCATCAAACAAGCTGAAGGTACGCACCAAGAAAAGCCCTTGCGCTGGAGGCAACATCAGAAGAGATTTCATGTCCCAAGGTTATGAGATCCGTAACCCCAACTATCCCTCGCTTGCTGGCAGAAGTATCAACTTCTTCCACTTGCCTCCTTCTGAAAAGAAAGAGAGGTTCGAGGGTGGACTCGCTCCCACCAGAGACTCTCCCCGTAATGAAAGCGGAAGCTACACAAGAAAGGGGAAAGCTCTTACATTCAAGGACTCTGACTTCCGAATGATGATGAATGGGGAGATAAACACGACGATAATGAGTGAGGATGAGATGAGGGAGTTGGAAGTGGGGAGCGGAAGAATAAGGGGTTCGTCAGAGAATGACTTGGGCAGACAGAGACCTAGGGGTTCTTTCACGGGGCTTCAACGCACCATACACTGGGAGAGGGATTTACTGAGGCAAGGGGAAGTTGCCAGAGAGGCAAGCACTCCGAGTGCAGCGGGCATGGGATGGTCTGAGTCTGACATAGAGGGGGTTGAGCGTATGGAGTTCAACTACTTAGGAGACAACGGGCAAAGGGAGATGTTTTTGAGTGGGATTGAAAGTGAAATGGAGAGGAACACGTTGGAGAGAGAAAGAGCGAAGGAGAGGGAGATGATGAGGGATGGCAAGGGGGAAAGAAGAGCGAGTGACGATTTGCTGAACGCCTGGGACAGTGAGCAAGAGGATCGGGATAGGGAGGAACGGGAGAGGGAGGAGCGGGCTCTGGACGAGAGCATCGACCAGTTTGACCGCTTGGACGAAGTGAGCGTGAGTGGAAGCTTAGTGAGTTCTTCTAGCTCCACTTTCAGTGTCAGAAACAGACTTGACCGCCTATCTTTCGGAGAGAGGGAGAGGGAGAGGGAGAGGGAGCGCGAGAGGGAGAGGGAAAGGGAGAGGGAACGCGAGAGGGAGAAAGACACAAACTTCGAGAAGGCGAGTGGAAAGGCAGAGAGGGTGAGGGAGAGGAAGAGGAGGGAGAATAACGAGTTGTCGAAGAAGAGGGGACAGATGGGAATGAGAGACGAAGAAGACATGGCAAGTCTTTTAGCTGATACTTGCGTATCCACCCCCACCTCAAGACTCTCTTCCTTAAACCAAACTAACCCTTCCTCCTGTCCACAACCCATTTCATCTCCAGTTGCCTCTTCCTCATCTACATTGTCCTTCTCTCCTGCGAGCTACCCCTTCTCTTCCCTCCCAGCGATCCCTCTTCTCTCCCTTGATTCCCGCATTTCGATCTCCCTCCCACCCACCCTAAACATTCAGGTCTCAACAGACGGTAGGGACAGCGAGGAACGTGACCGAGAGAGAGCGAGAGAGAGAGAGAGACAGCTTTGAGGACGAAGACGACACCGTAGACGAAGAAGACAGCACCGCGCTGAGAAAGAGGAGGTGCACGTGGGGAGATTCGGTTGGAACTCCTTGCAGCTCAGTCTCATCCCCCTCTAATACGAGGATGTTCCTTAACGGACCTATTCCTTCCTCCAGTTCAACTTCCTTCGACCACTTCCACTTCGGAAACAATGCCTCTACCAACGCTACTGCCCCCGCTTCTGCCTCCGCCTCCTCTTCTGCGACCGCCACCGCCACCGCCACCGAGGCAGTCAACGAGTTATCTCCTTTCTCCTCGGGGTTCCACATTCACTCTTCTTCCTCCTCCAACTTCCACAGCATGACCCCTACATTCTCTTCCTCTAGCAAATTCTATTCCTCCAATAACGTTCCCTCCTCTGCCCAGGTGGGGTCTTCCACACACAGAGCCTCACTCTCTATGCTCCTCTCTCACTCTCCCATCGCCTCTCCCAGTCGCTCTCCTACTACTCGGATCTCCTCCATCAGCGCTCGCTCTCCTTCCAGATCTCTTAACGCTACTTCTGGAGCCTCTATTTCCCCCTCGCCCTCTTCTTCTCCATCACCCTCCCCCTCTCCTTCTTTCTCCCCCTCCCTCTTCCCTTCTTCTGATGCAAACATATCGTACCCCCTCTTCTCCTCTCTTTCTCCTTCCGCTTCACCCAGTCCTCTTTCCAATGTCCCCGCACAAAACTCATCTTCCCTTTTCTTATCTAACATCACTGTCTCCTTCTCTGAGTCCGACAATAAGGCTGAGGGTGCGGAGAAGGCAAGCGAAGGTGAAAGAAAAGGTGAGGTAGGGAAAGATAAAAATAACGAGAGAGATGCAGCAAAAGACAACGAGAGGGATGGGGAGAAGGAAAAAGAGAAGGAGAGTGAGAAGGGAAGAAAACTGACTATTTCTTCTCCTTTAAAGAGGTCGAGAAGAGGAAAGGGTCACACAAGAGAGAACAGCTCTCACACTGTGGGTCCCCATCTCTCCAACTTCTCCCACTCGCACCCATACTCTCACTCTCACTCTCACTCCCACTCTCACTCTCACTCAAATACCCACTCCCACTCGCATTCTCACTCACACAACCATCACTCTCACGCCCCTGCTCTCTCCCACTCATTGTCTTACTCTTCCCACTCTCTTTCATCCCTCTCTTCCCATTCCTCCCACTCCCCTTCTCCTCTCTCTCCCTCTCCCTCTCCCTCTCCCTCCCCCTCTCCATCTCTTTCTGCTTCCCCTAGCCTTTCTAATTCTCAGGCTCCTGCTT
Organism: Drosophila quasianomalipes; assembly: GCA_035043665.1. NCBI lineage: Eukaryota > Metazoa > Arthropoda > Insecta > Diptera > Drosophilidae > Drosophila > Drosophila quasianomalipes. The sequence goes on along the minus strand of JAWNMU010000618.1, from coordinate 162,220 downwards.
CAGAGAGTGGCTCATCCAACCTCTTCTCCATCCTCCCTAACATCTTCGTCTCGCAATTCTCTTCGAGATTCTCTTCTAATCTAGACCCCTCTAGGAACGAAGAGAAGGACAAAACACACAAAGAGATAATGGACTTGAAGGAAAATGAGAAAAAGTCAGAACATAAGGAAGCAGATCAGAGGGAGACGGAGCAGGAGAGAGGGAGTAAGGAGAAGGAGAAGGAAGAAGGATGACGAAATTGATAAGAAGGATTGCGAGAAGACAACGGAAAGATACATCGAGGGTGACAGTCAGAACGACAGGGACACGTCGATGGAAGATGACTTGGAGGAACACTTCGGCCCTCGCTCACTCTCCTCCACGTTCAACATTGCAGACGAGGACTCAGAGGATGACTCTGAAGACGATGCGGAGGGACTCAACATCTCCAGAACCTCGATCTCCCAGTCTCCGCTCGATTCCTCCTTCGCTTGTCCCCTTGCCTCCTCTGCCCCCAGCTCCAAGGACCCTTCATCCTCTCCTCTCGGAGATCTTCATATGCAGTCTCCCAACATTCTTTTCTCCTACAGAACTTCGCCCGCAGTCTCAATCTCTTCTAATTCTTCCGCCGCTTCTTCCGCTCACCCTATCCCCTCTTTCCTTTCCCGTAAAGCTGGGCCTACTCTCAATCTCTCTTCCTCCCCCAATCTCTCTCCCTCGTCTTCCCCCTCCATCTCCCCTCTTCCGCTTCCTGCTTCTCTTCCTTCGCCTCAATGGCTCTCCAAGCCAGTGGGAGATCTCGGTCTGAGACAGGCAAGAGGCCAGAAGAGAGGGAGGACAACGACAACCACGAGGAAGAGAAAGCGAAGAAGCTTCTCGACCAGGACTCCTCAGCTTCCAGATCGACCTCTACCTTCTCTGCGCCTGCGCCCACCGACTCGGCAATGAACAGTGCTTCAGCCTTCAACTCTGTGGCCAGGATGATGAAGACGTCAACTGGGATGAATGGGATGCTCCTCAACGTAGGCTTGTCCTCTAGCAATGCCACCAGCTCTAACCTAGTTGTGCCCTCCGCCCACTCGAAGCACTCAGATGGACTCTCCTCTCTTGGAGGGTGCAGTGCCAGGGGACCCTCTCCCAACAGACTCAGGTCTCCCATGAAGCCACACCACCAGAGATCTTCCTCCTCCACCTTCTCTTCCTCTTCCACCTTCTCTTCCTCCCATACCCAGCCCCCGCTCCTTTCCTCCGCCTCAAGAGCTCCACTTTTTCCGCATCCCCGTCTAAACAGTCGGAGTATTCCCGCGAAAGAGAGCAGGAGAGGGAGAAAGAGAGGGAGCGTTCGTTCTCGTCTCGTTTCCAAGCAGAGGAGGACCTGAATATGAGCGACGCATCTGAGCTAGACATTTCAATTGACAAGCTGAGCAGGTCGATGGAGCAGAATCTAGTTGATAACGACATTCCCCTCAACACCTCATCCTTCCTTACTCCAGTGCCCCTTTTCTTCAGTTCCCCCAACGCCTCCCCCTCTGCTTCTCCCGTGCCCTCCCCTTCCTCCGCCACCCACTCTGCTATGTTCATGTCTTCGTCTCAGATGGGTTTCTCCTCATACCCATCCCCTCCATCCTCTTTCATGAAGCCTTCTTTCTCCCCCACCCTCTGAAGACGATCTCGGGGCATGGCTCTGGACTCAACAAGCTTCCCTCTTCCAGAACGATGAACCACGTGAATCCCAGACTCTCTCCCTTCTTCTCCTCCATAAATTCTTGCCAGGGCCCCGCTCCTCCCTCCTCTGCCTTCACCCGTACCACTTCATGCAACGCAGTGATGTCTCCCTCCTCGTCCCCTGCAAACAAAAAGTACATGCCCGTCATCAACATCGTTCCCTCGACTCCCGAACATATCTCTCCTTCTTCCTCTCCTTCCAACTCTCCTTCCAACTCCCCTCCTCACTCCCCCACCCACCGATCCCACCACCTCCGCTCTAGGTCCTCTAACTCCCCTAGAGCTGGCCCCATCATCACCCCCTCTTCTCCCCTTTCCCCCTCCACTCCCACATCCCCTTCTGCCTCCCTCACTCGCAAAAACTCCTTCTCCCATTCCCCTACCCCTCTCTTTCTTCTTCATCCTCTTCCTCATCATCATCTTCCTCTGCTCTGGACTGCCCTTCTTCTCCAGTGAAGAAAAGCCCCCAGGCGTTCTCTTCTCCATTCATGCATGCTAACTCCTCATGCCCCTCTCCCCCATCTACCGTCATGAAGATGAAGAAGAGACAAGACGACGTGACCGCCACCGGATTCAAGATGCACTACAGGTCACAGTCCCTCTCTAATAGCCTCCTTTCTCCACAAGCCAGTCGCCGGATGTCTAAATCTTCTTCTGCTGTCGTCCCTGCTGTCCCCTCCACTGTTCTCCCCTGCTCTGCTGCCCCCAAATCAAGCCCCTCAGCATACCTTGGTGCTTCTGTCCCCCCCACTAACCTTGATGTGGTGAGGGTGCTACACGTGTCTTCGGATGAGGAGTCTGGCGGTGAGATCTCCCCTGCGATCTCGAAGAGAAAGCTCTTTATTGGGGAGGACGAAGATCCAAAGGAGAAGGATATACGCAGTGGCTTGGACAAGCCCTCCTCTGCTTTGAGGCAGTCCCTTGGGTCAAAAGTGGAGGCAGGGGACAATGAAAGGACCGAAAGGAGTCTCTTCGGAAGGATGCCACCCGATGGAAGACCCAGTGCACCCAACTTCCTCTCGGTTTCCGGATCGAGGATTGACCGAGAGAAGGACAGGAACGAGCGCTTCCTCCTCTCGCTCGACGACAAGGACGACCTCAACCGCACCATCGAGAACTCTTCCTTCGGCAGCGCGAACTCTTCCTTTGTCTCTGTTGCCGACGACAGAAGAAAGAGCAACGGAAAGAGGGTACCGGGTGGCAAGCAGGGCGCCTGGGCAAAGAAGAAGAGCAGCGACGGGTTCTCTTCAAGCGATGAGTCAGACTCTGAACTGGATAGAGCGGATGGAGATGAAGAAGAGGACTTTGACATGGATGACATGCCTGGGTTCGGCGGGAGAACAAGGAGTCTGGCAATGGACGGGGGAGACAGAGATAGAGAGAAGGGAAGAAACGGACATGCACACAACTGCATCTTCTCGAGGGTGGCGCTCCAACTAAAACCCAAACATGAACCCTCCCCCGTTGTAAAGGCTGTCCACAGAGCTCCCACTCTTGCTCCCAACCCCCTATTCCCCAAATCCAACATCGTCTCTTCCTCTTCCGCTTCTGCCCGTGTCTGCCCCCCTACTCCTGAGAGGGCTATTACGAGACTCACGAGAGGGTCTTCGTTGATGGAGAACAAACTTCTCTTGGGACTGGCAAAACCGGAGAAAATGAAGGTGTCGGACGCAAAGGGAGACATGATGAACAAGCTGTTCTCCCTCGTTGAGGTAATCGGAAGAGGAAGCTTCTTCGAGGTATTGTGTTGCATCGATCGAGAGACCAAGAGCCCCTTCGCTGTGAAGAGGGCAATGAAGAGGTTCAAAGGAAGAAAGGACCGCAGTAATTACCTCAACGAGTTCCAGTGCGCCTCTTTGGTTGCGATCCACCCTAACATAATCAAGTACCACATTGCCTGGCAAGAAGAAATGCGAGTGTACCTCCAGATGGAATACTGCCTCGGAAGCCTCAGCGAGTACATGTCCTTCATGGAGGACGAGGGTGGGGCTGTGGAGGAGGAGGAAGTATTACGTGTCATGATCATGATCGCAAGAGGACTTGCTCAGATCCACCAGTACAACATAGTCCACCTCGACATAAAGCCAGAGAATGTGCTTGTAGGAGTTGATGGAAATGTGAAGATCGGAGACTTTGGAAATGCAAGGAGAACTGGGTCTCAGGATGCCTCCGAGGGGGATTGTGTGTATATGGCCCCCGAGTTGCTAGGCTCGAAAGGAAGACAAGATCTCCACTGCACCTGCTACTTGGAGGGCAGGGACAAGTTGGATGATATGGAGGAGGGAGAGGGACTATACCTAGACGATGACTCTAGGTCAATCCTCTCAGATGATTTTTCTGTCTGTCCCTCCGTCGCATCCTCTTCCTCCTCTTCCTCCTCCTCTTCCTCCTCTTCCTCCTTCTGCACTCCTCACGACACATTCTGCGGACATATCCCCAGCAAGGAGACAGGAATCGTGGCCTTCAACCCGAATGGAGGGGAGAGACCCTACACTCCTATCCAACAGTCCCTCTCTCTGTCCCAGCACCACTCCTCCCATATGTACCCCCATTTCCCTAACTCTTCCTCCTTAAACAACCACTCCTCCTCACACATCCCCAACAGCTCCAGCTTCAACAACAACATGAGCTCCCTCTCTAGCGGTTACCACAACGCGACTGGTGGACTCCACAACACTAACAATGGCTCCAGTGGGCTGGAGAAGAGTGGACATTCTCTCGTAAAGAGTGCATTCCACAAGTTCCTCTCGCCTACATCTACCTCCCCCTCTGCCGCTTCCTCTGGCTCCTTCTTTTCCTCCAGAGGAAAGAGACCCGCTGAGCTCTCGACTTCTGCCTCCGACTCTATGGGAGGATTTTCCAGTTCCCAATCCGCGTTCCCTGCTTCTGACTACCTCTCTCTCATCTCCCCACCTACCAACTGTGCCCCCGAACCCTCCCCCACTTCTTCTTCGTACCTCCCCCGCCGACGTGTTCTCCCTCGGTCTCTCCTTCATAGAGATCTTAACTGACTGCAAACTCCCTTCTAGAGGTCTCCTGTGGAGAGTCCTCCGTAGCGGAGACCTCTCTTGTTTGTCCACTCTTATCCACAACTGCCTCGACAGCTACAACAAGAAGGTGATGGAGGCGTCGGAGATAGATGGAGTGAAGAGGAAGAAGAGAGAGGTAGGGGAGGATGTTATCCAGATCGTACTTTCCATGCTCAACAAATACCCTTCAGAGAGACCCAGTGCCAAGGAGATCGTCTCTTCCCTCGAGGAATGCCTCGACAGGATAGAGAGGCAGAAGAAAGAGAAGGCGGGGACTGAGGGGAAGGAAACTGAAGAGAAGAAAGACGTTGTGGAACAAACCGCTTCTGCAGATGGCAAAGAAAGGGATGTGTTGCTGCGTCTATCGCATGTATATCTAAACATGATATGCACAAAACACCCTTACCTCATCCCCTTCCTCTCGGGAAACACTCTGCTCCCTCCTTCTTCTTCTTCGTCCTCTTCCGACCTTTTCACCCCTAATACCTCTTCGCAATCTTCGTTTGTGTTTGGGGCCCCCGAGTCCTCCATCCAGGCCTATCGCACTCTGCATTCCACTGCTGGGAATGGGGAGGGAAGCGTCAACAAAGGGGCAGGGGAGACAGGGACAGGAAAGCCTATGAGCTCGTTCCCCCCTCCCCCACCTTCTCTTTCTCCACTTCTATCTTCCCTGCGGCTGGAGTGGGCCGTAACGGAATGAGAGGTGGGACCAGAGGAAGGAGTGAGTCTGTGATAGAGGGAGTGGAGTGGGAGCATGAGCTGGAGTCTCCTCTCCCTCCCACTTCCACCGCCATCCACACCATTGAAGAGAATTCTCCCACTCTCTCTCACTCCTCTTCGGACTCTTCCTCTTCCAACATCCCTGTCGATGCTATGAAGCTAGACACTATGAAGCAAGACACCAACGACCAAGAGAAGGTGGAATCAAAGGGAAGAGCGAGGTCAGAGAGCGGAGACCAGCAGAGTGCAGGAGACGACTGCGATGACATGGTTTGTACCCCCACTCCCCAGTCACACTCACTCTTTTTTCGTTCTGAGACTGTAGGCAAGAACACAAGGTTCAGAGAGAGCGTATGTGCGTCTTCTTTCCCCTGTCCCCCCATTACTGACGATGACGATGGCTCTCTCGTCCCCATCTCTGCCAAGAGGGAGAACAACAACCGTGCAGACAGACAGGAGAAAGCAGGCACCTCTGAGGTGTATTCTACCCTTATGTCTTCCGCCAACCTTCCTTCCAAGTCCTCTTCTCGCGCTACCCTCTCCCTTTCCCCCTCGGTGTTCTCCGGAGTTCCCTTGGCGAGGAGCAGGTCTTCATCCTTTGCTGTGATGGAATCCAAGACCAAGGCACTCGGCGCCAGCACTGTAGGGGCTATCATCGCAAGCACCGATGACAATGGGGACAAGAAGGCTCCTCTTTCTGAGGAGTCTTCCCATTCCTCTCTCGCCTCCTTCTCTTCCTCCTCGCTCTCATCCTCCACTTCTCCTTACTTCTCTTCGTCCATCGCCCCTGCCCCTCTCCCCCATGCCTCAGCCTCTTTGTCAGGGTCTTCGATGTTTTCTCTCCTCCCTTTTCCTCTTCTTCTTGTGCGGCTACTGCTGCTTCTTCTTCCTCGCACTCTGCCTCTGTCTCCCTTGGGTCGCTCACTTCCCCCTTCCCATCGCTCCCTTCCCTTAACTCTCCCCGTTCCTTCTCGATCTCTCCTCCCGCTATCCCCACCACTGCCAGGCTTTCGACATCGGATGCTTGTCTATCTCACTCCCACTCGGTCTCCTTTGGATTCCAAAGGGAGGACGCACGGGGTATAGACGGAATGCCAATCGAACAGAGAACGCCAACCGAGCAGAGAGAGGGTGTGTGTGCAGAGGAGTTTTGCGATCCTACCGCACTTAATGTGAAGGCGTTGGGAGAGGGGGAAAGGAAGGTAACGGACAGGGTGGGGATCGAGTCAGGGGCTGAGGAGGGAAGCGGGGGATCCAACGCATCGTCCCCTGACAAAACGATGAGAGGGAGAGTCAATGAGTCAAACACCACCTTCATCTCATCTACCTCTGCCTCTGACTCTTCCCTCTCCTCTGGGTCATCTTCCTCCTCCACTCCTCCCACACACTTTTCTCCCCCCGCCCCTTCTCTTCTGCGACAACTTCCCCTGTGCAGGAGAAGTCTTCTCTTTCCCCTCCCTCCTCCTCTTCATCTTTGCCCCCTTCTGCCTCTTCTTCCCCCTATATCTCTAACTCGAACGCCCCGTTCTCGCTCTCTCTGAACCCTTCCTTCTCCCACTTGGACCAACAACCCCCCAGTTCGTTAGAATCAGGCTCCATCTCCTCCACACCCTCTTCCTCCCTTCCCTCCGCCAGACAACTTAACTCTTCTTCTCCTTCCTCTCCCTCCCTCTCTTCCGTCTCGGCTGCATCTTCCGTCTCGGTGCCTTCCCCTTCGTCCCTGTCTTCGCTGTCCTCACCACTTTCATCTCTCTCATCCCCCATGTCGCCTTCGTCTAACATGAGGGATTTACCCTTCCAAGATTCTCCGAGTGTGTCGAGGAGTGAGAGGGGAAGCAAGGAGGAAGCAAACGGAGAGGGAAGCGACGGAGAAGGAGAGACAAGAATGAAGGTCCACAACAGCGATACGGGAATCAAGAGGGAGAATGGGGAGGAGACAGAAGGAGCTGAAGTTATCATGGGCGAGAGGGGGCAAGAGACGGATCAGAAGAAGGACCCTGAGATGAGTGGAGAAGTGAACATGACTGAGGAGGGGATCAATGGAGTAGAGGGAGGGGAGATGAAAGAGGAGAATGACAGTGATATAGATGTGAAGGTGAAGGAGGAGAGGAAGGAAGAAACAATGGCGATAGCAAATGACGAGTTGAACGGAGGGAGACAGAGGGAGGATGTGGGAGAGATGGGGGTGAAGAAGGAGATACAAATAAAAGAGGAAGGAGATGTAAAGGAAGAGACAACAGACGCAGGAGTTGGGATGCTGCTAGAGGATGTGAACTCACCTTCCCTCAGCTCGATCTCCTTTTCATCGGTCGTTCCCACTGCGAATCTACGTTCTCCCTTGGTCTGCTCATCCTCTCCAACGATCCACTCCTCCCCCATCCTCTCCACTGTTTCTTCCTTCTCTTGCTCGAGATCTTCCTCCGCGTCTTCCCCTTCCTTCGCAGCATCCACTTCACACACTCATCGTGCCCCTTCCCCCTCAGTTTCTACTGCGATGCCTTCTACAATCCCTTCGATCGGACTGTCCCTCAACATCCCCGACCAAGACATGAGGCAGTCTTCCTCCTGGTCCTCTCTCACACCCTTCCAGTTCACGCCCACTCCCTCGGCATCTTCTATCGCTCCTCTGGGATCCTCCACCCACGCCTCCGGATCTTCCTCTTTTCACCCCTACTCTTCCCCCTTCCTCTCCTCCTCCCACGCCGTCCAGAGCTCCCTCAACGCCTCCCGCACCAAGGCAAACAGATCCAGCAGAGATGGTGAGGGAGAAACCGAGGCAGATGTGGAAGCGGAGGGTGGAAGTGAGGGCTTCACCATCAAGAACCACTTCCAACCTTTGGTCCCTGTTCTGCCAAAGGGAATGGTGGCCTCCACCCCCAGGCCCGATGGCACCAACACAATGTACATCTTTGATTCCTCGATTTACTCCCCTGCATCCTTCCCCTCCAACGCCAGGATCTACACTCTTCCCTGCCCTACCCCCTTTCCTCCAACCCAGGCTCAAGGAAGCCCTCGCCTTCGTTCTCCTTTTCCACTCCCGTGTCGCTCGCTGCGACTCCCTTCTACTCCTCCACTCCCTTGTCCTCGCTCTCTCTGAACCCCACTGCCTCTGGGTCCGTCTTCTTCCCCCAGGCCAACACCTCCATCTCTGTCTCCGGTGCTAAGGGACCTTTGGGATCACACAAGCAACCTTCCTCCTTCTCTTCCTTTTCCTCCTCCCCCTCGGCCTCAGCCTTCTCTACCTTCTCTTACTTGGAATACGAGGGAAAGAAGGGCACTGAGGAGGAGAGAAGGCGAAGGGGGAAGAGGGAAAGGGAAACGGAAAGGTCGAGGAGAAAGAGAATGAGGGAATCGATCATTGGAATGCTAATTTGTCTCCCATCGCTCTCCCCATCCCTTCAGCCTGCTCCTTCTCTTTCCCCATCTCTTCTAACCCTAGTCCGTCTGCGTCTCCCGGTATCTACTCTTTCATCCCTCCTTCCACCTATACCTCCGCCTCTGTTTCGATACCCTCTCCCCTTCCCTCGCCCCCTTCTTCTCTAGCTGCTTCCCCCTCTGTCCGCCTTCGCCACAAGAAGAAACTCACCGCCTCATCCCACTTGCTGGGCACTGTGAACTCTTCTCACTCTATTTCTCACTCGTCGGAATCATCTCCCTCATCCTCCACTTCCTCCTTCTCTTCCTTTTCCTCCTCCTTTTCATCTTCCTCTTCTTCCCCCTCTGTTCCTTCTTCCACCTTCACCTTCTCCTCCTCCTCTGCCTCTTCATCATCTTTTTCTTTGTCTACCCCATCCTCGTCTGAACTTACTAGCACCAATCCTCCCCACTCTCTATCCCCCCTCCCTTCTCCTGCGTTCTCTGCTATCTCCGGCTCACCTTCTCGCGGAGCGCCCCTCCCTTCCTCTTCTCCTCGAACAGTCGCTCCAGGAAGTCTTCCACCGCCTCCTCTCCCCTCTCTTCCCGCGCCACTTCACCTTCCCCTTGTTCCCCCGCATCCTCAACGATACGCTCGTCTTCTTCCTCTCCCATGGACAATCTCCGCCTCGGCACGCAGACTCAGCGTAGAATGGAATGCGGGGTGATCTCAGAGGAAGGAGCTCCCACCGATTGTGTTTCCTCTCCCAGTTCTTCCCCGCGCAGCAAACTCCAAGGTCACACCTCTCTCTCGAACTCTCCTATCTCATCTCGTCCTGCGTCTCCCTCTTCTCGCTTCTCTTCGTCTCCCTGCTCTTCCCCCATTTTCACTGCTGCCTCTTCGTTCCCAAACTTTCCCTCTCTCTCTCCCGGTTCTATCGCTAGCAAAAAACAATTGAGCGACAAACACACAGCTTTCTGGATGAGGAGGAGGGCGGAAGCTGCTGAGGCGACAGACGAAGAGGACCACTTGAGGAGGAGGAAGAAAGGAAGGATCAATCGCACTGCAAGCCCCTCCTCTTCCCCCGTCTTCTCTCCCTCTCGTGCAGCCTTCCCTTCTTCCGCCCCCTTCTCTGCTCTCCCTTCCCGCTCCCTCCTTTCTACTGTGAGGGCTGTGTCTTCGAATGAGAAGAAGGGGGAAGCGGGGTTGGATACGGAGAAACGAAATGAGAACGGCACTAACACACAGCAAAAGAAGAGCGAGGAGAAGGATAGTGAGGTAGAGCAAGCAGTGGAGGATAAAGAGGTTGCAATCGGAAGTTATGGGAAGGAGGAGGCTGTAGTTGAGATTGCGGAGGTGAAGAAGGGAACTGAGGGAGGAGAGAGGGTAGATGGAGTGGAATCAGGAGTTGAGGCTGAAGTGGGAGAGGGAAGGGAAGTTGTGAAGGTTGAAGGGGATGTAGAGGAGGGGGAGAGGATGGGTAGCGGGGAGCAAAGAGTAGGACTGGAAGTGAAGGTGGAGGAGGTAGAAGTGGAGGGAGAGGAGGCGGATGGACTGGAGGGAGACGCCGAAGGGGAGTCTGGAACCTCAGTTTCTCGCTTGATAACGCAGTCTTCTCTTTCCTCATCATTCAACAACCTCTCCATCTCCCCCTCTAAGCGTCTTTCTCCTTCTGCCTCCACGTCTTCCTCTCTTTCGATCTCGGCCTCGGCCTCAGCTTCCCCTTCCTTCGCTTCCTCTTGGTCTGAGAAATACGACGCCTTCGTTAACTCTACCTCGCACTCCCTTTCGATTCCCTCTGCCTCTGCCTCTGCCCTTTGTACCCTCCCCTCTCCTATGGTTGGTATTTCCCCTTCAAACTCTGCTTACTCTCCCTACTCTACGCTCTCCTCTTCGTTCGGAAAGGCCCCTTCTCCCCAAGGGGCGTTCAAGAAGAAGGCAAGGACAGGGTCGGTGACTGATAAACCAGGAACGAGGAGAAATGTGAGGGGAATCAGATCAGACTCAGACGCTAGACTCATGGATACTCCCCTTTCCCCTCCTTCAACCCCAAGAGCAACAAGAGGAGCTTCAGAAACATTTAGCACTTTTTATGTCCATCTCTTGCGTGAACAGAATCACATTTATTGGCTAGTGTTTCCCTTTTCTTTTATTTTCCCTAGGTATATTCCTTTTGCTTCATGTTTATTTTTGGTTTCAGTTCTTATTTGAGTTTCTACTTGTTATTTTATTTGACTACTATTGCATTTTATTTCTACACTTTCGCTTGTTTTCTTCTATTCTACCATTTGTTTTAATGTATTTTTTTAATAACTGGCATTCGTCTTCGGTGCAACAGTCTTTAAGACACTCACATATGGCGTTCTTCTCATAACATATGCTTTCTTTTGTTGTGCTAAGAAGGTCCTGTTTTTAATATATTATTCAGTCACAATTATCATTTTATCTCATTTTTATGTCTGCCCTCCATTTCTTTTTCTTTACGCACCATATAGGAGCAATCACATCATTGTTATTAGAATTTTTTTTAATACCTCTTCATTATTTGTCTTGTATTCAACCATTTTCATGTAAATACATGTGCATAGTATTACATGCGTGATTTATTATATTCATTTTTTCTTTCTATAAAAATGTTATAGTTTTCTTTTATCATTTTGTTCTTTTTTTCAAGTTGTTTTGAAATGCTAATTTTCCAATAAAAAGTATAATCAGAGTTAACTGCGTTGATCTAGTACATACATTTTCTTCTGGCGTAACTACGTGCATGCAATTCTGTCGCTGGACCCGGACATCAAATTAGCAATGGTATATATGCACGGAACGCGAATGGGGATGCAGTCTCATATACACGTCAACGCGTGCCAGGATCAGGATCACCTTTTATAGTCTCTTGAATAAAACGGCAGCCTTCAAGATCCTGAGGTAACCTAGAGGACAGAGGCTAATCAATAATCGTTGCATCCTCGACAAGCACTCACACAACATCAATTCATATTTTGACACGAATGTAATGTGATGACCACATAATGCGATCTACTGCCAAAATAATCATTTCACAAGATATTAACAGAAGATGTAAAGCTCCCAGAACAGTTGAACGCCTTGCTGAGAGATGACCACTGCTATTCAACATGTTTTTGGTTTTTTATTTCATATTTTACTTTTCATTTATATAAAAAAAGTATTTTTAATAAGTATAGTCAATACTTTGCTCATGATGCATAGGAGTATGAAAGGCTGCATAAGTTCACTGATCGTTACAGATCGCTAGCAGAAAGATGATTTTTTGGAAATATGAATGTAAATTTTGATCCACCTTTTTCTCTTCTCGAAATCGTCAAAGATTAGAACATTTTACGTAGCTATCTGCAAACCAGAATTCGGTTATTGCATAGTGTACGTTATATAAATACATTAATTTTGATACCTTCTCAGCAATGTCTTTTGTTAGCATACAAATTACTACGCTGAGTGGATTGCCTTCGAACAGCGTGATCTCATGCTTACACAGTAAGTTTACTTTCCGTTGAATTTCTTTGGCTGTCCGATTAATTTTTGTTACGCAGGGAATATTTAAGTACTCCAGTGATATTTGATAGCATTCATCATAAAAATGGAAATATTTTTGACTTCATTTGCATCATATTTTCTTGACTCTCAACTTGTTTCTGCTCAGATGCATCTGTACTTGATATTAAACGGGAGATAGAGGCAGCTTTTCCAACACACCCAGCTCTCTCTCAACAAGTTTTACTTAAAGGAGGTTCGGTCCTGAGCGACTCTGACACTCCTATTGCAGCTGGCGTGCGCCACTCCTTCTGTACATTTTGGAGAAGAAAGGTGATGACGGAGAGGACGAAGATAGAGAGAAGGAGAAAGTTTTTGGCAAAGAGGCCTACCGTCTCGTGGAGTGCAACCCAACGTGTTTCCTCAGGGAGTGGGTGGGTTTGCCCACCCATATCCCAATCCCTCTCATTTTTTCGACCCTTACGGCGTTCTATACTCTTCTTCTTACTCTCCGCAGTACCCCTATTACTCCTCACTCAATACTCCTTCCTTGCCTCCCTCTTTTGCTTTCGCCCCCCGCCCCTCGCCCTTTTCCATGAACAATGACTCAATGGGAGCAGCGATGGCATGTAATAATCCCTATCTGAACCACCTCCACCATTCCACCGCTCAACACATGGCCCCCTCTCTCTCAGCGAACGTCTTTTCCCAATCATCCTCCCCTTTTTCTGCCCCTCCCCCACCTCCCTTTCCAACGAGTTTCATCATTCTCCTCTTTCTTCTTCACCTTCTCCTTCTTCTTTACCTCCTTCCTCGTCTCCTTCCTCTTCTATCTTTTCCACTTCTCTCCCCATCCCCTCCCCCTTTATTCATCAACAGTCCTCCTCCGACTACCCTGCTGACCTCCTAAGGAGAAGGAACAACGCCAGAATGTCCTCCTCACCCTTTTCTTCCTCCTCGGCCTCTCCCGTTTCCTCTGATTCATCGTCTTCTGCACCCCCATCCGCCGGTGCCAACCCTGCCCCATCTTCCTCCTCCGCCCCGGCAGAAGAGGGAGGAAGGCTACAGAACATCATCAGCACAGTGTTTGCTTTGACGAGGTGTGTGATCGTAGCGCCCCTCGTGATCTGTCTCTTGTTGTTTTCCTCTTCCGTGTATCTGCTTTCTGAGGTGGTGAGGTTGTGCAGAATAGTGAGATGGAGAGATGTGTTAGATCCTAGATTGATCATTAAGATAGTCCTTATAACCTACTACTCATTCTCGCTAGGGAATGGGTTCTCTCCCTTCTTCTTCTTTTTCGTCCTTCTTTCTATCTTAGTCCACTAGTAAGTTACCTTCTCTTTTCATTTTTTTCTCCACACCTACCCTCGTTTCCACAGACGCTTGTATATTCTCAAATCTTCATCGCCATCGTCATAATCTCGTTATGAACGCGCCATTCCAAACGTCTTTTCTGTTTTTTTTTCCACTTCGTTCGTATTCTGTATTGAATGCTTGTATAGTCACCCTAATAGTCGGCCACATTGCTTATACACACATTCTTTGATATCTTACCCCTTCCTTTACTTTCTTCCTTGTTGTCTTTTCCCTCTTCTGCACTTCCATACGCGCTACGACTTGTTTCTTCTTCCTTTATTTATCTCCATCTATGCTTATGTTTCCTTTCCGTTTCTCTTTGTGTGCTACATTGCTATGGTGGTTCTCAATTTGATTGTTTCATCTCAGTTACCAGGAATGGGTTGTTGTTTTCATTTGGAGAATATCTCATGAGTCTGAGAGATCGATGGAGGAGAGGCAATGGAGCCGAGGGGGAGGCAGAGGCAGGCACAGAGGCAGGGGCAGAAGGAAGGTCGGGCGGACAAGGACCAGGGGGAGTGGAGAGTGCGGGGGGTGCGGGAAGTGCGGGGAGTGCGAATGTGAGTGTGAATGGAGATGTAAATGCGAGAAGCGGAGGAGATGGTCCTGGCTCAGTGGGGGCGAGCGCAGAAGAAGCTCCAGCCAGCGGGGCAGGAGGTGCGGTAGAGGGCGAGGCCCCTGCGGTTCCGGTTAGGAGGAGGGAGCGGAGGCATATCCGCTATGGCGCATTGTACGCGATAGAGACCTTCGTTGTCGGGTTCTTTGCGTCTCTCTACCCAGGATGGGTCCCCAATGGGGTGGACCCTGAGGCTGAGGTTGAACTGCTCAGTCTTCTTGAAAACCACCTTGCTGCCAGTGAGGGCAACGATGCGGTGGGTAGGAGGGGGCGGGGCAAGAGGCTCGCACAGGGATAATGGTAGGGCAGGGTGCAGCGGAGAGAGGGGGAAGAGTGGGGAGAGAAAGAGGGGGCGTAGGAGCAACGGAAGGAAACGGGGAAGACAGGAACGCGGGGGAAGGAGGGGTCAACACAGGACAGAGTGTGGGTGAGGGACAAGGCTTAGGAGGAGAGGAAGGACTGATGGGAGGAGGAGAGAAGAGCTGTGGAAGGAGGAGAGAACCAAGAGAGAGAGAGAGGGGGTTGCAACCCAACAAGGAGAGGCAGCCCCCACTCCCTCTTCCTCGTCTGATCTTTCTAGTGGGACAGGGGTTGAAGGTGCTTCTCATGGAGATCTGGAACAGGAAGCTCCTCTTGACAACGATATGGACGATGACTCAATCCTCGACCTCATTCAAAGTCTGTCCCAGGAATTAGAAAACATCGTCTCTACTGAGAACCAACAATGAACGTCATATGTATAGTAACCCACTGTGTGCGTATTTGTCCTGCGTGTTTAATAAAAATCATGAACTTTGGATTAATTTTCATCGTACATAGCGTGTTGTTTTATGTACTTTTTCAACAACACGTCCATTGCTTGTGCGTATTATTTTTTTTATTTTTCCCACTCATATGAAACACTCACACATTTATTGAAGTTACATAAATTCCACATATACGATTGTACATTGGCGTGCTTGTGTGTGTTATGCGTCATCGTTGCATTATTTTAGAAAGTGAAACATTAAGTTGAATATTGCTGCTCTTTCAATTTGAGAAAACAACTTGAAAAGAAAGTATGTCTTTTGTTAGAACAAACAAACTAACATTTCACACCATTAGAAACGTGCGTACTTAACCCATACAATTACACCTTCTAACTACATTTGTATGCTAAATATGCGCACATTTTGTTTCTTAGATGGGGAATACTAGTAGTAGCGACCAGTTATCAGACGCCCACTTGGCAGATAGGATTATTTCGTCTTCGTCATCCCCTTACTCCCCTCCTATCGTCATCAATTCTGCATCAGCTAATAGTTCGAATGACTGCGAAGCTGAGTTTCCTTTGGCAAACAAGTTATGGGATGCTGCCTGCTTGTTTGTTGAAAAACATGTGGTAAGAATATTTAAGACAATTCGCACGCCTTTTCATCAAATCCATTCTCGTTCTTTGCTAACCTACATCTTTTTCTTGCGTGTATATATCTCTTACAGGGCTCTGAGCTGGCAGACAAGATGAAGGCGATATCTGGCAACTCCATTCTTCGTAGAATTATCCTTGCTGGAGTTATGTTCCTTTTCGTCTCTACAGTCACAGGTATTTGCCTAGTACTTCTACCTATCTAGCAATTTCTTCTAGCATATGCATATATATATATATATATGTATGTATATTTCTTCACGTATGTATATTAGACCGGCCGTGCTGAAATATCCTATTCTAAGTACGACTAACAAGAAGGCATGTCAATACACCCTCTTCATTCACTACAGGAAAAGGTTCTGCTAAGCTGATGGACGTATCTTGCTTCTCTTATATCCTCCTCCTGACTTCCAAAACGTATTCATCCTCCCCTACTGCACCTTGACATAACCAACGTAAGAAGCTCACTTTGTTCTTTCATGCGTGCTTATGTGTTTATCTGAGTAATGACAGTATGGAGTGCAGAGTATGGAGTGCAGGGCCTGTTCTATTCTGACCAATTACATCGTACACATGTTGTTTGTAACTGTTCGCTCATGCATCACATCATCTGCCCCCAACCACCTCTCATTGCCCCCCTTTCCTCCCTTCCGTCCCTCCATCCCTCTTCAGCTCCTGTCCTCTTGGGTGATTTTTTGTGCTTTTCTTTTGTCAGAGTCTAGTTTCCCCCTACTTCCCCGCCTCGTACCTTTCTACCGCCTAGTGAAGCTTATTTATCTGTTCTTCTGCGTCAACTGCAATGGGGGATTTACTCTGTGGACCAAGCTCATCCACCCCTTCCTCAAGAAGCACGAAACCAGTCTCTGGAACATCCTCCGCTTCGCCATCTCAGACTTCAGAAGCCTTATCATCATATGCAGCAGGTTTCTCGTCAAAATACTCAGCACTCGCACTGACTCCTCCTCTTCCGTCCACGAGAGAGAGGGAAACAAAGAGGACGAGGGAGGACAGACTGGCTCTGCTCTGCAAGTCGCCGAGTCCAATTAACCTTTCGTGCCGCACAGCTGCATGAAGCTTTTTTTCCTTCATTTTTGTAATTTTTGTTTTTTATTTATTTATTTATCTATTTATTTATTTATTTGTTATTATTTATTTATTTATTTACCTATGTTTGCATTCCTTTAAGTTACCACGTCCTCGTATGTTTTGTTACATTAGTGGTAGATTGTCGTATTTTACTTAATTGCAAAATATAAAATCAAGATTAACGTTTATTACATTTTGAAGGCAAGATATAAACCAATCTAACCATTCCGAAATAAATCAGAAATACGATGCACGTAGCACGATATTACGACAGAGTGAAACACTCAAAAAAACAACTCGACAAATAAAACACGTATAGGTCTATATATATATAATGAATAACGAATGCAGGGTAAAAGTTGAATACGCAGGCACGAAAATACGAATATATGTACGGTGGATGGACGGATAGAAATAAAAGCAAAGATACAATTGAACAGTTACAATTGAGTTGATCATCTACGATATGGGGGAATTATGGTATCTCTCCCATGGACACGCACTAATCTTCCTCTGGAAAGATAGGGACCACATTGAAAGGATAACGAAGAGGAAGCAGCTATGTCTTAGTTTCAATGTTGTTGGCAGATGTTGGTACTGTGTCATGTCGTTTTTGTTGTTTGTTTGTTTTTTGCGCTAAGTTTAAAAACATACACGTCTCAGCGTATCCAGGAGACAACGAGCAGTTGCTTGAGTGCTGTGTCTGTTGTTAAGTGTCTCCGCAATGCGGTAGGCTAAGGGGGCTTGTTCGAAACAAACGGTGTATAGAGCGGTTCATGCCATCATTCTACATATCGAGCGTCTCACTATAAGATTTGTTCTTTGGGACGAGAGACTTTCTACGCTGAGAAAAGGAGGCGTGGCGAGAGATGGCGTGTGAAGGAGGAGTGGAGGAGGGGGGCATTGTTGGAAAGAGAAGGGGAGAAGGAGGGAGATTTGGAGGAGGAGTACGCCAGCGAAGAATACTGCTTGGGCTTTCCGTAAGACTGAGCTGCAGAGATCGCAGTGACCGAGCTTATAACCTTCTCTACATCAGAGCTTTGGCCCCCTGTCGAAAACGAAAAAGAGGAGGGCGGGCGGGAAGAGACCGAGGAGGAAGGCCTGGACCCAATCGCATCTGCGATCTCCAGGATCTTCGAAAAAGAGTTCCTTGACTTGAGGCGAGGGTGGGACTTGATCCCAAAGGATTCATCAGACACATTCTCTCTATCCCTCTCCCTCTCTCTCTCTGCATCTCTCGCTCTGCCTAGCTGCGTCTCTCTTTCCCCTGCTCCCCCATCTTCGTCAGACACATTCCTCACCTGCATTTCCCACTCTTGGAAGCGAGAAGGTTCGATCGAAAGGAGAGGAGCGAACCTTCTGAGCTGGAAAGAGGAGGGTGTGGGGGAGGAGATGAGGTGGAGGTCTCGTATGTCCTTGAGTGACCACCCACTAGCCCTCACTGTGATATTTATGCAAAGGGGGAGGGGGGGCTTGAGTAGTCTAGACGCGAAAGCACGGCCCTCACTCTCTCGTTGACTAGCATTCGCAAAAGAATAGACAGAGGAGGGATAGATGCTGACGAAGCGGAAGAGGGAGAGGGAGAGGAAGAGGGAGAGGAAGAAGAGGAAGATGATCCACCCAGTGAGATTGAAAGGGAGGGAGAAGAGGAGCGTGATGCAGGGGTGGGAGAGGAGGAAGATGGGGAAGAAGTGGAAGACGAGAAGGAAGAGGAAGGAGAGGTGGCGAAGGGAGGAGAGGGAGAGGTGAGGAATGGGAATCGTAGCACGCAGACAGAGATAGTAGATCCAGGAGAGAGGAGAGGGACGAGGGAGGAGAAAGAAAGGACGTCGATCTTCGAGCAATCATATTTCCCAATAGACATAATCACATCTCCGGGTAAAAGGACTCCCCTTAAGAGCTCATTATCTCTTTCATTCTCCCTCCGCTGCTCTTCTTCCTCGTCATCCTCTGAGTAATAGCCTTCCTCTCCTCCTGCGTTATCACCCTCCTTCTCGCCCTCCCTCGCCTCCTTCGGCTCTACTCTCCTCCATCCCCTGCTGCTCTTGATCCCCTTGATCCCAGTCCTGCCTACCTCTAGTGTCTTTTTCTTTTCCCCACATCTTTTTCCCTTCTGAACCTCCTCCTACCCCTCCTCTTCCTACTCCTCCCATCGCGATGCCCTCTGCCCTTCTCTCTGTTGAAATTTCAAACACCATATCCTCCACCTCTCTCTCCACATCCCTTCCGTTCTCGTAGAACAGGTCTTCTTCGTCGGAGAACGATTCTGAATCGTCGTCCTCCTCCTCCACCTCTTCCCCTTCCCCTCCCTCCCTCCTCTCCTTCCCCTCCCTCTCCCTCTCCCTCTCCCTCCTCTCCTTCACTCTTCTCTCCCACAGACATCACGCTAGAATCCACCTCCTCCTCCTTCTCTCCCTTCCTCCCTCTCCTTCTCTGACCCATACCCGCACTCCCTTTCCCTTCGACTCCTTGATCCCAGAAGAGGAGGGGGGAAGAGGGCAGGGCACGGGAAACGGAAGAGTGGGGCGAGGGAAGGGAGGTGAGAGATTCATCGCTGACAGAGTGAGAGTCAGAGTGAGAAGCAGAGTGAGAGGCAGAGCGAGAGTGAGAAGCGAGGGAAGTGAGAGATGGGTTGGAGGAGAGAGAGTGGTCAGAGCCATCCAGTTCAAAGAACTGCTTCATGTCAACAACGACGAGGGCGGAGGAGGAGAAAGGACGGAGATTATTGCAGTGGATGGAGAGCAGGGTAAGAGTCTCAGTCTCCAACTCTGAGTAGGGGAAGACCACGTCTCCCTTCTGCTTCCTCGGGTCACCTTCTGCATCGATGATCCCTGCAATGCTCGGTACTCCGTCCACCTCAGCCACTCCCACTCGTCTGCCTGCCCTGCTACCCCTTCCGTTATGATCGATGTCTACTAGATCTTTCTTCGAAACTCCCACGGAACGAAGCTTTTCTACCAAAGACAGCGGAAGGGCGGAGGAAGACGATTTGGACGAGGGCTGGATCGGAGGTTTGTAAAGGAGGACGGGAAGCGAAGGGGACAGAAGGGATAGGGCGTGTCGAGCTTTGAAAAACACGTCTCTCTTCTCCTTCGTCATCCAGTTGTTGAGCAGGATCATCGAGGTTAACTTCCCCTTTAGCAGATTGAGCTCTTGTTTTAACACTTTGACTTCCACAGTCACCTAGAGAGAGGAAATTTGAATGACACAAAATGAACAACAGTAGAAATATGAAGAAACAGAAATTAGAAATGAGAGAGAATTACGAAAGTGGTGATTAGTGGGAAAGGCTTAAAAAAATAAATAAATAAATAAATTAATAAAACGAATCAACAGCGAAGTGCACCCATGTATATATACATGTATATACACAACGGTGAATATTGAAAGACTAAACTAAACCACTGTGTAACTAAAGGTGTAGAAAATAAAGCATTGGAAATAAAATACGGCTAGTGAACTGATTACGCGAATTAAACAACAGACATAGCGCAAGGTATCAAATTAAATCTGGAGTATACGTCTACGTACGCATATACATATATATAGATGCATGCGTGTGTGTGTGTGTGTGTGTGTGTTGAGTGTATGTACGTGTATCGTGTATGTTCGCTCGTTTCTCTGGTTTCCTACCTCCGCATTGAGCATGTTCCTGTTTTTGAGATCAGAAGACTCCGACAAGAGACCCACACTCATCCTCCTCTCCCTCGCCCTGTCTCTGTCCCTTCTTTCCCTGTCCCTCCGCTCTCTCTCCCTGTCATCCAAGTCAGTGTCTCCCTTGACATCGCCCTTGTGCATCGTAAACTCCAAAGCCTTTTGCAATGAAGACCTGATCGCCTCAGAAAGAACAAAGGATCGAGAAGACGATACTGAGGTGGGCGCAGAGGGGGAGACAAGTGAGAGTCTCTTCCTTTCCAATCGTTCCTCCGCCTTCTTCTCCTCGATCTCCTTGACCCTCTTCTGCTCCTCTTCTTCTCTCTCTCTCCCTCTCCGCCCCGCCTACGTCCCTTTTCTTCCCCTCGGAAATCTTCTTTTGAACCCTTACTAAGTCCGAGAACAACGACTTTTCGTCATCATCCTCCTCGTCATTCGCGATCCTCTCCTTCTCCTCTCTCTTCCTGATCTCCTCCTTCGCTTGCTCTTCCTCTTCCACCCTTTCTCCGCAGCATTCCTTTCCCTTTCCCCCTCCACCTCCTCGACTTCTCTCCCCATCCCCTTCCCTTCCCCACTCTTCCTCAAAGCTTTCCTTACCGACGACAACAAAGTACTTACGCTCTGGATATCCCCTTCACTCATTGACGCTATCCTCTTCAAAGACTGGAGGTCGGGGAGAGGCACTCCGACGGATTCAATCTCCAGAAGGATCACAATGTGGTCGAACAAGGGAGGGGAAGTAGACGTTGATGGAGGAGCAGAAGCAGAAGAGGAAGAGGAGGGGGAAGAAGAGGAAGAGGAAAAGGAGGGAACGAGACTCGTAGGAGAAGGAGGAGCAGAGGGGGAGGAAAACATTTCACTAGTCCTTCGGTCATTCCTCTTGCCAAGCGCTCCCCTTCCTCCCCACTTCGTACCGTCCCTGCTCTCGTTGTCGTTGTTGCTGCTGCTGCTGCTACTGCTGTATGTCATGACGGAATCTCTTCTGCTGTTTCCTCTTATCTTCCCCGTCCTCCCCCCTCGTTATTTTTAGCTACCGCCGACGTCCTCCTTCCCTCTGTCGCTCTCTCCTCCGACCCCTCGTCCTCCCTCATACGCATTATGGAAAGAGGCACAACGTCCCCAGGGAACGAGGAGGCGATGATGGAGGAGAAGGAGGAGACAGAAGGGGTGGGAGATCCTAGTATAGATATCAGTACATCTCCATCCTTCAGTCCGGCTCTTTCTGCAGGACCTCCTGGCTCGACTGATTGCACAAGCACACCTTCTACTCCGGGAGGAAGAATAGAAGCCAACGAAGAGGGGGGCGGAAGGAGGAGAGGAAAACGACGAGGGAGATGAGGGAGGGGAGCGGGATGGGGAAGAGGAGGTTGAAGAAGAGGAAGAGAGAGGGGAAGGGGAGAGAGATGAGGGAGGTGGACTGTAAGTAAGAGCGTTGGAAGTTTGTTTTCTCTCCATGCCTGCGCCCTTATTTCCTTTTCCCTCCCTTCCCTTGCCTTCCTTTCCCTTACCACTCTTTTCTCTCCCTTCACTTTCCTCTTCTCCGTCGTTTCCTCCGCAAGATCCCTCTATATGGCTTACTGAGAAGCCCAGGTGGAGAGGGAGGGAGAAGATCAGCTTCCTGGCTTCCCTTATTTCGTTTTCTAGCCCGCCGCTTGCTTTGCTTTTCTCCTTGTTCATGCTCTCCATCATCTCCATGATTTTATCTATTTCTGTTTCCCTCTTCCGCTCGTCTTCCTCTCTCCATACTCTCACGCCCGTCACATTCTCCCTTCCTTCCTTCCCCTCTTTCTCCTCCTCCTTCTCCTCGATATCAGCTCTGTCGGTCATGCTCATTCTCCTCCCATCCGCCCTTCTCTCTCTCTCCTCTCTCTTTCCTTTCCCTCTCCCTCTCCCTCTCCCTCTCCCTTTCCCTCTCACCCTCCATCCCTTTCCTGCTTTCAAATAAAGACAACAACCAAAGCTTCCTCTCCATTTCCAACTGTCTAGTCACGTCAACAACTTCCTTCTGTCTCTTCTTCGCCTCCCTCTCCGCCTCCACCACCATCAGAGATAGACTCTGGAGCTCATCATCTTTCCTCTTTTCCCTCTCCTTCGCCCTCTTCATCTCCTGTATGACGTTTTTATGAACCTTTAGCTTCTTCTCGGATTCCTTCATTCTAGCCCTGGAATCTCCCACTTCATCCTCCATGGCACTCAACTTGGAGCTTTGGGCGCTGAGGTCGTGCTTCAACAACCTGATAGACTCCTCCAGCTCCGCCTGCTTCTCCCTCTCCTCTCCCTCTCCATCTCCCTTTCCCTCTCCCTTTCTTTTTCTATTCCTCTTTCCCGCTCCCTCTCCCTCTCCCTCTCCTTCTCGCGCTCCTTTTCCCTCTCCTTCTCTCTTCATTTCGTTTGTCGTTTGGTGGATTGAGGTGCAGATCAGAAGGGGAGGATGAAGATGAAGATAAACGAGAGATATCAGACGATGAGGGAGACATGGCGGGAGAAGAGGTGCCGGAGGACGATAGGTTCACGGGGGATGAGAAGGAGGCAGCGGAGAGGGAGAGAGAAGGGGACTGGACACCCAGTTGTCCTTTCGCTCTAGGAGATGGAGCGAACACCGAAGACATGGAGGGGGAAGCGGAGGCAGAGGGGAGAGGAGCAGTCCAGGTGTGGGAGTGTCGGGAGAAAACGCACCACCCGCCCCACTCCCCACTGCCTGACTCCCAGTGTTTCCAGCCGACGAGGAAGAGGAAGACGAAGACGAAGACGAAGACGAAGATGAAGATGAAGAGGCTCCTGCTGAAGCGGTGCCTCCCAGCGCAACGATCTGTTTCTTGAGCTTCGAAATGGTATCGTCGCAGCCCTTGTGTGCCTCTTCTACTAGCATTGCGAGAGAGCGCACTCTGATCAAGTCGTTGCGGAGCTCGTTGTTTTGTTGGTCAAACGTCTTTAGCTTCGCCTTAAGGTCTCTCATTCCCGAACCTCCTCCTCTTCACTCATCTCTCTCACCCTCTGCTCCAACAACCGAATCTTGTCCTGCAGGAAGGGAGGAAGAAGAGCAGGTGAAAGGGGGAAAAGGAAATTGCCAAAGCGAACCAGAGCGAACCAACGCAAACGGAAGGTGAGGGATACGGGTGGGAATCGTGGAGCAATTGAAGGGAAATTGAAGGGAAAATGAAGGGAAATTGAAGGGAAATTGAAGGGTAAAGGGATGGGAGAAAAAAGAGAAATAGCAATGAAGGCAGAGAAGGAAGAGAAAGGAGAAAAGGGGCGAGAGAGAGACGGAGAGGCGGGAGAGACGGGAGACAAGGACGGAGACAAGGGACGGGAGACAAGGGACGGGAGACAAGGGACGGGAGGGGAAGTAAGAAAGATGTGGAGTACATGGGATCATTATGTCGAATATATGAAGAACAAAGGAAGGCATGAGGATAGGAAGTATGGGATGGGGGTTAGAATGGAGAAAAAGGCGTATGGAGGAGAGAGGGGGAAGTGGAGGAGGGCGAAGAGAGGGGGGAGAGACGCAAGAAGAGCAGAAAGAGAAACAAGAAGAGAGAAGAGAGAGACAGAAGATAGAGAGAGAGGGGAGAAAGAGAGGAGAGAAAGAGAGAGAGGAGAGAGGAGAGAGATAGAGAGAGAGAGGGAGAGAGGGAGAGGAAAGAGAGGAAAAAGATAGATAGAGAGAGAGGATAGATAGAGTGAAGCGTACCTGTTTGACAGAGCATATCTGCCTTGCTTCTTTCCTTTTCTATCCTGGCTGAGGATAGGTCTCTGACAACATGTCTAAGGTTTTCCTCCGTGCGCAACAGCTCGTTTTGCTTGGATATAAGCTCTCGGTCGTAGTCCTCCACGCGGTGCTGCAGTCTGTGAAGGAAATAGAACGAGGACAAACGGGACGAAGCGGAGGAAAAAGGGAGGAGAGGGGAGTGAAGGGGGGAGGGGGTAGAAAGGGCAAAGGCAAAAGGGAAACGAAAGAGAAAGAGAAAGAGAAAGAGAAAAGAGAAAGAGAAAGAGAAAGAGGGGAAATAGAGTGGTTAGTGTGAACAGGAAGGGAGAGGATGGGGAAAGGAAGGAAGAGGGAAGGAATGGGAAGGAATGGGGAAGGAAGAGGGAAGGAAGAGGGAAGGAATGGGGACGAGACAGAAATACGCATAGAAATACAAATACAGATAGGGAGAGGGAGAGAGGGGGAGAAGAAGAGGAGAGAGGGGGAAGAAGAGGAGAGAGGGAGAAGAAGAGGAGAGAGGGAGAAGAAGAGGAGAGAGGGAGAAGAAGAGGAGAGAGGGAGAAGAAGAGGAAGGGACAGGGACATTTCTTTGCATAACAGCGAGAGGATGGCGTTCATATACAAGAGAACGTAGCCAAGGTTAACAACACGGAAAAGCAATGCAAGGTTCTTACTTTTTGCAGCAGCCACAAGTTTGCTGAGGTTATCCTCGGTTTTTCTTTTCTTTCTGCAAGATATTCAATTTCTCGACGTGAACTCTCTCCATTTGCATGATCTTTCCCTTATACCCTTCGATTGCGTTCGTGGAGTAGCCTAGGTTTCTTCGAACGTCATTCAGTTCTCTGCTGAGTGCGTCGTATTGCTGTAAAGAGGAGGGGAAAGAGAGAGAGGAAGGGAAAGGGGGAGAGGGAAGCGGAATGGGGGAAAGGAAAGGAAAAAAGAAACAAGTCAGCGGTACCAGCGAGTTAGCATGTATGTACGTGTACGTGTATGTGTATGTGTATGTGTATGTGTATGTGTATGTGTATGTGTACGTGTATGTGTATGTATATGTATATGTGTATGTGTACGTGTATGTGTATGTATATGTATATGTATACGTTGGCAGTTGGTTATTCGTCATTACTCACCGTCGTGGCTTGTTGCGAGAGTTGTTTAAGTTTGGCATCGCAGTCCTTATGAGCTGTAAGAACCTCCACGTATCTCTTGCTCAGCAAATCGAACTCTGACCGAAGAGCAGCCAACTGATCCGACAGACTAGGGATACAAGAGAGAACGAGAGAGAGAGACGAGAGAGAGAGGGATGGAAAATTGACGTAAGAAGGGGGTTTGGGCGAAAGAGAGGAAGTGCAAGAGAGTGAGGTGAAGGAGGGAAACGAAAGACAAACGTATGGGGGAAGAAAAGGAGGTGGAACAAGAGAGCGAGAATAAAGAGAGAAAGATGAGCGACGACACGGAATAGAAATGGCGGAGGAAGATAAGTATACGAGTAGGAGTACAAGGCATAAGAATAGACGGGACTGGGAAGAACAAGAGAGAGTGAACGTACGCCTTGTTTTCGTCCTTTGTCGCCTTTGACTGCTCCATGATCTTCGCTGCCTTCACTTCAGTCTCTCGCTTGAGCTTGTCGAGGTTCTCCACTCTATCCTTCATCAGCATTAGGTTCCCCCTGAGCTCCTTTATCGTCATTTGCATGCTCACTTGTTTCTTCTCCATCACTTCCACCTTCTCTCTCTTGAAGCTGAGGTTGCGTTGCGCGTTCAGCAGCATTGATTTGTACGATTTAGGACGACAAGAGGACACGAAAGAGCGCAGAAATTGCAATGCGAAGCGGGAACGGAGGGGTGGGAAGGAGGAAAGGGGAGACGAGGAAGAGAGTGGACGCATATGGGGTGCGGAGTGTTCCGGGTTTAGCGTAATATGTGGTGGAGAGCATTCCAGAGTTAGTTTGGGAATGCCGTTGACTCAAGAGGAAAGGCTCAGTAAAGAGGAGTGAGAAGCATCAAGGCATATCAAGTAGAAAAGTACTGGGTGAACGTGGACATGCGAGTGGGAATGTGTAGTGGAAATATGAATGAGCATGCTGGATCTTCCGTTACCTTTTCCATGAGTGCGTTCAGTCTCTCTTTGTTACTGTTCTCTAGCTGCTCCCTAACCTTCTTCGTCTCTTCTCTCGATTCTCCCAATGCCTTCGTCGCTTCGTCCTTTTCCACATTAAGCTTCTCGTTCTCCTTAAGTACCGCCTCCCTCTTCTCCACCTCTGCTGAGATCTTTTTCTCGAGGGTTTGAGTCAGCAGAGTATTCTTTAACTTGATTTCATCCATCTTCTTCTGGCATTTCGTGTTCATTTCTTCCAGTCCTCTCTCTGCCTCTAGTTTCTGTACGTCTTTGTTCGAGACCTCTTCCGTCTGCTTCTCCTTCAGCTGCTCCAGCTGGAGCTGAGAGAGAAGCAAAGGGTGAAGGAAGTCGTGAAAAGGAAGAGAGAGGGACACATGGTAAGGAAACAGTGAAGGGGGTAGAAAAGTAGAAGGGAAGTCCAAAGAGGAAGGAGGGAAGGGAGGAAGAAAAGGGGAGAAGGGAGAAGTGGAGGAAAGAATAGGGTAGAAAGAGAGATGAAGAGAAAGAAAAGAAAGAAAAGAAAGAAAAGAAAGAAAAGAAAGAAAAGAAAGAAAGAAAGAAAAGAAAGAAAAGAAAGAAAGAAAGAGAGGAATTAGTGATCATTGTCAAGCAGAGTTGGGGGAGTGCGTTCTAAAAATAGAACAGTAACAAAGGGGCGATGGAAATAGAAATAGCCCAGTGCAAGTCAGCAGTACAGTGGGTTGCGAAAGAGGAGATATAGATATGCATGTGTATGTGTGTATGCGCATGTGTATGTGTATATGTGTATGTGTATGTGTATGTGTATGTGTATGTGTATGTGTATGTGTATGTGCATGTGTGTATCTGTATGTGTACGTGTATATGAACGCGTGTAAAATGATGATGTGTTGTTTTTTTTCTCACCATGTTTTTGTTATTTTCGTTGCTCACGTCCCTCAGCTGTGTTCTCAATTTGAGAGTCTCCGCCGCATTCTCATTGTTTTCTCTTTCTAATCTCTTGATCGTGTTTTCTCTCATTTTGACCTTCATGTCTTCTTCTTTCTTATTTTTCTCCCACTGAAGCGGAGGAGAGGGGGCGAAAAGAGGGACGAAGATAAGGGAGAACAAGAGGCGACGTGCGGTAAGACAAGCGATAGAGGGAGAAGAAGAGGACGACAGTGTAGAACAGTATAGCAAGAGAGAAGAGAAGAGTAGGAGGTAGGAGGGGACGGAGAACGTAAAGGGAGTTGGGAAGAAGGGAAGGAGAGAAAAGAAAGGGAGGAGAGGAGGAGATAAGGGGGAAGAGAAGGGGAGAAGGGGAGAAGGGGAGAAGGGGAGGAGGAAAGGAGGAAAGGAACGAAAGAGAAATGGAGGAGATAGAGAAGAGGACGAGTTGAGAAGATGAATACAAGATGAAGGGAAGGGAAGCAGCAGGGGAAGAGTAAAGAGTGAGGTAGGAAGAGAATGTTAGGTTTTGCATCGTATCAAATCAAGTCAGGTAGAGAAAGTAGAACGAGAAAGAGAAATAGGAAGAAGAATGAGAGAGGAAGACGAATGGGAGAGAAAGAGAACCGTGAGAGACGGGCAAGTTGTACTATGAAAGAAAAGCTGTACGATTAAAACTCAGAACATTCTCAGACAGAGAAGGAAAGATTAGTGGTACTCGTAGAAGGACATTGAAAAATGAAAATAAAACAAAACGAAAGAAAAAGAAGTCCAAGCCAACGTAAACGAAAACACAAGTGCAAAAGCAAGCGCGAAGAAAAGAAGGAAAGGAAAGGAAAGGAAAGGAAAGGAAAGGAAAGGAAAGGAAAGGAATAATGAACATGATAAAAAAAAGGAGGGGTGGGAGAAAGAGAAAAGGAGAAAGAGAAGGAGAAAGAGAAGGAGAAAGAGAAAGAGAAAGAGAAGGAAAAAGAGAAAGAGAAAGAAAAGGAGAAAGAAATGACATGTCCCTTGACTTACCTCCTGCATGTTGTCTTCGATTGTTTTGAGTCTGAAGCGAGCGACGCCCTCTCCTCCTCTGTCGCACTCAGCTGCGCTTCCAGCTTTCCCACCTCTTGGGTCAGTCTGCTCGCCTCCTCCTTCCCCTTCCTCCGCTCGGCCTCTGCCTCCGCCCTCTGAGCCTCCTTCTCCTCGACCCCCCTCCCCAGTTTCTCGTTCTCGACTACTAGTTTGGCCAGTAATCTCTGCTTTCTCCAGAGATTCTCTCAGCTCGTCTCTTTCCTCCTCTAGGCCTTTCCTCGCGCCCTCCTCCTCCTCGACTTTAGCTTCCAGGCTCTCCTTCTCATCCTTCACCTTCTGGTGCTCAGACGACTCTACTGACTCTGCTACTCTTCTCTCCAATATCTTCAGCTCATACTCAAGGCTGTGCGAGCAAAGGGAAAGGGAAAGGGAGAGGGAAAGGGAAAGGGAAAGGGAAAGGGAAAGGAAAGGGAAAGGAAAGGAAAGGAAAGGAAAGGAAAGGAAAGGGAAAGGAAAGGAAAGGGAAAGGAAAGGGAAAGGGAAAGGAAAGGGAAAGGGAAAGGGAAAGGGAAAGGGAAAGGGAAAGGAAAGGAAAGGGAAAGGAAAGGGAAAGGAAAGGGAAAGGGAAAGGGAAAGGGAAAGGAAAGGAAAGGAAAGGAAGGGAAAGGGAAAGGGAAAGGAAAGGAAGGGAAAGGGAAAGGGAAAGGAAAGGGAAAGGAAAGGGAAAGGGAAAGGGAAAGGGAAAGGGAAAGGGAAGGGAAAGGAAAGGGAAAGGGAAAGGGAAAGGGAAAGGGAAAGGGAAAGGAAAGGGAAAGGGAAAGGGAAAGGAAAGGGAAAGGAAAGGGAAAGGGAAAGGGAAAGGGAAAGGGAAAGGGAAAGGGAAAGGAAAGGGAAAGGAAAGGGAAAGGGAAAGGGAAGGGAAAGGGAAAGGGAAAGGGAAAGGGAAAGGGAAAGGGAAAGGGAAAGGGAAAGGGAAAGGAAATGAAAAGTGGAAGAAGGGAATATATGAGACGTGGTAATTAGGCGTAAGTACCAATGGTGTGTCGTAGAAGCACATATAGGGACAAGGAAGAGACGGGAGAAGAGGAAAGAGAAGAGAGGAAGAGAAGAGAGGAAAGAGAAGAGGGGAAAGAGAAGAGAAAGGGGGAAAAAGAGAGAGAGACAAAAGAAAGGAGACGGAAGACAAGATAAGTGAACGAAACAGAGCGGGGGCATTGAGGATGGATGCGCACGATACGAAAGGTGTGTGTGTGTATGTGTCTGTATGTGTGTGTGTGTGTGTGTGTGTGTGTGTGTGTATGTGATGATATTCATCTCAGAGAGTGAGTCTTACCCTGTCCTCTTATCGTCGGCTCTCTTCAGCATTCCGATAAGTCCTCTGACCCCAATCTCTCTCCTCACCATTCCTCCACTGCGGAGGACCCGCTACTCCTCGCTCTCTCCAAGGACTCTGTCTCTTCAGGGGAGAGTGGCAGTGAAGAGGGATAAAAACTCGACACAGACGAAGAAGATGATGAGCGGTAGGAAGGGGTGGGTGGCATAGGAGAGGAGGAAGGAGAGAGAGAGCGCGACGGAGAAGAAGAGGATGAAGAGGAGGGGGAGTCAGATACCACGTATGAAGGAAACGGAGAGTGCGCAAGGGAAGACGATATCCCAGAAGACGTGAGGGGAGAAGACGAGGGACGGGCAGAAGAAAGGGATGAGGAGGAAAGAGAGTGTGCAGAAGGCGAAGGGGAGCGAGATGAGGCTGAAGAAAGAGAAGAGATGGAAGAGGAGAGAGGGACGAGGGAGGGATCGGCTCTTTCCCTCTTTGCCCCGATGGGCCCAGACGCAGAAAAGTAGTCGGTGACGCCCACTCGTTTGGTGTTTTTCGGCCCCATTGAGTCTACTAGGCAATGGTTTCCTTTCCCCACTAAGTTCGATAGCATGTCTCTTTCTGTTCCCACCTTCTCGCTTTCAACCTTCTTCACTCCATCTGCCCAGCTCCTCACCACGTCCGACCCTCCCAGCGGCGCAGAGTCGACCCGTTTCTTCCCTCTGCGTATGAGCTCCATTGTAAATGCCCCTCTTTCCCCTTGACCCCGGACGAAGAGAGGGAAGAGGGAGAGTCTCTCTGAAAATAAGGAGATTCACTGGAAGACGAACTACTCAGCATACTCGCAGCTGTACTCAAAGACATTGCGTGTTTCTCGCCATGTTCTTGTGTTTGGTGGGAATTGGAAGTTAAGGAACCTTCTCTCTCCCCCTTCCCACTCTTTTTTAATGAATTCGCTTTCTTTTCATCATATGCTGTTCCCACTCTAGCTGATTTAATTCGGAGTGTTGCAGGGTTCACAGATGGACTGAGGGAGTTGAATATGGGCAAGTGGTCTCCTTTT
This sequence comes from Drosophila quasianomalipes, assembly GCA_035043665.1. Taxonomy (NCBI): domain Eukaryota; kingdom Metazoa; phylum Arthropoda; class Insecta; order Diptera; family Drosophilidae; genus Drosophila; species Drosophila quasianomalipes. The sequence continues at coordinate 131,651 of JAWNMU010000618.1, read as the reverse complement.
AAGCTTGATTCATTGTGAGTGGAAGCAAACTGACGTAACTCGGGGAAGAAAACGGCAGAGGACTCCCACGAGAAATAGAAGGAGAGCTCTGCATCCACGATCCGAAGTGATTTCACACTAAAATATTCAAGAACTTTTAGCTGAATGTGTGTACACTGTTATATTATCTAACTGTATATCTGGGGGTAAATTTTTTATACAAATATACAGTGAGCGTTATGATAAAGATGAATTAACTGTTTTTTTGGTAACGACAATCAAGTAGATTTTTTTTTCTCCAGTAGCGAGCGCAGAGATGTTCAAGAGAGAAGGAATGCTGAGATGTGCTAATAAAAGTGGTTAGGTTTCCATGGCATTTTGATATGTACAATATAGCTGTGTAATAAAATGTGATAGTCTCGGGAAAATTTCTATCCAGAGTTTTAGTTTCCGAGTTTGATGGTACGTGCAGTATGAGATGTGCACTTGAAGTCAAGCGAAGGCTTTATAAACGACGTAACTTTTAGGGGAAAACAAACAATGAACTTTTATTGGAGATATGATAGTACAGGTCGAAGCCTTTGTTCTCACGCATACAGATTATATATATTAACACGTGAATCATATTCCAAACAAAAGAAGAAAACAAAGGGAATTTGAATAATAATTCTACTAGCAAATAAAGACAAGAATCGGCAAATAAGAAGAAATAAGAGTATCTTCCCGCGGCAAGGCACGCGAAAGAAAATATGTAATAAGGTAAGTATTAGAAGAATACAAGGCAGAAATTGAAAGGAGTAAAAAGTCTATCAACGTCCTCCTTAACGCAGTGCTGAAAGCTGTAGATTAGAACAACTATTTTGAGCTGGGCTTCCATAGAGACAACCAGTTGCACAAAAACGAAAGAAGAAACAGGATGTTTGATGCAATCATCAGTACTAGTAGACACCAAAGCATACAAAGTGAAAGATGACAAAGAAAGAAGAAAGAAAATAACGAAAAGAGAAGAAACAAAAACAGTAGACAAATACAGAATACAGAAAATAATAATGCGCAAACCTGGTAAAGAAAACAATAAAGCAATACAGAGTATGAAATATCGTGTAACATATACACAGTGCATAATACTTTAAAGATGTCAGGTGGCATATAATAGAATAGAATAGTTCGTTAGACAAGCAAAAAAAAAAAAAAAAAGAAAAGAAAAAAATAAACAAGAAAAAAAACAAGAAACAAAAAAATACACAAGAAACAAATACGGTGAAACCCAATCAAAAAAGAACAAAGGAGTGGAGAGTTAGGGCTGGTAGTTGTCGCATCCAGTCCAGTATCCACTCCACAGTCGCAGTCAAAGAGCATCTCAGTGACGAAAGTAGGAAATGCGAATGAGCGCATGTGCGCAATCATATTTCCTTGTACCAGGGCACCATTGTGTCCTCTAGATGACTGGGGCTATTCGGAAGAGGGTTGCTCAGGGGGCACGGCGTTGGGGTGGGAGGTGTAGTCCGTGTCAGAGTTGAGGGTGGGTTGGGTGGATTGTTTGTATAGCTGGGGAATGTTGAAAGAAGAATGAGGCAACGAATCAGGACGCAAAGAGAGAAACGAATGGGGCTCCCGTCACTTAGCCTGCGGGCAGGGATATTGCGAACGAATCTGCGGCTGAAATAACCTGCTTACTTGTGATTGAGGAGGGAGGGAGGGGGCGGAGGGGGAGAAGGAGAAAAGGTAGATGAAGTGAAAGATGAAGCAGAGGAGGGGGGAAAGAGGAGATAGAGGAGGAGGGAAGAGGATGCAGAAGAGGCAAGAAACGAGGAAGCAGAGGAGGAAGCGGAGGACGAAGAGAAAGAAGAACCGCTAGTTGAAGAGAAGAAGATGGGTGAAGGGGAGAGGCGGGATATAAGGGGGAGGAGAGGAGAATGAAGACTGAGAGGGATCAAAGGAGGGAAGGAGAGAAGGTGGAGGAGGAAGCGAATTTACAGACGAGGTAGGGGAGACAAAGGACGGAGGAGGCCAGTATGTAGAAGAAGATGAGGAAGAAGAGGGTAGGGGAGGAAGATGACGAAGAGGAGGACGAGAAGGAAGAAGGAGGAGGAGAGGAAGAGCAAGAGGAGGACGATGGATCGGAAGAAGCTAGGAAGAGCGAACGTCGAACTTCATCTCTCTTCCTTGCTCCTCTCCCTCCTCCTTCTGTCCTCTCGTCCACTGAGATGAACACTCGCTTCGCTCCTTATGTTTACTTCTGTGTGCTGCTCTGCTTCGCTTCTGTAGGAAGATGCATCTGCTAATGCTTTATGTGACACGTGCAGCTGTGTAGGTCTCTGATCACGAATGTCAGCCCATTTCTCTCCCCTCGTCCTCATCCTCCTCCTCCTCCACCTCCGCTTCCACCCTAGCCTTCCTCCTGACTATCTCTCGTTGACTTTTGTCTCACACGGGTCAGACGAGGAAGCAGAGGAGATAAGAGGAAGGGGAAGAGGTAGGGGAAGGGGAAGAGGCAGGGGAATGGGAAGAGGAAGAAAAGTAAATGCCAGAGTCATCATAAATGTCCTCTTCTACTTCTTCTAAGTCAGTTAGGTACCTTTCGTTCTTATCCATCCTCTTCTTCAGCCTCTTGAACAAATCCTGGTGATTAAATAGATAGCTACGATACGGAAGATCAGCATGAACGGGGACAGCCCAAAGTGAGAAATCAAAGATGACAACACTGAGGACAACAACCAATTCACCGCTGAGTTTGAGTTTGTTTCGAGTCAAACTTCATTGCATATACAATAATTATGAAGAAACATCCTCCAGTCCATGCGATCATGAATATTTGCGCCATGTATTGTACAGACGACATTTCTTTCACACGATCTGAGAGAGCGGAGAGAGAAAAGTTTTTTTTTTCAACTACAGGAGGGGGGATATAGAGTTCATAAGGGGGAGTAGAAGGCGGAGGGAGGAGCGGAGAGGGTGTTGTAGATAGCAAACGGATCCAGAACGTAGAAGTTGCTGGAGAGAAGGGTGAGGAAGGGTAGGCCGGAGAGAACACCATGAGAGCCATGGGATGTATGGATCCGAATACTCTCGTGATCATCCTACACTCATCTCTCCTCCAGTCCACGCTTCTAACGTCTACCAACCTTCGCTCATCGCCGTCTTCCTCTTCAGCCCTGCCTTCCACCATTTCGTGGGAAACCACCCCCTTCAACCTCTCTTCACGCTCCTTCTCTCTCTTCTTCTCTTCTTTCTTCGATAACATCTTCCCTGCGTCAGCGATCTCTTTCTCCCTCTCCACCCACTCTTCCATTGCAACTCTCGCTCTGTCTGAACTTTCTACCCACACTCCGTTTGTGAATTCCCCAGTCCCTCCCCATATCATCTTCTTCGTCTCTTCCTTCTCTTCCTTCTCTTCCTTCTCTTCCTTCTCCTCCTTCGCTTCCTTCACCTCCTTCGCTTCCTTCTCTTCCTTCTCTTTCTGTTTTTCCTTCTCTTCCTTCTCTTTCTTCTTTTCCTTCCACTTCTTCTTTTCCTTCTTTTCCTTCGCCTCCTTCTCTTTCTTCTCTTTTTTTTTCCTCCTTCTTTTCCTTCGCCTCCTTCTCTTTCTTCTCTTTTTTTCCTCCTTCTTTTCCTTCTCATCTTTCTCCACTATTCTTCCATCTAATATCTCCTTCTCTTTGTAATCGTTGGGCGAGTGCTCTCCACAGAAGAAGTCGAAGGCCTGAAGAACCCCCCTCTGATTCGGATTCCGAACCCCTCCTCCTCCCACTCCCACAACTCCTCCTCAATCGCCCTCTTCTCTTTGTCCAGATCGACTGCTTCCTCCCTCGCTCCTCCCCATCTCCGTGTACCTCCGCTCATCTGTCAGCGCCGCTACCCACCACGCCAGGGTACGTAGCTAGCTCATACACGTTCGCACTGAAGTACAAGTATCGCAGGATGGGAAGAGGGACAAGCGAAAGGGAGGAGAGGAAAGAGAGGAGAGAGGTAGCCCTTGTTCCGGGTTGAATCTTCTGAGCGTCCCACTGTCGCCATCTCCACTCCACTCTCATATGAATGCTCGTCCCCTATCCTCCTTACGACTCTCTCCCCACTCAATCTCCCTCTCCTCTCCCTCTCGCCTGCCTCTCTTCCTCTCTGCCAGCGCGCTTCTCACATGCGCTTTGTACTTCTTGACCCTCGTCGTCTTCTCCATCCACTGAAGACAAGACGTTTCCGCCTCGCGTACGTTAATTCCAGACATAAAAGCAACCATCCAGGTCACAGTGACCCTCTCGCTCAATCTTCTTCCGGAGTCAAATGACCATTCAGCCTCTTTTGGCGCGCTAATCGTCGCCCCACTCGGATGGACATATCATACACTCGCACTCTCTAATCTTCGATTCATGACCCATCATATCCTCCCGCTCTTTCTTTTTCTCTCTCTTTGTCCCCGCTTCTCGCCCTTTCCTTTGTCCCCGCTGTTCCTCCCTCTTTTGCAACTCTCTTTCCTCTTCGATCATATCATGTTTCATGAGTGAAAGCACATGAGAGTGTATATTTTTGGCTGCGAATCCATAGGTGACCAATTTGAGTGTGTCTGCGTGTGTGATCCTGAATAACCAGACCATGAGGAAGGAGATCGGAAGAAGGATGGCTACGGTGATGAACGTAATCGTAGCCTTGGCCAGCAGGAATTGCTTTTGACCATAGAAAATGCCAGATATCGCGAAGGAGGAGATTACGAGCTCCCAGGCGATAGTAAACCTGGCGGCGGAGGAGAACGAGTCTCTGCTGTCCCTCGTCATTGGGGAAAACACTAGGTACTGGTCCTTGAAGCCCTCCTTCACTTTTACCGACACACCTCGCATCAACCCCTCCTCCTCCTCCAATGCCATTGCTGAATTTCCTGATCTTTTATGCTTTCGCTTTCTCCTTCGACCTTTCTCCACATCTCTCCTGTCCTTCTCCTCTTCCTCCTCTTCCCCCTCTCCCTCTTCAAAAGGCATAACCTTCGAAGTAGGGGTGAGCAAGAGGCGCTTAGTGCTGTTGGCAGAGGAAGAGCGACTGGAGGGAGAATGAGAAGCCTCGGGCGAGAGTGAGGAAGAAAGGTAAGACGGGTTGTCTGTGAGAGTTACTCGGATTCGATCGCTGTCTACTGTGCCTGATCCTCCTTGCGAGTCAAGTCGTTGGAACCCTCCTCTTCTATCGTCAGAGTCAGAGAAGGAGGAGGGCGAGGGGGTGTAGAAGGGGGATATGGGAGATAGAGGAGCGAAGGGTTTGTCGGATGAAGAAGACAAAGAAGGCCCACGCTCCCCCTTCTCCCTCCTCCTCCTTATCTCTCCCCTATCGTACTCGGTTGCATCTACTGTCATTTGAACGGAAGCTTCTGCAACATTTACCATTCTTCCCTTCCCCTTCCCCTTCTCATTCCCTTTGACCTTTCCCCTTCGCTCCCTTCCCTCTCTCTCCGATCCCATCCTTTTCTCAACCACCGAGTCCTTTTTAACGACGACAGCGATGGTACTCGAATCGTCCTCGGAGTGAGCTTCAGCCCATCTAGGGAAATGGACTTTCCACTGGGAAGCCAAAGTCCCTACTCCCTGCACGTTTTTGGCCTTGTCGACCAGTGAGAAGAGCACGGCGAAGAAGAGGTATAGTCCTAGCCAGGCTCCGCAGACGATGACTCCTGTCGGATGTTTTCGAATGTTGTCCCAAGTGACATTGTCAATATCGGATTTACTGATCGTATTGAATTTGGGAGCAAATTCAGCTATCCTCACAGAGAAAGAGGTGAGGTGGTTGCACGCGCAGACAGTGGATGTGGAGGAGGACTGTTCCTCGACTACATGACATCCATCAGTGGAGAAAGAGGCCTTGTCTTCATCCCAGTACTCGCAGAAGGGGATAGAGAGGTGGTAGGACGGATCCTTTGTGTCGGTCATATTCACAACCTCATCGTGTGGGACTGTGATGTAGAAGAATGAGGAGGAGGCAGTCGTGTTGAAACGAAGTGAAGTAGGAGAGGAGGGGGAGTGGAGAGGGAGGAATAGAAAGAGGAGTTGTAAAGGGAGAGGGAAACCACATCCGCCTGAATAGAGGAGTCGGTGAGAGTAAGACTCGGAGCCAAAAGTGATGTTGGAGGAGGCAGAGGAGGAAGAAAACACAGAAGTTTTGAGGCTGTAGGATACCAAATCAACGGAAGAAACAGATGAGGATAAGGAGGAAGAGGACGAGGAGGACGAGGAGGGGACTAAGGAGGATAATACAGAGGGAGGGAGGGAGACAGATGCGGAGGAGATAGAGAAGGAGGAGGCAGAAGAAGAGGTAGAAGAAGATGGGAGGGAAGAGGATGAAATGCGTTGAACAATCAAATTAGCATTGGGAGATGAGAAAGTGGTTGATGGGGGAGTCGAGGGCCTTCGTGGCGAGGGAGGAAATCCCGAGTATACTCATTTGAGACGTCATCAGGTCTCTGATCTCGGAGATAGATGAGGATGAGGATGAAGGGGAGAAAGAGGAAGAAAGGGAAGACGAAGTAGACTGATTATAGGACTCAAGTGCAGATGAGATTACTAGAAACGGAAGTGATGGCAGAGGAGGCGGTGGAGGACTCTGATGTAGAAGGGGTAGGAAGGGGAGGAGGAGTAGAGGAAGTGACACTCTGAATACATTTTGGATAGAACAGAAGAAGTGAAGGATGGAGTGTACAGCTCAGAGGGAGGAGATGAGCCCGAAGAGGAGGAAGAGGAAGAAGAGGAAGAAGACGAGATAAGGCCCAGAAGGACTCAGTCCCATTCGATGTTAAGAATCATTCCTAGTACCTCTACTATCGTCTCTGACCCCTGCTCGTTGTCACTTGAAGTCATCGCCGCTATCGTCAGAAGTAAAGAGAAGCCCATAAGCAGACACTCGCGAGAGCTGAGAGGACAGAAACAACTCTTCCTTCTCCGTCACCAATTCCAACACCGTTACGAAGAAGCTCTCTCGTTTTGTTTGCGGATAGTATTTCTGAAGAAAGGAAGTCAGTCCGAGGAGGATGAAGAGGACGGGTCGATGTAGGGAGAGTAGTAAGCTGCGAAGATGAAGTTCAATGATGATTCTAGTGTACTGGGTCATGATGTTCGAGGATTGCGCCTCAAGAATGTAATACAATATAAATGATCCCACGACGGAGGAGTAGTATTCATCCGCAGTGGCGTAGAGAGAATGTGAAGAAGAAGGGGCGGAGGAGAAGGGGAGAAGATCGTGGTGAAGGGAGGATGGTGACGTTGAGGAGGAAGAATGAGATCGGACCCATATTGATCAGCTATCTCTACTCGCAGTCTTTGTAGATAGGAGAGGAGGGAGGCCGGAGGACAGAGTGAGGGACTGGAGAGGGGAAGAGGAGGCAATCGAGATTTCGGTGAAGGAAGAGACGGATTCTGTCCATTGGGTCCAGCGGTATGTGAGTGAGGAGGAGAGGGTAGGAGAAGACCAGCCTGAGCACTCTCCTGAGAGGGTCTCTAAGGCATAATACGTGGGGTAAGAGGAAGAGGAAGAGGAAGAGGAAGAGGAAGAGGAAGAGGAAGAGGAGAGTAAGAGTTGAGAGAGCAAGTGCCGGTAACGACAGTTGGTTGAACATAAACTGAGATTATGGAGGAAGACGACTCGCCAGGGAGAGGGGTGCCTGGGGAGGTGGCAAGGATAGAAGAGAGAGAGATGGGCCAAGAAGAAGAGGAGGAGGAGGACGAGGAGGAAGAAGAGGAATTGAATGGGAAGAGAGAGACTCTAAAGACGTACTCTACTCCTGGGGTGAGGGCATAGGGACGAATGGAGAGCACGGGCGTTGTGGGGGAAGAGAGGGTGGAGAAGGAAGATGAGTTGGTCATGTCCAAATTTCTAGTGTCAGAGGTCCAGAGAATGGAATAGGGAGAAGACGAGGAGGAAGATCCGCTGGAGAGAAGAGTGACGTGGGACGAGAGGGACACCGACTGAGAAGAAAGTATTGTGGAGTGTTTAAGAGAATCAATCGAGATAGAGTAGGTGGATGAGGTTGAGATTGACACAGTGGAGGGTGAAGAAGAAAGCGAGACCCTATCGCCCTTTTGCACCCACAATTTGAACACCATCTGCTCCGTCCCCACCCCCTTGGTTGCGTTAATGGACTGTATCCTGAAGTATGCTACTGAGATGTCGGAAGAGTTGAACGGGAGCGAAGAGAGGGAGGAGAAGGAGAGCTGGTAGAGTGTATCCTGAGCATATGCTGAGGAGGACGAAGATGAGGTTGGGGTGGAGGAGATGAAGGAGAGGTTAGTGCCAATGGGAAAGCAAGGGAGAAGGGAAATTGAAAGCAAGCATCCCCATCTGTACAAGAGCTCTGACGTCTCCGAAGAGGAGGCATCTGGGTCGTAAGATGACGCTCCAGAGAGAGTCAGTGAGGGTTTCGAGGAGGAGGAAGAGGAGGAGGAAGAGGAGGAGGAGGATGGGATGGTGAGGGGGACCGAAGTATTCCCACCAGTAATAGTGGCAACGAGGAGGGAGGAGACAGGGATGATCGTTACAGAGGAAGAGGACGTCAAGACTATATCTCCGCCACTTCCGCCTCCCTCCACGGTCTGGATTGCCCCTGCTGTGAACGTGACGTCTGCGCCAGCGGTAAAAGCATTTTTCTTAAAGTAAAGCGAAGATCCGACTACAGAGAAGGAGACTGAAGCACCACTTGTCTGCTCCCAAGAAACGGAAAGATTCGCGAAGGAGCTACGGAGGGCGGGATTCACTGAAGCGTATGCGTGAATTATCAACGAAGATGAGGCGGAGACAGATAGAGTGGAGGAGGATGAGAGCGAGAGGAGGGGAATGGCCGTCCCTACGGACTGGATGATTGTATATGCGCATCCAGTATTATTCTCCCAGTTAGACGCACAGAGGGAGAGGTTATACTGCGCAGAAGGAGGGAAGTAGGTGGAGATAGAGGACGAGGAGAGAGAGAGGAAAGGGATGAAGCGGGGGGAAGAGGTCAGAGAGAAGGGGATTGAGGAGTTGTACGGCTGCAGTCGATCGAGGAATAAAGAGAAGAGAGAAGGGACCGTTTCCGCTGATTCGTTCTTTGCCTCGCCGTCTCCGTCGTCTACTGCAATCCGAGTCAGCGTCCATTCATACGAAAGCTGGAGGCCAATGCCCCCGGAGACAGAAGAAGACACGGAGAGAGACATGTTTGGTCCGATGAGGGAAGGTGCAGAGAGGGAGATCGCCACCGGCACAGAAGGAAAAGATACCGAAATCGATGATTCGTTCATGAACTCTACTGTGGAGTCATTGTAAGAAGTTGAAGAAATAACATCCCCCGCGAAGGTTAAAGAGAAAGAGGAGGGGGGAGGAAGGGGTGAAGGAGATCCGGAGCTGAGAAGAAGAGGGCCAATAGCATTGGGGAGAAGAACCAGAGGGGAAGAGAGAGAGAGAAGAGGGAATCAACAGAACGCACGTCGCATAGGAGGGTGAAGAGGCGGAGGAAGAGGAGGGGATGGGGGTGTTCGTGGCGGCTGAGAAAGACACGTCAATGTAGTTCCCAATAGAAGAGAGCGTGGCAGAGGAGATCGTGGGGGCAGGGATGGGCTGGGGTACGTAAGAAATCCCGTGTACAATGGTGAAGGTGAGGTTGAAGGTGTCAGTGATGTCTAATGCAGATACTGTATAGTTCAAGTCCACGAAAACTGAATAGAAAGGACAACCTCCGGAGGAAAGGGGAAGGGTAACAAATGTGTAGTACGATACTTCGAAGTATGAACTAGTGGAAGCGGAGATTTTGTCGAAGGAGATCGAGGATGCGATGTCGGAGATGGAAGAGATGGGGTGGTCCCCCAGTAAGTAACTCAGAAGAGGGCACTCCGTGATGAAATCATCGGGCGACGTAAAGGCACACGGTTCAGGGCCAGGACAGGAAGGACTAGTCGCAGAGGCGTTGGCGAAGGAGAGGGAGAGGGTTCCGTTGGTAGACGAGCTGACGTAGATAGGGAGATCCACGCTTGAAGGAAACGAAGCGACTGTGAAGGTGGCGGGGGCAGAGTTCGTCAGCGTTACGGGAGAAGAAAAGGCTACCACAGAAGGGTCTACATCGACCAAGTCCCCTGAAGCGGAGGTAGCACCGCTAGAATCCATGAGTTTTACTTGGGCGCGTGCAATGGTGGATGGCATCTCCTCGAAATCGAAGGTGAGGCCGAAGGACTCGTATGTAGTCATATTGCCGGTAGTTGAATCCGAGCAAGAGTCGGGAATGAGGCAGAGGATTCTGCTGTCTGGATCACTTGTGTCTTCTATCCAGTCGCACGCAACTGGGAAGCACGAAATTCCATCCTCGCTGGGGTACGTTACTGTAAGAATGGTCTGTTTCGTGGGATCGTCTGATGAAGCTTCAGCGGAATAGAAGACGACAGAGAGACTATCTCCGGGGTAAACATCGAAGGGTAGTGAGAGGGACAAGACCCAGTATAGCAGGGCATTGCTCGCATTCAAATCTGCTAGTGGATACGACGTTATCTCCAGTAGGGACATCGCAGTCCCCACGTATGTATTCGTGAAAGTACGATCGCTGTTCATGCTCACATTCACAACCCTTTCTGTGGAAGCAGGACTCAATGGAGTTGCCATAGGAAGAGATATCTCGATGGAAATAAATGAAGCCGAAAAATAATTGCTGACCGATGATCCCAATGAAAAATACATTGCAGATGAGTTCATGGAGAACGTAATGTCTAAGGACGAGGGCACATCTTGGTCAGTAATGTAAAGAGCGACACCATCCCCGAGTGAAGTCAAGAGATCGTCGAACAAAACAAAATCATTGATATTTCCCTTGATTTCTAGAAGAAGTCTTATACCCTGGGTTTGCTATAGCTAGAGTGGGCATAGCAAGTTCAAAATTGATTTCGATCGGGAAATCGGAGAGGAAGGCGACGTAGGATAAATTGAGGGAAAATGTCATATTACAAGTAGTGTCAGGAACCCTTGGCTCAGAAGAAGTGAAGTCGAGGGATGACACAGATACATCCGAAACATAGCCAGAGGGAAAGAATGAGTGTACAGTCGACCCGATAATAACGTCTGTTGTGAAATTGAAAGAGAAAGAGATGGGGTACGTGAGGGAGGACGGTATCACGCTAGTAACCGCGATGAACGAAGTAAACAAAAGTCCGGAGTAGGGTACTTGGCTTCGAGGGATAATGTAGCAAGGAAACAGAGAGGTACTGGATAATTGGATAGGAGATGATGTGCCTCCAGTAGAGTACAGAACCATCATTACTTTTTGCAATTCAAATCCAACTGAATTTTCGAAAGTAGGCACGCAAATTTCACCGTCTCCAGAAAGATTGCTGAGCAATATATGCGTTTCACTCAAGTTCGCGGAGAACGCTGATAGTACGGTAGAAGGGTTAGAATCTGGTAAGATATATGCAGGAGCTACTGTCCAGTCTGTGTATAACGATAAGTTAGCAAAGCTTTGCATTAGGGAAAACATGAGCAAAGGTTTTGGGAACCTCAAGGAAAAATGGGACGAAGAAGTGACAGTGCCGTTGGAGGACTGGAACTCCATGCCAGAGAATGTGACTGCCGGGGCTTGTATAGAAGAGCTTAGCTTCTCAATCGTAAACAAGTTAGTGGTGGAGATCACTGGGTAGGAAGACAGGTCAATTGAAATAGAGCTAGCTGTCTGTGTTACGTTATAAGCAGTGTTCGGGACTAATTTGTAGTACGAAAAGAAGTTTTTTCTCAACGACATCTCCACGTATACCACCAAAGTGCTGGTTTGGGGCACAAGGAAGAACGAAGAATCATGGGAGAAGTTGAGGGAGTTGTCCACCCAATACTGCCAAGCGAAGCCAGCGGAATTGGTTAATAAGGTAAGTGACACGACGACCTGGTTCTCGAGAAATAACTCCAACGCACCATTCCCTACCGAGGACATCATCGATACCTTTGTGACGCTGATCGACAGAGTTCTGCTCAGAGAGGCAAAGGGAGAAACATCTTTCGCAAAGTTGAAGGAAAATATCAACGAAGACAGTGCGTTGAAAGGAGTGAGGGGAGAGATAGAAGCTATATCCACCGAAGGCTGTGGGTTTTGGGATGCCATTGCGTCGTCAGTAGCTACGAAGACAGAAATGAGTCCTTGAAAATCGGATAGCTGCTCACACACACTAGAGGAATCACTCAGGGACAGATTGATCGCAGATAAAGACACGGGGTATCCACTCAGACTATTAAGCGTACAGGTCATGGTGGAAAGAGGGCGATCAGACCCTGAACCGATCGGAGGGATGTATGCAAGTGAATCATATGACTTGATTATGGGGCTGCACTCTAATGTTCCTATATTAGTCGCACAGTCTGAACACTCCGTTGTAGTTTGTGTAGTTCCTTCAGTTACTCCCGTTGTCTCTATTGTTTCTTCTTCAGATAGAGAAGTTGGACAGAGGGTAAAAGTTGGTGCCGAGGATACGATTCCCGTAGTTGAGAGAGAAGAAGCGTCATCCATACTATGGGTGGGTCCGGAGGAAGAGTGTGATGAGGAGAAAGAGTAAGCCTTGTCGGGTAAGGAAAGGACAGGAGATATGCCAGAGCAAACGATTTCGTAAAAGGGTGTGGCATCTTTGGCAACAAATGCATAGGCCTCCGACGTGTGATCTAAGCTCAAAGACCAGAGTTCTCTGCTTTGTTGAGACGTGGCTAAGTCAAGTTTACCCACATTACCATTCTTTCTAAAGTACTGGATATAGCAAGATAGCTCATCAGAAACTCCTCTAGTGGAAATATTCACTGTAATTGTTGTCAGAGACTTCAATGGTATACTTCTCCAAATATGTACGGACCTAAAGCTAGTAGTAAAGGGGATGGGAAATTAAACAGGCATAATTGAAACAAGAGAGGAAAAGACAAATAAAAATGAAAATAAAAATAAAAATAAAAATAAAAGGAAAGAAGGAAAGAAGGAAAGAAGGAAAGTATCAGTTGATGTAAAAAGACTTGTTGAGATAAACAATTAAGAGAAAAAGTATGTGCAAGGAGATACATGAATATACAAATATAGAAAGGTATACAACACGAAGAGATGGAATACAAAAAATAATAAACAGGCAAACAAATAGGCATTGAAATATAAAAAAGAAAAACGGTAAAAGGTGGGGCTTATTTGCGAAATTTCGATGAATAGCACGTGGTTCGTGTAACCAACCTACCTGTAAATGTCTTCAGAATGGTACATTAAGCACGAAGAAGCAGCAGCATATATTATGCATATATGCATAAGCAATAGAAAAATAATTCGCATATTTGACACCTCTTAGAGAGCTTGCGGAAGAATCCAGCCTCTTTTGCTTGCGAATCGAAGACAAGAGTGGGACGTCTGTAGAAAGAAATAGGAGTTAAAACATGACAGAAAAATAGTAAGTATAAGCCTTAAAGAGCGCAAGAAAACAAGGTGAGTAGAGAAAACCCCTTCAATATGAGTGGATCAAAAGCAATGATAACTGTGTCATTCCTGTCTTAACCAATAAATCAGAAAAACGCCTTGTCTTCTGTGCTTCTCTATCTTCTCCCTTTTTTTCTAATGAAGAAAGCCGAATTCTATGTAGAACGGCATGTTATGTACTCACTAAATATAGTGATCGGTAAAAGGCGCGTCATGACACATATACGATGATTAAAAGTAGAAATATCATTGATTGTTTCTAACTACGGGTAATATTTACGATTCCATATTCGTACCCTTATTTCCTCTACAAATTTGAATAGCAGAGCACTGAGTAGATATTTATTCATGTCTATTTTTATCAATAATTTAGTGAGAACTTTTTGGAATCTCACTCAATTCAAAATAATTGTACACTGGCCAACTAGTATTCCTACGATATATAATATTAGTTTATATCTTTGAGAATTGTGATTAGGGGGTTAATAAATATCGCTGTTATAAAAGTAGTTGTGTACCTCTCGCACCTGAAACAGCAAATAAAATATCAATATGCATATAATTCCTCAGGAAATATAATTTGTTAGAGTGTGTGGTGTTAGGTTTAAATATCAAGTTGTGAAGCAAGTAGCCCTGATAGATAGAGAGCATGTGCTCTGCTCAAAAATTGTATTTAGTTCAGGAGAAAACAATTTCACAAAAAAAGAGACATAGACAACTGTAGTTTCTTAGTAAAAAACGTATGTATGATGGTATTCTCAAGATAATAGTGAGAGAAAAGTCAGCATAATCTACATGTACAATGTAACTTCAGTATATGTTATGCTTGAGAAAAAAATGGCACTTACTCGATATCTCATTGTATCAATAAAAGTGAATGAATAGTATTAATCTGTATATATATGTATTATTGTGAAAAAAAAAAAAAAAAAAAAAACTCATATCACATGCTCAATTTGTGCGCAAATATGATAGGTATTTAATTTATATCGTGTAAAAAAATATTTTTAAAATGGCATTTAATATTTGTCGACAAAAATTCATTTTTGAATTTTCGCCTCAAACAAATACACAACTCTAAAAATTAAATTGATAAAAGGTAAGTACAAGAAACATATATTATTTAAAACATAAATCAATATGTGGCCTGTTAGCTCAGTGGTAGAGCACCCGCTTAGTAAGCGGAAGGTCACGAGTTCAATCCTCATTACAGGCCTTTTTTTTAATTTTACTATTCATAACATCTCTTTTTTTGTTTCTTGTAATCCATTATACTAGCGAAAATTCCGAAAACAGGATCCAAAACAAATATGTTAAAGACACACTCAGAAGGCTTTCCATCAGCATCATTATCCTTACCGACCCATTTATTGGCCATGGCAGTCCCACTCACTGTATGCCAGTCATTCTCATGCCAAAAAATATGAACTGAGCAGTGTCAATGAAGAAATAAAGGAGAATGAAACTCTCATAGAAGGATATAATTTAAATTAGAAAGTTGCTTATCTCCATACACTGATACACAGAGATATATTAACCGATATAATATCTAGGGTATCCGTTACGTTGGTATTACTGCTTTTGGCAGTACTCAACAATACTCTCTACAAAGTTAACGCACTGTATCAGAATGATGAACTGGCTTGAGAATGCATACGTTATTGATAGTATATGTTTGAGCTGTATTTAATGTTTTGTATCTTATCTGTGGACTTCATTTCTGTGTAAAATTAAGAAATGTGTAGAATGACTCTAGAAACAAATCACATATATCCCTGTACAAGTATATTAAGTATAATTAATTTTCCTGAGACATTGTTGTCGTTTAGTCTTGATGAATGGGGATGTTTGCGCAAATTAATAAAGAAAAGTAGAAGTAATGGCACTACTTTACTTTAACATGATGTTTACTTTGATAAAGTGCGCAAATGTTAATTTTATTAAAGAAAAAACACCATGTTTTACTTACATAATCTAATATACATTAACAATTAACTACTATAAGTGTAGTTAAATGTGTTATTAAATATGTTTTATCATAAAGTCACATTTTCCGCTAAATATCTTGTGAAGGGGGGGTATTCTGACGTCTGCTTGGTGACGATTGATTGTCAAAATGGGTGTGATTCTTGTACTATGTTGAGAAATTATCGACAATTTGCCCAAAATAATTGTTACAACGCTAACGAAATACTTCGTTTAAATAAAAAAAAGGGGGCCAGCGGGAATTGAACCCGCCACCTCTTCTACCCTAAAGAAGAATGATACCGATACACCATAGCCCCGTTAAGGAGGAATGCGACAATAATTGATAAAGTGTTGTTTTTATGGATTCTCATTAGCGCTTATGAGGGTTTGTAGAAAGAAAAAAAAAGGCGTTCTTAGGATATCCGTTCGCTCGTTAGTCATAAATAAAGTTAACCTGCTAACATGTATATGGCCTTCATAAAAAAAATAAGAGCCATATTTTGTTTTTTTTTATTTTCAATCCTTAAATGAGGCGTTAAGTGTAAATCAAATGTATATTTAGAAAAAGCAAGTAAATAGCAGTAGCAAAGCATAACATTGTACTAACTACTGCGAATGGCTCAGGGATATATTGTTAATGAATGAGTCTGCATGTTTAAAATCCGAATAAATTTATAATATTTGCGTATATTTAAATGCCATTTATCGTTTTCCTTTACATGTGTTTCCATTTTTGTTTCTTTTTTTCCTCCTATTTTTCAACTTGGAAGATGAATGAAAAATTCAATTACTTTGAGTCATCCGTCAGAGGAAAATAGAAAAGAAACCAATTAATTATCTGCAAGTATGTTTGTTGAGAATATGGTTTATTATAGAATATACGACTAAACATGTACTTTATTGTTGATCTTGTGTATGAGTAGATGTTGCAGAACGTAAAAGATTACATTTTCAAGGTATGTCTTTCTCAGACGTAACAAATGATGAGCAAAACGAGAATGTGTACTTTATACAACCTAACTTAGTGAACGCTGGTTTATTGCTACAGACAAGGACAGTGGATGGAAGGGGTAAGTCCGTGGTGATCACAGGCTGTGATACTGGATTTGGAAGAGCCATTGCGGAGGAGCTTGCGTACGATGGATATGACGTGTATGCGGGAGTGTTGACTGAGGCAGGAGAAAAGGGCCTAAGGGAACTTGGATTTCAAGAAACCCGTGTCAAGGACTTTGGGGCAGTAGATGTAGACGCTTCGGGAAGTGAGCTGGCGGAGGAGAAAACGAAGAGGACAGATTACGGGGATTGTGGGAATGAGAAAGAGTTGAGAAACAGGAAGGAAGAAGGGTGTGATGAGAGTGGAAGCAACAGAATCAAGCTGGGTTCCCTCACTCCGCTTCGCCTAGATGTAACAAGCGATGCGTCGGTCGCAGAGTTCGGAGAGGAAGTGAGGAGGAGGATGAGGACGAAGGGTCTCCACGCACTGATCAACAACGCAGGCATCGCCGCTGGCTCGGTTGTCGACCTCACTAACGTCTCCACCTACCAGAAGGTATACACGTTTGCCTAATGGAGATGGGTCAGCGCGTGCAGTTAAATGCTGTGGTCTTTTGAGTGTGTATTTCTCGTGTCGATTAATGAAAACCAATTCATTGATGTGCATATTGCCTCATGTTATGCATCTTGTTCCGCTATGTACACTATTTCCTGGATATTTTATTTTATGTATCGTATGCATTGATGTTTTTAATGCTTTGCATGTTTTGTTGTGTGTATTGTTGTGTGTGCTGTCGTGTATGCTGTTGTGTATGTTGTTGCGCCTTGCCTTGCATGTCTTTTTTTTTTCTTTTTTTACTACAGGTGATGGAGGTTAACTTCTTTGGAGTGGTCAGGGTGAGTAAGGAGTTCATGTGTGAATTAATTGCTGGTGGAGAGAGTGGGGACGCAGAAGAAGAGGACGAAGAGCGCGAGGCCCTGGGAGAAGAGCACGCTGCGAGGGAGAAGAGAGAGAACGTGAGGGGCGGGAGGCTGATAACAATTACATCGATCGCAGAGAGCATTCATCCGCCCCACATGTCCTGCTACTGCTCGTCCAAGGCTGCCTCTGGAGCGTTCCAGTCGGTGCTGCGGAGGGAGATGAGGGAGTGGGGGTCAAAGTTATCACTGTTAAGCCCGGGTTCATGAGGACTCCCATCATTTCGTCCGCTCTCTCTGCCCTCTCTGTCGCCTACAAGACCGCGCAGAAGGATCAGAAGCAGAGGTGGGGAAAGGAGTGGGCAGGGGAGGTGGGGAAGGCAGCGGGAAAGGGAGGGTCAATGATGGAAGACCCTGCGTGCGTGATCTCAGCACTCAGACACGCTGTTTCCTCTCCCTCCCCGCCCTCTTATTACTATCCTGGTCTCTCTTCTCCTGTGCTCCGTTTCGTGACCCTCCTCCACCCGGCATGCATTGACTTGTTCTTCTCTGCCGTTGCGTTGGTGCGAAGACATTCCCCTGACGGAGTGATCCGTATCAACGACCGCAAGAAGAAAAGGGCGGGCAGAAACAAGAGGACCAAGGAGGCGGAGAGGAGGAAGGGAGAGCAAGACATAGTACAGAAGATAGAACAAAGGATAGAGGATACGATGGAGAGGGTAGGAGG
Source organism: Drosophila quasianomalipes (assembly GCA_035043665.1). Lineage (NCBI taxonomy): Eukaryota > Metazoa > Arthropoda > Insecta > Diptera > Drosophilidae > Drosophila > Drosophila quasianomalipes. Next base: position 113,661 of record JAWNMU010000618.1, on the reverse strand, counting down.
AGTCTGCGAAGGTCTTCCGATCATAGAGTCTATCTTTTCTTTCACCAACACCGTTGTCCAGTCATCTCTTTCCCTCGCCAGGGTGGGCAGAGAAATTGCGGAGAAGGGACTATGTTCTCGCATCAGGGACAGAGAGGAGGAGGACAACGACGGGTGGGAGGTTTGCGAAAGCTCAGGAAAGGAGGGAGAGAACGCTGGGGAGGAGAGGAAGAGCGCAGGGGATAGTGAGGAATGCAGCGCTAGAACAGAGGCCAGGACCAGAGGTGGGAAGAACAAGGGCATCGCACGCACAGAAGATGTTGCCTCGGTCCAAATTCCTCCCTATCAAGGACTCTCTCTCTTCCTCTACAACGCACTTGGCAAGTAAGAGAATGAGAACGGTCTGTGCCATTCTGCCTCTCCACTATTCACCCCAACAACGTACAATGTAGAATACGTTATACGCAATAAACAAAATCCCTAGAAAAAAAAATAAGGCCTGTACGAGGATTGAACTCGTGACCTTCCGCTTACTAAGCGGGTGCTCTACCACTGAGCTAACAGGCCTTGAAAGAAAGGAAAGGGCCACCCGTGAATTGAACACGGTACCACTGGTTTTGCAGACCAATGCTCTACCGATGAGCTAGTAACCCTATATGAGAAATTCGCGAGATTACATTATAATGATAAAAATCATAAACACTACAACAATTTTTTTTTGTTATTTACTTAATTTATAGATTAATAAACCATTTTCTTCAATACTATTATATGATGTACCAAAATGTATGCGAACGTCAATTGTCATTTTATGAGCTATCTTGTCTGAACAACTGTGCCCGCAACGAGAAAGAGAATAGAGTAGGAGGGACTGAATCTGTCCTCAGCAAGCATCTCTCTTCCTTCGCAGACGCCTTTCATCTCTCTCTTCATCTGGCGCTATTTCATACTCCTCATCTTCTTTCCTCTCACTCCTTGGCTCCCCCGTTCGCTCTTCTTCTCTTCTAGGGCAGATCCACCCTGTCTTTTCCAAGAGATTTGGGATTCCTGAGTCGTGTTCCGTGTTCCTGGGGTCGGGAGACAACCCAAACACTATCGTAGGGCTCAACCTCCTCTCTCCCTCTCTGCTCTCCCTATCCCTCGGAACTTCTGATACCGTGGTTGGAGTCGTGGAGCACACCAAGAAGACCAAGGAAGGAGGAGGCGAGGATCGGCTGGTACCGTTGGAGGGAACCGTGTTTCTGCACCCAACGCAAGAGAATGAGAAGGTCGGAGTGATCTGTACCAAGAATGGATCGAGGACTAGGAGTCTGATCAAAGACCAGTACTATGGGGGGGAGTGGTCCCACTTCGACTCTTCGATCGTTGAGTCGCCCCTTCCTGCTCCGGTCGCATTGCTATTGCTTTCTTGGAACCAGAGATCACTCCTACTTACAACAGCACGGGAGTCTTCCTTTTCGAGAAGAGGGGCGTGCAAGGAGAGGAGTACTCGGAGGTGCAGTCGTTCTCTGAGGGGTCCGAGAAGTACCTGGCTCGAGCTGTCGTGGAACAGGAACTAGTCAACCTCAAAATACACTTGAAAAAGTTGAGAATCGAGCACAAGGCTCTGGAGAATATCATCGCTGTAGGAGGGGCCTCCAAGAACTACACGATTCTACAGGTATGTCAATCGACGCCCACTCTGTTTCCCGTGTGCTACTCACTCCTCTTTTTCTGTTCAACCCTCTTTTTCTCTTCACCTCTCTTTTTTCTGTTCACTATCATGTGTGCTGCTAGCTATGTCCTTTGCTAGGGAATCTTTTTCGACCTCGTAGTTTGAATCAACTCCGTCAAGGTGGCTCGTACGTTTATAGTGTACGTTATATATTTCACAGCAACGCGTGTTGCTCGCTGTATGCTCACTTCTCCCGATACAACCTTCTCTACCATCAATATGCTCTCCAATCCCGCTCCTAGTTCCATGAGATATATGTTCCTGGGGTTATTCTTATTGGTTAAGTTGTGCTTAGTGTGCTTCAATTTGACATTTTGAGCACTGGAAGAGTAGTGAAAATGTTTTATTTTATTTTTATTTTATTTTGTTTCTTAGTGCTGGGTTAATATCAACAAGAAAGAAGGAAAAAAAAAAAAAAATAGGGAACAAAAAGCATCACTATATACGTCATAAAATAACAACCGTACACTAATCAATCAGCGCAAAGACGCGAAGTTTGGTACTCCGTATAAATGAATGCTATTCAAACAAAAAACTGAAGCAAGCCATAATATACGTTGAGAAATAATTTGATCAAACAATTTTATGAGATTTTCAAGCCAACAGCTAGAAAAAAAATCTGGCCGTTAGCCAAAGGTTGTTAAACTAAAAGCTCTAAATAATGCGCTTGTTTATATGAAATAATTAAATACTGTTGTTGCAGAGTATATATAATTTGTGTTTTATCTGCTAACTTTGTTGTCTGGTTTTTGTTGATTATTTTTTTTTGTAGGATCGACTACTTTCAAATCACAGAAAAAAACGAAACATGTCTCGATCACAATTGCAGCGGAAAGCTCAAAATGAAGGTAGGTCGAATGGAGCAATTTGCGAATTGCATGCATGTCATAATACATACTGAAAAGCTGAGATATAACGTACTCACTGTCTAGTTGATATCTTACATGGAGTAATCTATATATGCTCAGCTAACGCAGATGACTCGAAAGCTAAGGAAATTGCGTTGTATGGGTCCTCGTCGGATGAAATTATCCAAAAGTTGATAGGTTCTGCGAATATTTATCTATGCGAAGCATTCGATGAACTAGAAAAGGTTTTAGGAGAAGAGTACCCAAAGGACTCCGACAAGGTGCGTGCTGTTTAATCTGAGCGAAGGAATGTGCTGTGCTCTGTGAGCAGAGATATGGGGACAAAGATATGCTTCGTGCAGCTTCGTATATTTTCTCTTATCCCTTTGTGGATTATGAGGAGTGCTCATTCAGTATGTTAATCGTATTTGTGTGTGCTTGTATGCCATCCCTGACCTACACAGAAAAGAATAAGTGCATCTTTGGACTCGATGCTAGAGCTGTATATCTCAAGTTTTCAAACGAGACTAGGCGAGTTCAAAGCTAAGGCTCATGAATCCTTTCACATCCCTGAGTGGCTCAGTATTGAAGATATACAAAATGGAACTATAAGTGAGGAAAGCCTGAGGAAGGTCGGGGAGGAAAAGAAGCTTGGATCGAAAGAAGAGTTAAAGGAGAAAGAGAAGGGAAAGGGGAAGGCGGAGAAAGAAAGAGGGATGAGGTAGCTCCTACGATCACGATAAGGAGGCGGGGAAGGAAAGACGATGAGGAGCAGATAAAAGAAGCTATGCGTAGCGGAGATGCAAAGGAGCATGCTGAGGGGGAGGAGGCAAAGGACGATCAAAGTGTGCAGCTCAGGAACAAAGTACAGCTCGTAGATAGCGAAATAGAGAACATACAGAATGACATTCTCAGAGAAATTGGACTCGGAAGAGTGTTGCAGGATATGTATGAAAAGACGTTGCTGGACATAGAGGTGACGAGGGAAAAGATATTGAGGATTGATGAAACGAGAAGAGAACTTGATGAAGTTAGCAAGTGTGTGCAGGAAATGGAAGCAAAAATAAGCATGAGAGCCAACAATTCAATGATATAGGGATTCGTGGAAAGTACTGAAATGTGGTTTATCATTGCTTACTAGCAAGTTCAGACCCGTATCGTGTCATTATTCCTCCAGCTAAATGTAGTTGTTTTTACTAATTGTGTCTTCTGTTGTGCCCTCTGTTCTCGCGTATGTTTGAATGTACATGCCTGATGCATGTACATAACGTATTCTGTGTAATTTTATTATGTACATCATACATGTGGAGAATAAATGATTGGGTTTTGTAGCCTTTATAAATGCATGTATAACACTTATTTTCGTCAGAAGCTGTGTAGAAATTCACAGCAGATAATGATAAATCATTGATGTTGTTATGTAATTGTATACTTATTGAAAGTTACCGTCACATGAATTGGAAACACGATTCTGTACAAAACACAACGGTCCTTTTTATTGGGCGTTTCGCTTTTTTTTTTTTTCGTATCAAGCGCACTGCAAGGCAGTACATTTTAAAACTGTTTTTTTTTTTTTTCTGGATGGGTAATTCTGTGTGAAACTATTCATAATGTATATACACTTAAAGGAAACTGCCTGCTATATTCAGTTAAATATACAAACTTAAACATGGAGAGAGGCATTAAGACTAAAAAAAAATTGAAAACTACCGTTTTGAAAAAAACAGAAAATGTGGTAACTAGAGTGTAAAAACTTTAAGTGTTATTCTTTTTTATTCTCAAATTTAAATTGAAAACTGAGACAATAATATATATATTTCATTGGTTACGTTTTATGGTGATGTGGGAAACAAATGATGTGGTCCCAGTTATGATTTGTGGGTTAATATAGAGTAATATAGATGTTTCACTTTTTGAATCTTACATCCTTAGTTAAAGTGGCCATAGGTTCAGTATGTGACGAACGCTTCCGTCAAAATACGACTATGCTCTAACATAATTCTGTTGAATGTATCTTATAATGATCTAGTTAAAATGGAAGGTTCTGACACATCTGTTACGTTAATTAATGACCAAGGGCTTAGGGCTGGCTCCATTCCTCACCCACTGAAGCTTTATGACTTCAAGCAAAAGTTGGGCCATGGGTAAATAATTTCCTGGTCATAAAATGCTACGACAACGCACTTTTCCAATTCCCATCCGTCATTACTCTTTTTTTTTTGTTTTTATCATCCTACTCAAAGTTTGATGTCAGTTTCACTTTTTGAAGAGGAAAATTCGTTCTAGAACTTACTGTCCAATTGTATGTGGCTGATTGTCAATGATGCATGTGATTGGGTATGTTATTAGAACGTATGGGTGCGTGTATCAAGCAGTGAACCTTGTGACGAAGAAAGAGGTTGCCATCAAGATCCTTCCCATCCAGGAGGCTACCGAGGTATGCCTTAGTCGTGTGCCAAATTATTCCAATAAATGTAGGCATAATGAGACGTGTTGGAACGGTTTCTAACGGACATGTATACTGACGTGTTATTTTTTTATCCCAACAGGCTGATCTCGACAGTTACGAGAAAGAAGTCACCTTCCTCCAAGAAGGAGTCGGATGCCCTTACATCGTCCTTCTCCTCGAAACCTACAGATTTGAACATGAGGTAACGGAAGTCTATGTATCGCTAGCCACATCAGTGCACAGTCATGAGTGTTTGTTGATATGGCGAGTGACATGATGCGAATTCATCTCATTCATTGTCTTGCATGCCCGTATAGTCATATTGCTTCATGTCATGGCCTTACGTGCTGACCTAACAATCCTAAACTGAACTGTTCCAATGTACATTGCATGTGTGTCTTCCCTCCTTTCAGGTGTGGATTGTGATGGAGTACTGCGAGGCGGGAACCCTGGACTCAATCCTGTTTGCGAACAGCGGAGGAGTGTTCCCCGAGGTAGCAACTGCTTCTGTTGCAAAGATGCTTCTCTTCGGACTATACCACCTGCACTCGCACAAGAAGATCCACAGGGACATCAAGGGAGCTAACATCCTCGTCAACTCCAAGGGACAATGCAAGATCGCAGACTTCGGACTCTCAAGGCTGCTGGAGAATACTCAGGCGCAGGCTATGTCCCTCTGTGGAACACCCTTCTTCGTGTAAGTGACGTTGCGCTGATAACCCCTCCCCCCTTCTCTTTCCTCCCCTCTCTCATTCCTCTCATCTGACTTCTCCATCCCCCACACTATGCAATTACCCCTTTCCTCTCATATGCGCGTGCTTCCTTTCACATTCCTCTCACATGTGCAAAAGTTTCCACTATCCGAAGCGTTCTATGTTTTGCACAGTATAACACCCCCCTTCCCCTTCTTACCCTTTCTTACCCCTCCCCCTACGCTTGCTTCCTCACTCCCCCCGCTATTTCTCATGTTCCCCTCTCAGTGCGCCTGAGGTGTGCTTGCGCAAGCCCTACTCAACCGCAGTTGACATCTGGTCCCTTGGAATGCTCTGCTACGTATTGTTGACGAGCAACGTCCCCCTTTGATCAGGCCCATGAAGCCTCTCGAAGTCATGAAGACCATCCCCAACATCAACCCGAGAGAGCTACAGCTCCCGAACATCCCCGGAAAGGTGTGGGGAGAAGAAGTCAAGTCCTTCCTCTCTTTCTGCTTCCAGCAAGACCCTGCGAGAAGACCCACAGCTGCCCAGTTGCTGCTCCATCCCTTCATCACTACTGTTCCCCGCATCCTCCTTAAGAACGGTGGGGGGTGTCGCATAGTGAACGTAAAGAGACAGGATGCAACTCCCTCAGCGGATGACTACGGTAGAGGGGCTGCTGCTGTGGTCTCTGTGATCGTGGACAAGTGCATTTCGGATATCAGGAGGAGGTCATCGAAGCATGTGTGCACCGAGCAACAGAAGCAAGACATCAGTAACAAGCAGAGGGGAAACCTCCTCGAGTACTGCGTCAAAGAGGACGAGGCAAACGCCATAAACCAAGAGAGTGCCGCTAGTCTTACACACTAAACTCTTCACGCTCGTTTATGAGCTCTGCTTTCACTCGCTCCGTCTCAGTTGACGCCTCTCTTCCCATACTCACCCGACATGTATTCTATGCTCATATCTGGGGTCACCCTTCCTCTCGTACCCCTTCCTCTCGTACCCCGTCCTTTGTATCCCCTCGTTTGTATCCCTCCCTTTACATGTACATTCATTGCTTTATGCATGCATACACGCATGCACATCTCGCGTCGTATGCGTTCTATTTTCTTTCTTTCCCTGTTTTTGTTTGTTTCTTAGTCCTCCTTTACGTCTCTCTCTGGTTCTCTTGACACGTCTTATATCTCGCAAGTTTATCACTTTCAACTAGAGGAGGACAGCCCATGATTCGTATATGTGCACTAATGCGTTCGAACGTATAGTGCTTGTTGTGTTCTGTTAATAAAACAACCTTCGTTGTAAGCCTCTTCCACGTTTACTTCGTATTAAAACAGTCATACGAAGCCAATACTAATGTCAAAGTAATGGCTTGCCCCACCACCATTAGACAAGAGTATCCCTGAACGTTAAGGTGCGAGTGTTGCGGCTCATAGCGTGTGATTTTCCAATGATCAAACTAACGGGTTAACAGAGGTTTTCCTGTGTTCAGCCTCGACTTGTATCGCTAATCAAGAGTTGGTTCCCGTGTCCCTGTAATCCACGAACTTCATACAAATGCCCTATCTTTTTCGATGGATTCTAGTTCGTCTTCGTGTATGATTGCCGAGCGACGACTACATGTAATTCTACACATGTTTCAGGAAGGGGTGCTCTTGGAACATGTACATGCACAAACAGACGTTAGTCTCACAAATAGGTTTTGAGGAATAACTTGGCACTGGGTATTGATTGAGAATATGCACCAAATATGCTGAATATCCAGATGCGCATCAAGTAACTGCGCATGCATGTACATGCAAATGCCATACAAAAACATTTTCGTGTGTCGATGTTCTATTGTGTAGGACTTTAAGCATTGATGAAATTTGCGTTAAACATTCATCTCACAGTGCTGTGTTCTCAGTATGTTTATCCAGCAACAGTTTATTTACTTCGCAACTAGTGGTGCTGACTACCACACGTAGCAGAGGACAGAATTGAGAAAATTGTTGCGCTCATTTTCACTACTCATCTCAAACTGTAAACGAATATTTCTAATAGCAAAACAAAAATGGCAGCGTAGTCATTTGTGATATTATTTTTTGCTTCTCGAATTTCCCAGCTAAATGTGCTTGTTGCGCATACACGAACGAAATAGGAACATTGCCAAATAGGCGCATGCCAGTTCAACATGCCATGTTTATAGAACGTTACATTATCATATTTACGCAGAATTTATTAATTCATGTACTAAATGTGTTGCATTGCTTTTTATACCACTTGCTCTCTCTAGTGCAGTACATTAAAATACGCATTTTAGTCTGTAATTTCCCAATTATCAGTTTCATTCATACGTTTTCGGAATAAATGGATGCATACGGACACAGTCTATAACATTACCCACTCTATTTGGATAGAACACAAATACCCACATAAAACTATGCGGCTGATACTAAATTTTAGTAAATATAAATCAAGCAATAACTCATTCTCCTTCATTCTTGCACATTCTCAACATTTTTGTAACACATTTTGATTCATAATGTGTATTTCTCGCTGCATGGAATAAATAAAAAATAAATACCTCTCACTTTTTGTGCGTAGAAATAACTTTGCTGAAGTATACCACTAGCTTTTCCCAGCAATTTTGTCATGCATTTTCTCCAGTTTTTGAAGTGTAATTACGTGCTCCCACTCGCTGGCAAAATTATCTATAGCTTTTGGAATTTGTGAGGCGACGTCTATTTCATTCATAATGTATATATAATCAAAAAATCCATATTTCTTCGAGAGCATACTTTAGTGTTTTTTGATCTGAAAACTGAACTTCTTTAGTGAGTAATATGTCTGAGGAGGTTTACCAGCCCAAGGAGAATGTCACTAGTCATGCTGTTGTGAACAGCCTTGAAAACTACAGAAAATTGTACGAGGAGTCTTTGAACAACAGTGATGAGTTCTGGTCTCGTATGGGAAAGGAGCACCTGGATTGGGCATCTCCTTTCACTACTGTTCAGCAAGGTGACTTTTCAAGTGGAGACATTGCATGGTTCTTGAATGGACGTTTGAATGCGTGCTACAACTGTGTAGATCGTCACGCTTTGACTAATGGGGATAAGGTGGCCATTCTGTGGGAGGGAGACAAGCCTGATGAGGTGCGCAAGATCACATACAAGGAACTTCTCTCTGAAGTTTGCAGATTCGCCAATGTATTGAAGCGTTACGGTGTCCGTCATGGGGATTCTGTGTGCATTTACATGCCTATGATTCCTGAGGCCGTGATTGCGATGCTGGCGTGCGCTCGTATTGGAGCTCCCCACGTCGTCGTGTTCGCTGGGTTTTCTTCTGAGGCCTTGAAGAGCAGGATTGAGGACGGAAAGTGCCGCTTCATCGTGACTGCCGATGAGGGTAAACGTGGAGGAAAGTTCATCGAGCTGAAGCGTTCCTTGGACAGAGCCTTGATTGAGATTGAGGGAGAGAACGAGCACTCTCACCTCGTGCAGACTGTCGTTGTGTTCAAGCACACGGGAAGACAGGAGGCTCTCAAGGGATGGAGGGAGGGGAGAGACATCTGGTGGGACGATGTCATCAAGCGCGAGCGTCCTTACTGCCCTCTGACCCTTGTTGACAGGTATGGTTTGTGTTAAAATTGGCCGATGCGTATTGTGCTTTGTTTTGTTGTTTTTTTATTCGACCTTTCATCGCCGCTGAATTGCGGGATATGCTACAAGATGCTCTTTTTCCACCGGCGTAATCGTTCCCTGTGCGCGTGATCTAACATTTCCCACATGTCTCTGTGTATCGTTTTCTATGTGTATTCATCTTTTGTCTCTTCGTTCTTTCTGCGTGGCTGCTTACATTTCGTGCTCTCTCCTTGCGACCTTCGCATGTACTTACTGTACTGCTCACTCTGGCCATGTGGTCTTGTGGTCTCTATGCTTACCGCTGTTGGGTTGATCTCCTTATTCGATCAACTTCTGTCTACGTGTCTTGTGCTCCTTGTTCCTTGCTCTTACTCTCCAACGCACCAATGATTCCGTTTCATCTGCGCACTCACAGCGAGGATCCCTTGTTCTTGTTGTTTACATCTGGGTCGACGGGACGTCCCAAGGGAGTGCAGCACTCCACCGCAGGATACCTGCTCTACTCCAAACTGACCACACAATACCTCTTCGACCTCCAGCCAGATGACGTATACGCCTGCGTGGCTGACATCGGATGGATCACGGGACACTCCTACGTGGTGTACGGACCCCTCGCCAACGGAGCCACCACTCTGCTCTTCGAGGGAATTCCCACTGTCCCTGATGCAGGGCGGTACTGGGACATGGTCCAGAGACACAAGATCAACATCTTCTACACCTCGCCCACTGCCCTCAGAGCGTTGATGAGGTTTGGAGACTCTCACGTGAAGAAGTATGATCGTTCCTCCCTGCGCATCCTGGCGTCGGTGGGAGAACCCATCAACCCAGAGGCCTGGAGGTGGTTCTACAACGTCGTGGGAGACGGAAAGGCGACCGTCGTCGACACATACTGGCAGACTGAATCAGGGGGAATCCTCATTGCCCCTCTTCCCGGAGCCACCCCCACGAAGCCCGGATCCGCCACCCTCCCCTTCTTCGGAATTGAGCTAGAGGTGTTGGATCGCTCTGGAACTGAGAAGGCTGCTGCGAACTCCGAGGGAGTTCTTACGATCAAGAGACCCTGGCCTGGAATGGCAAGGACTCTCTGGGCGGACCACGAGAGGTTCTTGTCTACGTACCTTGGGGTCTACAAGGGAAGATATTTTACTGGCGATGGGTGCAACGTAGACAAGGACGGGTACATTTGGATCACCGGAAGAGTAGACGACGTCATCAACGTGTCTGGACACCGCATCGGGTCTGCTGAGATCGAGTCCACCCTCGTGGCCCACCCCTCCGTGGCAGAGGCTGCGGTGGTGGGCATCCCCCACGATATCAAGGGACAGGCGCTCTTTGCTTATGTCACCCTCAAGGAGGGACAACACGTCACCGACCTCCTCAACTCCGAGCTCCTCCTCTCCGTGATCCACGACGTGGGATCCTTCGCCAAGCCAGACCACATCCTGATCACCCCTGTCCTGCCCAAGACAAGGTCTGGCAAGATCATGAGAAGACTCCTGAGGAAGGTCGCCTCACAGGAGTTCGACACTCTCGGAGACACCTCCACTCTCGCCGACCCGGCCCACCTAGACTCTGTCGTCGAACTCATCAAGAAGAAGTTCAACGTCAAGTAAACCTCCCCACTCTTATTTATCTTCTAAGCTCATTGTACAGTTTAGTTCTCTCCTTTCCTTCCTCTCTTTTTCTTCCGGGCACGTTTTCTGTTACTTGCATAGTTGTTATGTAAGTGTTACTCGTAGATTCTTTGTTTTCTTTCTTTTTCTTTCCCGCCGTGCTTGATTCGCTTGGCATTCAGGATACCACATTTTATTCGAAAATAAACATACAAATTGCTAATACACTCCACAGCATGAGTTATTGTGGAGTGTTTTTGCTCGTTTTCTACATGTACATGATTTCTTGTTTGGCAAAACCTTTCTCACTGGCACTCATATGAGTTCGCATAACATGCTTCGTCCAATTTCTTCGAGAGGTGTGACTTCTTATCCGTTCATCGTTTTCATGGACTTCGGAGGGCTGATGCGCAAGAAGGCCGCGAAGGTAAAAGGGAACTTTCACATTTTGGACAAATGATGTAGACGGGGAATTCATTCCGGATGCCACTGGCTGAACAAGTGCGAGTCATCATTCCTGGCAGATTGCGGGATGTTTCCGATCCTCCTATGCATTGGTTCAGGATGAAGGTGTGTTTTGAAGAGAATCGAGATAGAGACATTCCCAACCATCTTTGCTACTAAGCGTATCTACTGTGAGTCAAAGCTAGTTCTAGATGAGTGGAGTTAGGTGGTGAAGGAACGTGGGCCATCTCCCTTTCAAGACGCTTCCGAATACACCTGGCGACCTCTAATCGCCGGAGGTCTCGACGAACTGCTGTGCCGGGGAGAGAGATGCTACAGCTGACTCGCACAACAAGTAACAAGAACCCACCTCCAATACACCTGGATTGGGCGCAGGGAAAGATGAGGGATCAATAATATTATTTCAGCTGGTAATAGCGGACGTGCAACGATGATGATGCCAGTGGTGTCTTCGTAGTTAGTGTCTTCGGTGGTGCTTTGAACCCAGGAAGGTGAGTGATCGTCCCCTTTGCTCTTCTACCAGCCCCCAGTGCTCCTCGGTTGGCGCAGGAGATGGGTTCAATCTCCAGAGCCTCATCCACATTGCGTGGTTGTCCCGTAGTAGAAGGGGTAGGTGATCAATGGATTGCAGCTATGGACATGTCTGCCTCTGCGCCGTCTATTCAGCTGGCTGACGAGTATCCTCCCAAGGAACTAGGAATGGGATCGGAGAGAGTGGCGGTGGTGAGAGATGGTTATGCAATGGAAAGTTAGTGTTTGGCGAACAATATGAGTTATCGGATTCAAAGAAAGAGGCGGTTGAGTGATGGAGGTGAGGAGAAGGAAGGAGGTAAAGAGAAGAGGAGGTAAGGATCCTAGAGTTATTTGTTATTACTTCGTCGTTTCATTAAAGATGTTTTGTGTTTTCTGTATCTTTAGTTTGTTCTATGAAAGTTTTTTTGTTCTATGAGAGTTTTTTTTTTATGTATTTGTTTTCTTCATGTATATATTTGCTTGCTTTGTACCGTAGTGCCTCTCATCGCTACATCCTCTCCTCCCACAGCCCACCATTTGTGCGTATACTCAACTTGCGGCGTGCTTGATCGCTTATATTTGTTTATTCCTACCTTTTACTTACTACCCGTTACTAAATGGTCTCTTGTCTTGAATTATCGTACACATACTGCCCACCTGCAAAGTCCAAACCTCTCCAACCAGATTGCGCTCTCTATATATATATGTATGGCTTTTAGGGAACATTATTTTTACCAACGTCCGTACATGTCTTCACGCTCTTCTCTATGTCAAACGTTTGTGCATCTATGAATGTCACGTTTAACCGTTTTTTTGTGAGCTGCTTAGTAATTCAATTTCGTAATCATATGAACGATTGCGAAAGATATGACGTCATACGTTTTTTCTCTTCCCATGCACACAACACACCACTTGCTTTTTTTTTTTTTTTTTTTTTATCCATGCTTTAGTACGTCACACTTAAAAGAAAACTAGATTCATACATGTAAATATACTTCCGTAGTTTTTAGGAGAGTACTGTAAAATATAATTTGTACTGCACAGTTACATTTTTACGGACCGTTTTTTTCTAATAAATTTGTCATTAAAAAAAATTGAACGCTAAAACTAGACAAGCATGAACTTAATTGGCGAAGTATTGCACTTCTTGCGGTGTTTTTAGTGGCACTTTGTTCTGTGTTTTAGTATTTCAAAAAATAATTGGCTAGAATACTTGATCTGTTACGCACTACGGCATGTAGAAAGGATATTTTGGATACGGACTATGGCGTGTAGATGATTTTTGTTTTTTTTCAAATCCACGTAGAGAAGATCGTACCAATAAAATCATTGTTTTCGCAAAAGATCTTATCTTCTTTTTTCTTCAAGTGAATTCATTTAATGTGAGATCACTGTATTACTTCAAATATACATATATTTTTGAACAATAATGTCGTCCGTAAACTTATTTACTCCTCTTAAAGTTGGTGCTTTGAACTTGAAGCATCGTGTTGCGATGGCCCCTTTGACTCGTTGCAGAGCCGATGCCGAGACGCTCGTGCCCTCCGATATTGCTGTGGAGTACTATTCTCAGCGCACTACTGAGGGAGGTCTTATCATCTCTGAAGCCACCGCTATCTCCCCCGAGTCGATTGGAATCCCTAGTGTCCCTGGGATTTGGACAGATGCACAAGTTGCTGGATGGAAGAAAGTGACTGACGCTGTGCACTCCAAGGGAGGATACATCTTCTGCCAGCTGTGGCACCAGGGTCGCATGTCCCACCCTTCGTTCCGTAAGCACCCCTTGGTGGTGGATGATATCCGCGTCCCCTATGTCTCTGCCTCCGACGTGAACTCTGGAGAGAAGTCTCTCGACATTAACCACAACTACGTAGAGTTCCCTGGAAACCCCCGTGCCCTTCGTACCGAGGAGATCCCCCGTATCATCGAAGACTATCGCTTCGCTGCCGAGCAGGCCAAGCGTGCTGGATTCGACGGAGTGGAGCTGCACAGCGCCCACGGGTACCTGCTGGACCAATTCTTCAACTCCTCCTCCAACAAGCGCACTGATCAGTACGGAGGGTCTGTTGAAAACAGAGCTCGCTTCGCCCTCGAGGTCCTCAAGGTTCTTGTTGATGTCTGGGGCAACGACCGCGTTGCTGCTCGTCTCTCCCCCCACAACGGAGGAAACACCACGATCCAGGGAGCGAACGATGAGAACCCTAGGGAGATCTACTCGTACGTGGTGCAGGAGTACGCCAAGTTCAACCTGGCCTACCTCTTGCTCACTGAGATCAGGTACACCCCGGAAGATGGAAACCCAATTGAGTTCATCCCCAACAAGAACGCAAAGGTCTACCGCCCCCTCTACCCCGGAGTTCTGATTGGAGCTGGGGGATTCACCCCCAACGCCGCCAGGAAGCTCGTGGAGGATGGAGACTACGACGCTGTTGCGTTCGGAAGGTACTTCATCTCCAACCCTGACTTAGTTGAGAGACTCGAGAAGTTCCAGCCCCTCAACAAGTACAAGAGAGAGACCTTCTACGCTGGACCCAACGGAGACCGTTCTGTGGGATTCACCGACTACCCCTTCTATTCTCAGGTCTTGGAGAAGCTCGACCTCCCCGCCTCCGCCTCTGCTGAAGAGGTTGTCAAGGCCTCGATCGAGAAGAAGGACGACATCGCTTTCGCCCTCATCGACCAGTCAGAGGTCCCCGTCACTCAGCTGTAATAAGTAGCAAAGGGATTTCCGTCGGTACTATATTTGGGTCGTCGTCTGTCTTCATTCCGAAGCAGCCCCCCTTTAACATATATCCGGCATCTCTACGCACAGTTGCACTCATACATTTATACATGAACTTGTATTTTTATTCATTATCATCCCTTTTCTCCATCTCACCATTTGCAAAGACTCGTGTCTCTACCACAGCTACGTTTCTTACTAGTTGATACAGTTCATGCTCATTAGAATCATCGTACCAACTCCTGTACAGTCTATGTTCCTGTATTGCACTTGTATTATGCCATTAAAGATGAGGATCGCCAAGGTGCCTCTATAAACGTTCTATCTTCGATTGTACATATAATAAAATTCTTTTTCTTTTCTTCCGTAATTCCTTCTATCCTTCTGTTGCTGAGTCCCGGATAGCGGTTCCCAAACACGTTGCACTACATACAACAATGCAATAATTGTAACACTAGTGAACTCCATCAAGGTGGTTCGTACTCTGCCATTTTATCTGGGAAAATAGTTCAATGCCATCTTAAGGGGTGGCTTGCATTTGTGTTTCTTTTTTTTTATTTTTATTTTTTTGCTTTTATTGATAAATGAATTTTCCCGCCGAAAAAAAGACATTAGTAATAATGCCACGTAAACGTAGACTATATTACATTATATAATATTAGTCAGCTCCTTATAGAATGCATTAGATATGTAAAGGCGTTCAAAATTATCGCTTGCGTTCATACCTCGTGCAATACACCGCATCCCGTCCGATCTGCGAAGTTAAATCACGGTGGGCCGACTTAGTACTCGGGTGGGTGACCACCGGGGAACTGTCTGGTGATGCAAGCTTCTTTTTTGGTTGTGAATAAGGCATATAGTTTCTTTCGTTCTGAGACGGTTTCTGCTTATTTTCAGTGGATCTGAACTGCCGTAGATTCGTGTTATTTCTATCTTTAAGATGTGCGAAAAAAAAAAACAGTAATGAAGAAACGAAAGTCGTGTTAAATCTCGTGAGGAACGAAACAGATATTGGAATAAGCAATATGCGTATAACCTTTCTATAACCCAGTTGGGCTATGGAGTTATCTTTCATACAAGACGCACTACAACGTAAACATGACATTCTACAACTTACAGTTATACACCACATCGCAGTGTGGTGATTACTCATTGTTTTATTGACTGCGCTGACTGTTTCGAAACACATCCAGCCCATCGAGCCGACGCGTGTATGAAATTGAAACAACTACAATGAATACAATTTAGACGAACTAACGAACGATCAAAAAGAAAACAAGGGTGACGAATCAGCATTGAATCACCAACGAAGACTGACGAAAAGGAATATGAGAAAGAATCTGAAAAGGAACAAAGATGTGTGAATATACAAAAGCAAATCAAGATACGATAAATACTCAGGGAAAAGAATTCGCAGCCACATAAGCACGAACATGGACTGCAGAATATGCTAGAAAAAGAAAAGGAAAAGGAACAGACTAAGAGAAGTAGAAATACACTATGTACTTAGCATAAGACACAACAAACAAATACAATACACAAAAATATAATATAGTATAGTAGCAAGTGTGGGATAATGTGAGGACTGGGGGAAGATTACAGGATAACAGACAAAAGAAACTAGGAACAGAAATAAAAATAAATAAAAAGAAAAAAGAACAATACAAATAAACACGATAAGGACGTGCATGCTTCACCTCAAGACATACTATGCGAACATAAATAGGAAAAGGAGAAACGAAATTACTAGGAAAATTAAGACAATAGGGAGAATAAATTTCAAGAATGGAGATAAACAGACAAAACAAGGGAAGGAGAGCAAGAAGTAAAAAACAAAACAAAACAAAACAAAACAAAACAAAACAAAACAAAACAAAACAAAACAAAACAAAACAAAACAAAACAAAACAAAACAAAACAAAACAAAACAAAACAAAACAAAACAAAACAAAACAAAACAAAACAAAATAAAACAAAAAACAAACAGGTTAAAGAAAAACAAAAACGAAAAACAATTCCAATGTGTGTTAAGAGATCTAACAAATGTTGTGTGAAGAATAAACAGTGTTGTGTGAGTGACAATCGAACAGTCATGCTACGAGCAATATGCAGAAGGCGAGGTGCTCGGTGTGGTACGGTACACAATCACACGAACTGAAGAGAACCAAGCTGAACTAAACCATGGCCACAGGAGGCGATAGCGAGTAAGGATAGATAGAAAGAACGTAGTAAACAAACAATAAACAAACATGCTTACAAGAAACAGAGGAGAAGGACACAAAGAACAAAAAAGAAACGAGGGACGGAAATTAACAAAAACAAAGCGAATAAAACAAAAAGAAAATCCAAGTCCGAATTAAATTCGACAAAGCATATGACCGTAGAGAAAAAAAAGGAAAAAAAAAAGAAATAAGGGACAAAAAAAGCAAAAGAACTAGGAAAAAGAACTAGGAAAAATAGAACACAAGAAGAAAAGAAATAATAGAAGGAATTAATGACTGATGACTAAAAAGAAGGAGGGGGACGAAGGCAAGGAGAAGTAGGACGCTGATGAAAAACAGAAGGATCGGAAGAGGACAGTTGGGAGGAACTACTTCACGTTCACAAACGGTCCATATACTTCGATAAACACAAACATGAACACAAACATGAACATAAACATAAACACAAACATGAACACAAACATAAACACAAACATAAACACAAACATAAACATAAACATAAACACAAACATACACATGAATACATAGCCCAATCAATAGACGTCGAAGTCGTCGTCATCACACGTCAGTCTCTCCTCCACCCTCTTCTTCTCACCTTCGTCCTTTTCTTCGGTCCTCTTCCTTCCTCCCTCGTCCCTCTGCGACGATACCCTGTGTCCTGAGAAGGCTAGATCTTTCTGGAACGAGGATGAGGGGGTGTGGAAGAGGAAGAGGACGAGTGGGAAATAAGCGCAGGAGGCGAGCTAGATCTCCTCCCCTACCACTGCTACTACCATTGTTGATGCCGTTGTTATTGATATTGCTGCTGTAATCGTTGTCATTGTTGTTGGAAGTGTTGAAAATGCTCGTGACGTTGCTGGCGTTATTTGCGAGGTTGAAGTTGAAACTTTTGCTATAGTTGTTGTAGTTGTTGAAGTTGTTGAAGTTGTTGTAGCCACCATAACTGCTGTTGTAGGCATTGTAATTGCCGTTGTAGTTGTTGTAGTTGTTGTAGTTATTGTTATTATTTTGTTCTGCGTACCCGCCCTCTTCGAATAGACCCGCGCTGTACCCCCTTTCCCTCTCCCTCTCGAATAGCTTTTCCCTTTCTCTCTCATCATCGTCAAATGTAAGATACACGTTCGTCCCAGGGCTTGTCAAATCAATCTCCTTCCTCTCCCTTTCTTCCCTCTCTCTTTCTTCCTTCTCCCTCTCTGCCCTCTCTTCCCTTTCCCTCTCTGCCTCTCTTCCCTCTCCCTCTCTCTCCCTCTCCCTTTCCCTTTCTCTGCTGTCCACCACCCCTGCTGATCGTATTATCCTCCGCGATGAGTGAGGTGAAGGGGAGGAGGATATTGGGGGAATTGAAGGGATGGGAGAGGGAGAAGAAGAAAGCGAGGGAGAGGGAGGGAGTGGGGAGAGGGGAACGAGTGAGAGAGGGGTAGATACGAGAGGGAAGGAGAAGGGACTGGTCGGGGTAGGAAGAGGAAATTAGGGGGAGGAAGGAGACCTTGTCAGCAACTGTTTACGCCTCTGCCCCTCCTCCCTCGCCTCATCACCCCCGTCCCCTCTGCTTCCCTTCATCTCCACCCGTTGCCGCAGACGTAGCATTTCCCTTCTCTTCCCCCTCCTTCTCCTCCTTCCTTTCCTTCTCCTCTTCCTCTTCTCTCTTCCCCTTGTCCCCTGTCTCTCTGCCATCACCTCCTCCTCCTTATGCCTTCCTCTCTTCAGAGTCAACAGCTTCGACCTCAATTTCCATTTAGGCTGCCCATTGTTCTGGAAAAATATCTCATGAGAAACCGTTTTTTTCAGTTTCCCGTCACTCGTTACTCCTTCCACTACCTTCTCCTCCACTCTTCCTCTATTCCCTTCTTCTCCACCTTTCCCCCTCTCCTTCCTTTTCCTCCTTCTCTGCCTCAACTTTCTCTCGATCATGTAGAATCGAGTCTGAAAATAAAATGGAAGGGTTCGAAAGAAACGGCATAGTGTCGCATTCACCGTCTCCTTCTCCCACCCCCGCCTGTCTTCCATCTCCTCTTCCATCTCCTCTTCCATCTCCTCTTCCTTCCCCTCTCCCCTCTCCCCCTCCACTGCCATTCTTTGTACCCCTCCCTTCTGCACTTCTTCCTCTTTCCCTTCCCTCACTTCTCTCGTGCCTCGCCTCTTTACTTCCTCCCACCTCCCCTTCGCTCTGGGCACTCTCCAAGCGATATCCTCCTCATACTCATCTCTCTTCCCCCTCATACTCGTCTCTCTCGTCCTCCTCCTCCGTCCCTGCCCTCTTCCTAATCTCATTGCTAAAGCTCTCGCCACTCCCACACCTCTCTTCACCTCGGTCGACCCCTCTTCCTGTCCTCCCTGTCCCCGTACGGCTCTCTTTCCCCTGATCTTTCTCTTTGCCGTCATATGTCTCTGCCTCCTTCCCTCCCTCTCTCCCCTCTTCCTTTCCTGATCCAATTCGTTTCTTCAGCAAACGAAGAGAAGTGAAAAAACCCTTCTTTCCAGTTAACACTGAAACACCCTTGGACCGAGGAACAGAGGAAGAGCGAGGCGAAGAAGAAGAAGAAGACGAAGAAGATGAGGATGAAGAAGAAAAAGAAAAAGAAGAGGCGGAGGTTGGTGCAGAAGTAGGGGCAGACGATAAAGAAGACAGGGAAGAGGGAGAGGACGAGGAAGGGGTGGACGAGGAGGAAGAGGAAGTCAGAGTCAGTGTACTCATTGTATTCAAGTACTCTCCACCCCCTCCTCCTCCTCCTCCTACCCCTCCAGTCCCCCCCTCAGATAAACCACTCAAATTGAGAGAGCCGACAATCACAGGTGTTCCGTCTTCTTTCTTGTCCTTTTCATTACTGTTATCTCCTTCATCCCTCTCGCTCTTCTTTTCCTTCTCCCCCTTCTCATTGTCTTTCTCCTCTTCCTCTTCTTTCTTCTCCTTCTTCTCCTTCTTCTTCAACTTGAAGCGGATTGAGATATTTTTCTTCTGCTGAGAAGAGGACACACCTTCGAACAAGACGGAGGGAGCCTTGCGTTCGTCCTGGTCATCTCCCTTCCCCTCCCCCACCCCGCCTTCCTCTCTCTCCTCCCACTCTCCCTCATCCCTCTCCTCTCTTTCTCTTCCCCCTCCTCTTCGGCTTCCCCTAGACTCTCCCTCTTGGTTCTCATTTTGAACTTTACAATTGCAGAAGAATGCCTAGAAGGAGAAGAGGAGATAGAGGAGGAAGAGGAGGTGGAGGAGAAAGAGGTCGGCAGTTGATGGACATACGTATGCTTGATCATTCGGTTCTTCATTTCCAGAAGTTTCAAATCTCCTTCTGTGAGGGGAACGGAGGAGGAGGAGGAGGAGGAGGCGGAGGAGGAAGGTGAGAGGTTCAGGTTGAGAAGGGAGTTAAGTAAATTGTAGGGAGAAGGGGGAGCGGAGGAAGAGGGCGATAGCGAAGAAGGAGAGAGTGAGAGGGGAGGGGATAACAACGAGAGAGGAGAAGAAGAGGAAGAGGTGGAGGAAGAGGAAGAAGAGGTGGAGGAGGGAGAGGTAGGGGAAGCTGATGAAGGGGAAGGGGGAGGGGAGAGCTCGAAGGTCGATGATATGCCAAATGATTGCGCAACGAACGCAGATATTTGTTTAGCGTCTGAAGAGAAAGACTTGTTGGAGATGAGCTTGGAGATCGAAGAGACAGAGTGGGAGGAATAGTGAGAGCTAAGAATGCGACGGAGGTAGGGGCAGAGGGACGCTGAGGGGGAGGGAGGAGGAAAGGACGAACCAGGTGTGGGGAGAGGGGGGAGGGGGAGGGGGGGGGAGAGGGAGAGAAAAGGAGGGGAAAGAGAAGAGAAATGGAAAAACAAAGATGCACAGAGGGAGTGCAATAGACGAGAAATACAAGGGTTAGAAAAGGAATGCGTGGACAGCCATACACAATGTAATATACACAATTGAATTATACAATTGAATATATACAATATAATACATACAATAGAATATATACTATATAATATACACAATAGAATATATACAATATAATATACACAATAGAATATATACAATATAATATACACAATAGAATATATACAATATAATATACACAATAGAATATATACAATATAATATACACAATAGAATATATACAATATAATATACACAATAGAATATATACAATATAATATACACAATAGAATATATACAATATAATATACACAATAGAATATATACAATATAATATACACAATAGAATATATACAATATAATATACACAATAGAATATATACAATATAATATACACAATAGAATATATACAATATAATATACACAATAGAATATATACAATATAATATACACAATAGAATATATACAATATAATATACACAATAGAATATATACAATATAATATACACAATAGAATATATACAATATAATATACACAATAGAATATATACAATATAATATACACAATAGAATATATACAATATAATATACACAATAGAATATATACAATATAATATACACAATAGAATATATACAATATAATATACACAATAGAATATATACAATATAATATACACAATAGAATATATACAATATAATATACACAATAGAATATATACAATATAATATACACAATAGAATATATACAATATAATATACACAATAGAATATATACAATATAATATACACAATAGAATATATACAATATAATATACACAATAGAATATATACAATCGACTACAGAGTCTGCCTATATGGGTTTGAGTATGAACCGTACCATTAGCTCCTTGTTCGTCTGCGCCAACACCTACTCTCAGAGTTCCGGTGTGCTCCAGTCTCCTCGTTCCCCCTCCTCCCGCTACGCCGTAGCCACCCCCATACCCCCCTCTTCTTTCTCAACATTTCCTCGCACAGTCCTCCTGCTTCCAGTTGAGCGGAATGACGAGTACCTGGAAACGGGGGAGGAGGACGGCGGAGAGAGTAGGGAGGAGGACGAGGACGAGGACTTGGTCTTGTTGTGAGGGACAGTGGGAGAAGAAGAGGACGAGGAAGATGAAGAGGAGGAGAAGGATATGGAGGGAGAAGAGAAGGCTCTTCTCGAGGATTGGCTGAAGGGAGCGCGAGAAGTGTGCGCAGAAGAGGGTGCAGAGGAAGAGGAAGAGGAAGAGGAAGAGGAAGAGGAAGAGGAAGAGGAAGGGGAAGAGGCGGAGGCAGATGGGGATGCGGAGAGAGAGAGCGTAGCGTTGGGAGTGTTGAGGACGTTGGAATCAGCCCCTCCTCCCTCTTGCTCCCTCTCCCTCTCACCCTCAGAATAGGCAAGAGCAAAGGCGTTGAGGACGATGAAGGCTCTGGCCGCATTAAGACGTACTTTCCCTCCTTTATCTTGAGCAAGGGAAAGGAGGAGGTCGAGTATGCATTTGAGACAAGCCTCTCTGTTCTTGAGCTGATACGTATTTACAGTCCCCATTCCCACTCCAACTCTCCCTATTCCCAGGTCTGCTCCCCTCATTCCTCCCCTAGGCGAGGATCCCCCTCTCCCACTCTGACCCCCACTTCCACTCCCACCTGCATTGCTGTTGTTGTAGGAAGAAAAGTCTCTTGTTCGGACGAGGGCAGAGGGGTTTCGAGACGGAGGGAGAGACAAGGTTCCGGTACTACAACGGGGGCTGAGGGGAAGGCGGATGGACGAAGCGAAGGCACAAAGGAAAGAGAGAGCGAAGAGTGAATAGCGAAAGCGGAGAACAGTGAGAGAGAAAGGAAGAAGAGAGGGAAGGAGAAAAGAAAAGAAAAGAGAAGGAGAGAGAAGGAAAACAAATCAGGAAGGAGGAGAAGGAAAGAGGAGAAGGAAAGAGGAGAAGGAAAGAGGAGAAGGAAAGAGGAGAAGGCAAGAGGAGAAGGAAGAGACAGATAAGGAGGTCATGCGATCCAAAAACAAGGGAAGAAGAAGATATTTTATGCCATCATGTTTGTGTTTGTGTATGTGTATGTGTATGTGTTTGTGTATGTAAGTTAGGGTACCTAGAGTCTATGTTGAGCAGAGTGTGGGCGTTGAAGAGGACTAGAGCGAGGGCAGCGAGAGAAATGCATGCTTGTCTATTGAGGTTTTTCTGATCAAGAGACGAGAAGAGGGAGGCAGCGGTTTTCTTCAGAGAGCAGTGGGCGATGACGGAGACTAAGCACTTGGCTGCTTCTCCTCCGAGGAAGTTGTTCTCCGAGGCTTTTGATAGAAGAGATGTTATTATAACCCCAACATCTCCGTCTAGCTTATTTCCAAGTTCTGAGGAAGAGGAGGGTGGGGGAAAGAGAAGGGAAGGGAAGGGAAAGGAAGGAGGGGTAGGAAAGGGACGGAAGAGTAAGAAAGGAAGAGGAAGGAAGGAAATGGAGGAAAAGAGGCACACAAGTGAGATGGATGACGAGGAGGTAAAATAATAAGAGAAGAGCGAGCACAAGAGAAGCGTTGGAAGAAGAAGAGGAAGGGAAGCTGGGAAAAGAAACAACGATGGCGTGTACATATACTATCGGTAGATGTGAGAGGTAAATGTGAGACAACGTCAATGTCTGTGCATCACTTGCACATATGTCTAGGTTTGCTTGTAAGCATGATGGTGTGTGTTTGAGAGGGATTCTTACCGCAGATGAGAGTGTTGAGAGACGAGATGCCGCAGCAGATACTTGCGAACGCAGATTAGCCATAGCATTCAAAGAAAGAGGAAAAACCAAGCGACTACAATGCAACACGCAAGCACATGCACATATCCACACACATGCACACCCACACACACACACACACACACACACACACACACACACACACATGCACACACATGCACACATGCACACACACATTGGAGATACATTCCATTCATTGGAGATACATTCCATTCATTCAGGGAATTCATCAACACAACGAACAACAACGCAGATTTCACGGGGAGTGAGTGAGAAGAAAGGGGTCAGAGGTTAGAGCACAAAACAAAAGAACAGAGCAAAGGACAAGAATGGGCACATGGGAATTAACAAAAAATAGGAAGGAAAGATATGCGCAAAGAAACAAAAAAACATATAGAAGAAGCGCAAGTGAAAGGTTTTCGTATTTCAACGTACAGGTTGGTCACGATCACTCCTCTGTCCTCAGGGTCACGAACCATGTCACGAACCACCGACAATACACTCATCTGCGTGTCCCAATCCAGTTTAGGGAAAGACGCAGCGTATGCCTGTGTCGTATAGAAGGACCAACGCGAAAGAAAAGGAAAAAGAGAAAAAACGGAGACCAAATCAACAATTAGCAAGCGAGCGACAGTGGAAGGGTCAAGGTCCATTTCTGATATGTCCCACGAGAGTCTTGACATTCATTTCAACAAAATACACGTTCAGTGTTAGCAAGTACCTGCATTTGCTGTGAAGTGAATGGCCCTTGAATGTTCGTGGATTTGTGTTCACGATCTGGTACCTCACCACCTCCATTGCTGCCATCTGAAAATCTCGAATCTTCCATTTACTCAGCAACAAAGAAGAAAAAACAACAGGGTCTCGACTCACTAGCAACTATAATGTATATCTACTGCTAGTTTGATTGGTCGAATGTAAATACAGTTTAAATCCAGTATCTTTGGGATTCAAAACTTCTAGTTTCCTAAAAAAGTAGACGAGTAGAAACGATTGAGATATTTGTACCAGTGAATATAGTGAGACACATACGACTACTCGCATGAATACTATACATAGCATGCATTAATACTGTTCAAGTATATAATATAACGTGTACATGGTGGCTCTAATACGGCTTTTCGATAGTCATTCCACCGCAAATTCAAGTATCCTCCACAGGAAATATGAATGTTTAAATTCTTGACACAGATTAGTGCACTCAAAAGAGTTGACTTCATCCACTCGAAGTATTACTTTATTCACAGTTACTTCTTGTTATTGTAAAGGTAATTATACTAAAAACTGAAAGCAATCAGCAAGACAAACAGAAATATTCAATAATAATAAAATGAGTGGATATAAAGTGACACATTCAGTGAGCGTGCTGAAGAAAGTGCATGCATATTTGCAAGCGAAGCCTGGCCGCCGTTTATTAGGCTTTGACGTAGGGTCTCATTGCGTCGGAATTGCACTATCAGATCAAACAAATTCAATAGCTTACCCTCTTGACGTAGTTTCTGCGAAGGCTGGGTTGCAATTAGGAGCTGTGATTCGGAACCTCAAGAACAAGTACGAGTCACCAGTCATAGTAGTGGGCAGGTCGTATCACAACGGAGTATACAACAGAGAATACTTCGTAGAGAGTTTCATAGAAGCAGGGCTGTTTAACCCGTCTGAGTTTGTGTATATAGATGAGACTAATTCTACGAAAGAGGCGAGAGTGTTGATGTCAAGAGGAGGCAAGAAGGTCCCTCCGGAGTTCCAAAAGGATCAAGGCTTAGATGCCGTTGCTGCCGCTGTCATCCTTCAGCGATACTTGGACAGCATGAATGCGTCACTGTTTTTGAGTGATTCTCCAACTAAAAGTAACCCGTCTGACAAACAGAAAGTATGAGCTGAGCTCTCATTCTCTTCCTTTCATTTTCTTAATTTTTTTTTCAATGCGTATTTATTCGAATAAACACTTAACTACACTACTGTGTAATATTCCTCCAGAATAAGCAAATACTGGCACCACACTACAATAGTACTACATCCATAGTGAGTTAATCAAAGCTCGACTATCAAATAGCAAATGATGCCTGCCAACTCGGTAGTATAGTATAGTACGTGACCAAATGGGGAGATACGAGGAGGTGCCGCTTTATAATTATAAACACACAAGTTTCATTGATAAATACAAGTTTTATTCATAAATACCTACAAGCCAACTAAAAAAGAGAAGAGATATAAGGGCATACAAAGATGTAAATAACAAAGTACATTCGAGTAAGTGAAATTTGTATGATCTTACGAAACGAACGTAGTCATTCAGAACGAGTCAGAAGGGAGAGAGGAAGAGAGAGGAAAAGAGAGGGAAAAGAGAGGAGAAAAAGAGGAGGGAGAAGGACAAACAAAATGAATAACTAAGACGCGAAATAGACAAATAATGGATCAGAGAACTAACAATCCCGACTGGATTTAAATGCGGTTCGGTTCACTCAACAAAGAGAAGATGGAAGAGGAAAAGAGAGAGGGAAAGAACAAACGAGAAAGAGAGGAGAAAGCAAGGGGTAGAGAAGGAGTGGAGGAAAGGGGGAGAGAGAGAAGGGGCACGCATTGAGACGAAGATGAGAATCAAAAACAAAGCCAAGCACTGGGGAGAAGAAGAGTAGAGCAAAGGAGAAGGAAAGGCGCACACAACATAACAACACGCAATACACATAAGAGACGAATCAGAGATAGATCCGATGCAGATCAAGTGAAATACGTATATGTCTTGTTCTGTAAGGCACGAGACCCACACCTTCAGCGCAGAAGAGATAGTGCTGACTTCGAGGTCTAGTGAGTAGGTAAGGAGAAGGTTTTGGGGGAGTGAGAGTAAGAGTAAAGTATAAGAGCGGCAAAATGGATTACTCGGGGTCAGCGTCAACATCCTGGACAGTGAGGTCGTTGTTGTCGGTGGTCCAGAGGGTGAGGTTGTCTCTCAGCAACTGCATGATAAGGGTGGAGTCCTTGTAAGAGGTCTCGTCGACCTCGTCCAACTTGGAGATGGCGTCTTCGAAGGCCTTCTTCGCCAACTCACAAGCAAGGGTCTTTTCTCCCTGTAGAAGCAAATAGAACATAGCGTATTTGCAAAGAGACCAGATATAGGTACGACGAAGAAGAGTTAGTTATAGGGAGTGGGGAAATGATCCGCTTAAAAAAAGATTGAATGAATTCGCATTACTCGTTGCAGTATAAAGGGCAAGGAAAAGGGAACAAACAGAACAAGGCACGTAAAAGAATAGAAATGGGAGAGGGAAAGAGTGGGGAAAAAAAGTAAAAGGAGAAGAGAGAGACTTACTAGGATCTCGTAGTAGCAGACGGAGAAGTTGAGGGCAAGTCCGAGGTGGATGGGGTGGGTGGGGGAGAGCTCTCCTTCCCTGAACCTCACCTCTTGCGATCTCCAATGCTCTCTGGTAGTAGTTCTTGGCCTGAAGGTGGCATCCGAACGACTTGTCCTTGAACTCAGCCAAGTATCTGAGAGAAACGAAAGCGAGAGACGAAACACAGATATCAAAGAAAAGGATAAAAAATATGAGTTATGAGTTGACGGAGGGATAACACAGCGAACATAAACCATTGCATCAGTATACGCAGAACAGAAATCAGACCGAGGAAAGGACACACAAAATAAATACAGGTCGAATATACACGCATTCAAGAAGAGAAAGGGTTCGACAAAAGGAACCGACAGAGTGATAGTGACTGTCGCTTTAAATAAGAAATAACAGAAAAAACCAAGGAGCAAAAGAAACCAAGGCTGACCAAGTAAACCTACCTGTAGTAGTCTCCGGTCATCTTGAGGTAGAAGACCTGAGCCTCCTCATCGTTGTGAGGGGCCTCGATGAGGGTCTTCTCGAGAAGGTCGAAGGACATCTCTACAGATGGACTCCAACTCAACCTCAACCTGTCTCTTGTACTCACGGACCAAACTGTTCTCCTTTCCCTCATCAGCGTTCAACGTACGCCAGGAGGCACGACGAGATCCAATGACGTTCTTGTAAGCGACGGAGAGCTAGAAGAAGAAACATGGAAAAATAGAAATAGAAAACAAACACATCAGTTATTCGTAATAATTAAACAAACGAATACTACAAAAAGCTTTCCCATCACACCACAACAAATACACACTACCAGCACCATCACACATCACAGGAAAAGTAAATAACACAACAATAATAGTAGACAAGGTTTTGCTGCAGTTTCATTTTTTCCCCCATATTCCTCGCCAGCCAGCCATTCCCAGTCGAATTTCCCCCTCAACGAATCTATTTCCAGCAACCTCCTTTCGTCTTCTGAAGCGTTCAAACAACCCCCCGTTAAGTGCTGCTGCAAATGCGCCATACGGAGACACTTACCAAGTTACGCTCCTCAATAGAAAGATCGTGCTGATCAGTGGGGAACTTGGAAACAACGTTGACAAGAGCCTGCGCGTCAAAAAAAAAAGTATATCAAACATCATCACATTAAAAAACAATAGAAACACCAATTATTCGCAACCCTCAACCCGCCACAAACAGATGCTCATCATATTACACGATATACGTTGCCTCCTCATCAAATAAACTCGAACTCGATGAAATCCCCAAACAGGATAAAAAACGAAAACCCTAGAGCTGGCAATTGAATCATGGCGATACCTTCATGAACTTGCACATGTCCTCGTAACGCTCAGCGCCTCAGCGCTGTGAGCAAGCCCAACAAGCTGCTGCTTGCGGACCTCGAGGTTAGAATCGAGAGTACTCTCAAGGAACAATTGATCAGACATAGTGTCTGTGATTGGAGAAAGAGATTGAAGTGGGGAGAGAAAAAAAGAAATAATGTAAGCACTCGCGTAGTTATCCCTTTCCAAACAAAAAACAACATCATTTTTAAAAACAAGACGTTATTCACACAATGCTGCAAGGATCTCCAGAGCATAACAGCATAATGGTGCTCAGTTTGGTGGAAACTGTGAACACGCAACGATCGATTTTGCATTGACCAGAAGAGATTTTTCTGTTGACTTTTTACATGCGTTTTAATGATCTTTTAAAACAACCGACCAAAAAATCTGCTGCAAGTTTTTTAATGGCCATCAATTTACTTGATATTTGACAATCGTCTTTCACTATAGTTTCAAGTTTTTAAAGTGTCTAACAACAACCTGTGCTATTACATGCTCTTTCCATAAAAAAAGTACAAAATATAGTATTGTACTTTGGTTTTTCATCATTTTCACAAAATGATAGTTTTATGCATACAACTTCTGACTCATAATTGAGAAGAATAGAGCATTTAAAAGAAATAACTCACACTTTTGCATACTGTATTGTTTTGCAACGCGAATTTTTATTTACTCTTAATTTCTATCAACGTATACTTGGACATTTGTCGTTTCTATCTTTAAGTGCATAAATATTTTGAATACATGACTATACATCTTTCTGAATTAGTTAGCTACACATTTATAGATGCAGTCTACTTCCATTTTTGTTTCTGTACCCGGAATAAGATATACGTTATTTGTATCACACGTTTTATTCATGTTAGTTATACGCTGAATAACGCGTGAAAAATAGGGGACACTGTGATGACACCCTGCTAGAATAATTCACTTCGCTCAATAATAGAAGGACAACAAAATCTGTTCAGCGCTTGGTGTCACATACTTTTTTATTTATCATGCGCAGCGTAACGCATTCCTATAAACTACTTGAAATATCGAATATACTAAAGACAAAAAATAAATTAACAAAATGAGCCTCAGCCAAACGCCGTGATCTGACGAAGAGAAGACATGATCAGAAGCAGCTTTAATTAGTTGGCTACTTGCTTGATGTCAGCAGGCATCTCATCAATGTGAGTAGAGTAGTACATCTCAATATCCTTCAAGATCCCACAGTCCTCGTTCGTCACGAGGTTGATGGCTACTCCCTTTTTCCAAATCTTCCACTCCTACGATCATGAAAGATAAAAAATAGTAATACAGACATATCCATCATTAGCATGAAGGACAATAATTTCATGGAAACATAATAGCATCCGAATATTAGCAATTAACAAATTAAACATCAATGTAGAGTATATGAAAAATGACTAACTGATCGAGCGTTACCTTCCAATTCTGTGAACGTAGTTCTCTCTGTTGTTAGGGATATCGTAGTTGATCACCAAGCTCACCTACAGAGGGACAGTGAAGAGGGTGTATGAAGTGACGGAGGGGAGGGGGAGGGGGGAACAGGGTGCAATATGTTAGACATGAGGTGGGGACAGTATGTATCGAGCCCAACAAAACGACAACAAGAGACCAATAATTTGAAGGCAATGCGGAGAGGGCTGATACCAGGATCAGCTTGCGTGATTACCAATCAACATCTCCTCAGTGTTCCTTACCTGCTGCACGTCGAGTCCTCTTCCCCAGACATCAGTGGCGATGAGCACTCTGCTCTTGGAGGAGCGGAAGTCCTAGGGAACAGAATATAAATGAAGAGGACAAGAAATCGAAGAAGCGAAGTAGAGTTAGCATATACGTATGAATCTTCACATGAGACCAGGAGACGGAATGGAGAACATAAACTTATGGTAGTAATGCATGTTCATGGCCCAGTTCGTCGTGAGAGTGCGAGCGAGAGATGGACAGTATCACGAGTTATCAGATACGAGTGCCCGGTGACTACCTACCTCCATAATCTGCTCTCTCTCCCTCTGCTGCATGGATCCGTGGATGGCACTGACAGTGAAGTTGTTCTCCTTCATCTTCTCACTCAACCACTCCACCTATGTCCAAAACAAACAATGCCGGAGCGTGAGTGTATACGTCGCAAGGGAGGTCGGACACAGAGAACCCGGGCATAGAGTAAGGGAAGATCAAGAGATTAAGAAGCGAAGATGGGGGCGAAGGAACAAGAACAGGGAAAGAAGAATCAAGTTAGAGCAGAAGGAGGAAAATAAATGCAACGGGGAAGAGGAGGGAGGTGATAAGGGAGAACCCTAGAAACTGGAGAAAACGAGCAAGCGAGAATGTGGAGTTGAGAGCAAGTCAAGTTGACGCTGATAAAAAGAGAGACGAACCTTGTTCTTAGTGTTGCAAAAGATGACCGCCTGGGAGATCGTGAGGGAGTCGTAGAGGTCGCAGAGGGTGTCGAGCTTCCACTTCTCCTCCTCGACGTTGATGAAGAACTGCTTAATACCGTCTAGAGTGATCTCGTCTCTTTTGACAAGAATCCTCACGGGAGACACCATGAACTTACTCGTTAGCTCCAAGACCTACGTAAAAAAAGAGGAAGGGGGTAGGAAGGAAAGGGAGGGAGAAGGAAAAGGGGAATAAGTGGGAGGGAAAGAATGAAGTCAGAGGGGAGAGGGGGAGGAAGGGAAGAAAAAGGGGGAAGGAGAGGGAAAGGGAAGGAGAGGGAAAGGGGAAGGAGAGGAAAGGGGAAGGAGGAGAGTTGTTATACGCAAGAGTTGAATAGAGAGGGAGGACGGGTGGGTAGCGATGAACAACACAGTACATATAAATACACATATAACGACATGCATATTGATAGGCGAAAACGACGAAGAACGGGAAAGGGAAGAAGAATAGCTCAGGAATAAGAAGGGAAAAGACGTAGAGAGAGAAGGGAGACTCAAAAGGAGATACAGGGGGGAAAGGAAGAAGGAACGACGTAGGACTGACTTACCTCTCCAGGCATAGTGGCGGATATCAACACAATCTAGATGAGGCAAAGGAAGGGACGAGGATGCGAAGGCAAATAACGATGGAGAAAGAGACGAGGAAGAGAAGGAGACAGAGGGAGAGGGATGGGGCATAGATGTTAAGAGGAAGAGGGGAAGAGGGGAAGAGGGGAAGAGGGGAAGAGGGGAAGAGGGGAAGAGGGGAAGAGGGGAAGAGGGAGGGAATAGATAGGGTGAAGGAGAGGATTGGCGGGAAAGGTAAGAGAGTAGGCGAGAGACCTCGGTCAGACAAAGGAAATACGAAAGGGAGGGGAGGGGGAGCGTACAGAAGCATGCAAATGACAGTGGAGAGGATGTGTATGTGACATGTATTGTGCTTGTGTGCGTATATGTATGCCCATGTATGTGCATGTGTATATGTTGTGTCTATATCTATTAGATATATACGCGAGAGTTATGTGAACGAGAGCCATACCTGAGTGTTGTTCGGGAGGTATCTATACACGTGGTAGATCTGGTTTTTAAACCCTTTCCCCATCATCTCGTCTGCCTCATCCAAAATCAAAATCTTCGCATTCTTCAGGTTCAAGGCTCCTCTCTCAATCATATCGAACACACGTCCTGGATCAATCATATTTCATAAACAACAGAAAAAGAAGATCGACATGGAACATGTAAGAACACACACACGAACACATAAATCGAAGCCCACATAGAAATGCGAATATTCACACGTATCAAATAGACATTTACACGAGTCTATGCATATATCTCTATACACCGCAAGTAACAACGTCTCCTTACCAGGCGTTCCAGAGACAATGTGCACTCCCTTTTCCAAAGTCTTGATGTCTTCTCCCACGCTCTTTCCTCCGATAAGGCAATGCACCTACACAAAGACATACACATACACATACACATACACATACACATACACATTAACATACATATGGTTGAATGGGGGAAATGAGAGAAGGGACGAATACAAAAGAAAGGAGTACATGAATCAAGAAGAGAAGGATGGAAAAGGGAGTGAAGGAGAAGAGAAGAGTAGTAAAAAGATGAGAACGAAAGAGGGCGAGTGAAAAGGAAGTGAAAAGGAAGCGGGGGAAAGGGACGGAGAAGAATCAACAACAACCCACCTTGACGTTCATGAAGTCTCCTAGGGCTCTCATAACGATGGAACTCTGCTCAGCCAACTCCCTGGTGGGAGACAGAGAGAGCGCTTGAAGGGTCTACGAATCAAGGGAGAGGGAGATGGAACGGAGAGGGATGGAGATGAAGAGAGGTACAAGGGGATGACATGTAGGCGACAAGTGAAGGCAAAGGAAAGATATCGCGGGAAAGGGAGAGGGTTGCAAGAGAGAGGGAAGAGGCAGGAAGCGAAGGCAGAGGTGGGTGGGGGGAGGACGAGGTTGTTTAGGGTATCGAACATAATTATAGGAACAGGGGAGGAGGGAGAAAGAACATGGGAAAAGACCAAAGGAAAACGCGAAAGGGAAAGGCGAAGGGGAACCAATGGGAAGGAGAAAGAAAACAGGGAAAGGAAGGAGAAGGAAGGGGAAGGAAGGGGAAGGAAGGGAAAGGAAGGGGAGGGAAGGGGAGGGAAGGGGAGGGAGAGGAGGTTGATGATGGGTGAGGGAGGGGCACAGAAGGAAGATAAAAGGGGAAGGTTGGGGGGAGGTTGGGGGTTTAAAGGAAAGAGGTGTAATAAAAGGGGAACACGTACGGAATGGGAAAGGGGCAGAGGGGAAGGGAAGGAGAGATGGATGCGAGTGAGAAATGGGAACGAAAAGATGAAGAGGACGAGGAAATTAAAAGAATCAGACACGATACGCAGACACACACACATAGATGTTATATCGGGATTAGGATGTGCGCACTTATGCATACCACTCAGTTAAACAAACAAAGATATTACAATATTGAACGAATGCAAATAAATACAGAAAAAAGAGAGACGAAAAGCAGGAGAACAGAGAAACAAAACAAAACAAAAGATTCCAAACGCAAAAGAAACACTAGCTTACGTTAGACTTGGTGTCGACAATCTGCAACATGGCGATACAGTAAATAGTGGTCTTTCCAGTTCCAGACTGGGACTGTGCGATGACGTCCCTGTTCTGAAGGATAGGGGTCATCACCCTTTGCTGGATAGAGGAGGGTTTCTGCAACCCAGACTGGTAGATTCCTCTAAGGAGAGAAGGCTTCAACCCCATCTCTTCAAACGAAGAAACTACCTTCAAGTCCTTCGTGCTCTCAAACACATCCTCCTTCTCTCTCTCATCTTCGCTGTCAGAGTCGTCCCTTCCTCTTCCTCCTCTTCCTCTGCTTCTATCATCGTCTCTGTCTCCTCCTCTTCCTCTATCCTTTCTGTCGTAATCACGTCTTCTAGACATCTATGCACAAATCCCAACATACAGACAAATACACAACAAACGTTACAAATTAATCATTAATTGTCTTCAACGTGTTCGACATATATTAGACTTTCAGATGTTCGCAACACAAATAGAGTGTATGCAGAAACGCCAGTGTTATTATCGACTGATTAACGTTCAAAACAAATGAGTATGTCTTAAAAAACCATTAAATGTTATTAGACTGTATGCATGTAATATATGCACTCCATTAACTAAACATGTCCTAATGAGTAAATGCATTTCTTACACTCAAATCCCTTTTCTAAAAAATCTTGTAACAACGTATTCTCAACTTGAATGTGTCAATCAAATACGAGCTAAATTCATCATAAAACAAGCATTTGAAAACATATTTCGATGGATTCATGCAAACAACGCAGTATGTAAGATAAAATATACACAAGATCACACATTTAACTCACAATATAATCACATACATGCAGTTCATGAAATTCACAGGAATTCAGAAGATGATTGGCTATTTTTGAGTTGGCTAGTTTGCAGAGTATTTTTTTTTAATTGACAAATTTATTAAAACACTGCCCCTAAAAATGTCACTTTGAGATACCATCCACAAACACTGAGATGCGCATACCGCTTTGACAGGCTGAAGTAAACGAACGCAAAGTTAGTCCCCACATTCTTATACACACACGCTAAAAGAATGAACATGTCTATGATACATCACGCTCTTTTGAATGACCTCCTGATGAAGCTCACAATATGACCATGTACACAGAAACTTTTTTTTTTTTACTTTGTTTTTCAATTCGAACTCACAAAACAGATTAAAAAAATTGTATTTTTTTCATGTAAGAAACAATACAATTTAAAACAAAGAAAAGAACAAAAAGAAAAAAATGACCATAACGTAAAAAGCGCAAAAATATACACCGTAATAATGAAACTAACACAACGACTTATCAAAAAGAGAAAGGAGCGCGGGGGCTACAGCGCTATATGCGTTCATGCACAAACGAATTGGCACGTTGGGTTCTTAATTGAGCTTGTAAGAGTTAGCTCCGGTTCCCGCGAGGTCTCCTCCCTTGACGATGAGGTACTCGTCCCTAATAGGCTTTCCCTCGAAGAAGCACTCCAGCACCTCCTGGGTTCCAGCGGCATACCTGGCCTGTCCGGCGAGAGAGGATCCGGAGATGTGGGGCACCATAGCCTGGTTGGGCATGCGGCGCCAGATGTGGTCGATAGGAGCAGGCTGGGGGTACCACACGTCTCCGGCGTATCCAGCGAGCTGTCCCGACTCAAGAGCAGCAGCGACTGCCTCGGCCTTGCAGAGCTTTCCACGGGCAGTGTTGATGAGGTAGGCTCCAGGCTTGAACTTGGATAGGAGCTCCTCGTTGACCATGTGCTCGGTGGAGGGGTAGAGAGGGGTCTGGATGTTCACCACATCGCACACCTTCACCAAGGACTCGGGAGTGGGGTGGTAAGTCAGGTTCAACTCCTGCTCAACTTCGGGGGAGAGGCGGTGGGGGTCGTAGTAGTGAAGCTTCACATCGAAGGGCTTAAGACGGCGAAGGATAGCAATTCCAATGCGTCCAGCTCCTAGGGTTCCGACTTGCATTCCCTCCAAGTCGTAGGATCTCTGGACACAATCTGCGATGTTCCATCCTCCGTTCACAGCGAACTGGTGGGAGGGGACGAAGTTACGCACGAGGGCGAGGATGCTCATGACGACGTGCTCCGCCACTCCAATGGAGTTGGAGTAGGTAATCTCGGCAACGGTGAGCTTGTGGTCGGCGGCAGCCTTGAGGTCAACGTGGTCGGACCCAATTCCAGCGGTCAAAGCAAGCTTCAAGTTCTTGGCCTTCTTGATACGCTCAGCGGTGAGGTAGGCGGGCCAGAAGGGCTGGGAAATAACGACGGTGGCGTCCTCCAAGTGCTTGTCGAAGGTGGAGTCCTCTCCCTCCTTGTCACTGGTCACAACGAATTCGTATCCCTTCGACTCGATATACTTGCGGAGTCCAAGTTCTCCGGACACACATCCGACGAGATCCCCAGGAGTAAAACCAAGTGGGTGCTGGGGAGTAGGAGTAGTTTGTCCATTGGGATAGTGAGTGATGTGGGGGATCCCCTTGCGGGCGTAACGAGGAGGGTAACCCGTGACAGGATCAGGGTACAGAACGCAGAGAACCTTTCCAAGAGTCTTACCAACAGCCGACTTGCTCATATTTAATTCAAATGTACTATATTTTAGTCTGAAAACTAAGTCCACAGCGTTCTTTTTTGAAAACACCGAAGTCGAAATAAAAAAAACAAAAAAACAAACAAACAAAATCTCCGAGAAAATCTGCTTCGTCAACTGTCTAACGAAACCACTGGCATCAATTTTAAATTACTGCGAAAAAGAAAAAAAAGGGGTTTATTCGTTATTTATCTTCACAAGAGTAAATGCATGAGATAAAAAAGAAACGATTCAGCTGTAGATGAAAATGCACAAATATGATTTAAACTAAATTTCGACGACAAACATTTGAGAAAACTAGAAATTAAAGGCCAGCGCGTGCTCTAGCAAAAACAAAAGACAAGCGCAGGAAAAAAAGACGAAACAAAAAAGGAATATTAACGACATGTAGTTAACATGAAGCAACACAAAACATGAAATAACGAATTTATAAAAAACGCATGTAAATAAAATGCATGTTCACAGAGCATGCGGAAGCAAAAAGGTAAACATGAACTCGAAATAAATAAAAACTCGGGATTGGGGACGGGGAAAAAAGAGAAATGGGACAACAGAGACCAAGGGAAAGAATACAAAAAAAAAAACAGGAAAAATGAATGGGGTGTGGGAGGGAACATACAAGGAAGTGTTTTTTATGTGCGAGTTACTCACATAAATGAGGACGAGAGACGAGGGACGAGGCAAAACAGAAGAGTAATGGCGTCCATATACGAATACCAGGGAATCACCGAGCTTACTCGTCATGCATATCTTCCTCCACTACGTGATGCGCATCGTTCATATCTCCTTCTCCCTCTCCCTCTCCCTCTCCCTCTCCCTCTCCCTCTCCCTCTCCCTCTCCCTCTCCCTCTACGAAGTCCTCATTGAAGGTAGCCAAGGCCCAGTCGCTCTCTCCCTCGTCTCCCTCCGCGAACTCGTCTCCTTCCACGTACGCCATCCACCCATTCCTGTTCAAATCTCCTTCTCCATCCAATTCTCCTTCCTCTCCGTTCCCCTCCTCCACCTCTCCTTCTGCCTCCACGTCGTGTACATGCTCCTCCTCCTCCTCCTCCCCCTCTGCCTCTCTTCCTCCCTCCGCTCCAGCAGACAGAGGAAGAGGTCCCTGCGCATCTTCGTCCACTCCATCATCCTCCACTATTTCCACTCCGTCATCCTCCGCCCCCTCCTCCTCCGCACTCTCATCAATTATCTCTATCTCTGCCCCTTCTTCCTCCGCGTTCTCTTCTTCTCCTTCTACTTCTTCATCTCCTTGTTCAGCATGTACGTTATTATACACGTCCTCTCCGTCATGTACTTCATCACCTGCCTCTGCCTCTGCCTCAGCCTCTACCTCTTCCTCCACTTCTTCTTCCTCCACTTCGCCCCCCACTTCCTCCACTTCGCCTCCCACTTCGTCAGCTTCAACGTCATCTCCCACCTCTTCTATCTCAACTTCCTCTCTCTCTCCCTCTCCTTCTCCCTCTCCTTCTCCCTCTCCTCCTTCTCCCTCTCTCTCTATTTCAACACCTTCCTCTCCATATGAGCCCTCTACCCCCTCTACTTCTCCCTCTCCCTCTCCCTCTCCCTCTCCCTCTCCTTCAACCACAGCATCTTCAACATAGCCATGCTCTACCTCTTCTCTCTCTCCTCCCCCTCTCTACCTTCTTCATCTACCTCAACAATCTCAACATCATCCCTTCGCTCTTCCCTTTCTCCTTCTCCCTCCACTCCCACCTCTCCTTCGATCCTTCCCTCCACAGCATGGACCGACTCAACAGAGACAGACGAAAAAGAAGAGAAAGATACAGAGGAAGAGAGAGATGAAGAGGAGGAGATAGAGGACGAGAAGGAAGAGTTCCCTACACGAGCCTCACTCTCCAGGGAGTCAC
Source organism: Drosophila quasianomalipes (assembly GCA_035043665.1). Lineage (NCBI taxonomy): Eukaryota > Metazoa > Arthropoda > Insecta > Diptera > Drosophilidae > Drosophila > Drosophila quasianomalipes. The sequence goes on along the minus strand of JAWNMU010000618.1, from coordinate 76,043 downwards.
TTTGGTCATTGTTCTCAATTTGGTCACTGTTCTCAATTTGACTTTCGTCATCAGGGAAGGAGAGGAGGGGTTGAGAGGAGAGTAGAGAGGAGAAGAGAAGGCGGCTCCTCCAATATCAGTCAAGTCAAACTCTCCTTCCCTCACCTTCTCCTCCTCCTTCTCCCTCTCGTTGACAGTGTCAATGTCGAAGTCATCTCTGGCACTGGAGAAAGGGAAGGATCCTTCTTCTATTCCCACCACCTTCACGTCGACAGAGCCCTCTAACTCCTCTCTCTCATCTTCCTCTCTCTCCTCCTCCTCGTCCACCTCCTCCACGATATCCTCGTCTCTCTCTGCCTCTCTCTCTCCCTCTTTCTCCACCTCGTCGTGATCCTCCACTTCCACCTCTTCCTGTTCCTCTACCTCAGTATGAGGCGCTCCTTCATATTCTCCCTCCCCCTCCATCTCCACCTCTCCCTCCGCCTCTCCCTCCACCTCCTGTTCATTGTCATCGACCATCACCACTTCTTCCCTCCACCTCATCTCCATCTCCATCTGCCTCTGCCTCTACTCCTTCCTCCTCTTCTCCTTCATTGTGGCCTTCAACAATGTCATTCTCTCCCTCTCCCTCTCTCTCCTCTCCCTCTCTCTCCTCTTCTACTCCTTCCCCTTCTCTCTCTTCCACAACATCAACGGCATCCGCATCCTCCTGTGGCGCCTCGCTTTCCTCTCTTTTCTCCTCCCATTTCCTCTTCCTGAACATTCTCTTCACTCGCCTCGTCATCTCCCTCCATTTTCTGATCATCTGCGTTTCCCTCCTCCTCTCCCTTCTCTCCCTCTCCCTTCTCTTCCTCTCTCCTCCACTCCACCCTCAACTTCTCCCACTCCAGCCTCCTGTACTTTTTCTTCCTTCTCCTCATCCTCCTTTGCCTTCTTCACTTTTTCCTGCTCTAGTTCACCTTCAGCTCTCCTCTTCAAACCACGAGGAGAGGTAGAAGTAGAAGGGGCCAAGAAGGCGAGGAGGAAGAGGAGGAAGAAGAGGAAGAGGAGGAAGAAGAGGAAGCGATAGAGAGATCGGGGGAAGTGGATTCAGAGATGAGTTTTTAGAAGAATGAGTGGGAAGGGAAGAGGAAGAGTCCGAAGGAGGGAGAGGCAGATGGAAGGGGGTAGGCGAGACGATGGAGGAAGTAGAAGAAGGAGAAGAAGGGGAAGAATCAGAGAGAGAGAAAGAAGGGGTAGAAGAAGTGACTGTAGCGCCAGGGATAGAGACAGGTTGAGAGGAGTTAGCAGTAGAAGAGGCAACGGCAGCAGCCAGTTTGGTCTCCAAGTCTTTGATGATCTTCTTCGCTTCTGCCTCCTTCTTCGCAAACTCCATCATCTTGCTCTTAGCCTTCTTGGCTTTCTCTTCCGCGCTCACTTGTTCTTCTCTGGCTTTCCCCGCCTTCTTTTCTGCCTCCTCTATCAGAGTCTCCAGTCCCTTCAATTTCTCTCTGTTTTCTTCCGCCTCCTTCGCCCACTTCTCCTCCATTTCTCTCACTTTTACAGCCACCAACTTAGCCTTCTCCTCCTCCGCCTGCTCTTCTTCTCTGTTCGTGCGTTCCGTCAGTTCCAGCACTTTAGTCTTCAATTTTTCGATCTCTTCTCCCTCCGCCAGGTCATGCTCCTCCTTCCTCCTCAGCCCCAGGATTTCCTTCTCCTTCTCCCTCATCTCCTCCTCGTGCTTCGACTTCATCTCCACGAGAGTCTTGGCAGATTCGTCCTTCTCCTTCTTTTCCCGTACCACCGCCTGCGCCTTCTCCGTCTTGAATTTCTCTACCTCTTGCTTCTGCTTTACGAGCACGGACTCAAGCTCATCCACTCTCTTTTTTTCGTCACCCGCCCTCTCCTCTGCCTGCCTCTTCTTCTCCTCGAGTCCCTTCCTCATCTGCTCCCACTCCTCCTTCTCCTTCCTCAGCGCAGCTACGTGTCCCGCCACTTCGTTCTTCTCCTTCTCCACGTCTTCCTTCTCTTTCCCCGCCTTTGTCAGCGACACCGCCGCTTTGTTCAAGAGACCGATAAGATTGTTACACCTACCGTTAAGCTTAACAATTGTTTCCTTGAACGCTTTCTCGTTCGACGCCAAGGACAGAGCCTTCCGCCCTTCCTCGTCCTTCTCTCTCGCCTCCTCCCTCTCCTTGGCGATAGCGTGAGCTTCTATCACTTCCTTCTTCGTCCTCTCCACCTCCTCCTCCAGTGCAGCGATCTTCGCATTTGCACCGGACATCGCACTCCTAAGCCTATCAAGCTTCGTCTTCTCCTCGACGGCGGCGGAGGTAAGTTCGCCGATCTTCTTCTCCTTCGTCTCCATCTTCACTTGCCACGCCTTCACCTCCTCCTCCTTCTGCCTCAACGCCTCCTTAAGCTCGTTCGCTTGCTTAGTGAACTCAGCAGTGGTGGCCGTGAGCTTAGAAATAAGGCCGTCTCTCTCCTCCACAACCACCTTGTGCACATCGGCATCGACACTCGAGTACTTGTCGAGGAGCTTCCTTCCTCTCTCTCTCCAGCGCTCGTTTTCCAGTTTGATCGACTCGACCTCCGCCGACATCGCCTCCTTCTCAGCCACAGCAGCTGCCACCTCATCCTTAGCGCAAGAAACCTTCTCCGAGAGCACCGAAATTTCCTTCTCGAGCTGAGCGGCTCTCTTCGACGCAGCGTCTAGGTCATTCCTCAACAAGCGATTACTGTCAACCAGCAAGCGAACGCCCAACCCACTCTCCTCCTCCTCCTCCTCTTCCTCCGATCCGGCACCCACACCCTCGTCTCCGCCCTCTTCCACTGCTTCTGTTCTCTCGGAGACCGGCCACTTCGATGAGGAAGAAAGCACACTTCTCTTAGATGCAGCAATTGCAAGCGAAGAGGCAGTGGGAGGGGCAATCGCCGTAGAAGAGGAGGATGGGGGGTAGAGAAGGAGGAGGACTTGAGAGCCCTTGAGAGTGCTTTCGTCGAGGAAGACCTAGCGGATGCGGATGAGGCAGCGTGGAAGCGAGAGAGAGCAAGCTTTGAGGAGAGCCTGCTGACTTCGCCCTTGAGCACCTCGACCTCCATAGAGAGAGACACACCCAGCCTCCTTCTGCATGAGTTCTTTGTTCCTCACGTCCAACTCCCCTCTCAGGTATGAAATCACTGAAGCCAAGCGAACCTTCTCTCCCACTGTCTGCCCCTCAGCCTCTCTCTCTCCCTCTGCCTCTCCCTTTCCTTCGCCCCCGTTCTTCTTGTTGTTTCCATCGGCATCGCATGCTCCTTCGCCTTCCTTTTCGTTCTCCGTAATAGCATCGGAGGCAGAAGAGGACGTGGGAGGAGACAGAGGTGGGAGAAGAGACGGACGTGGAGGGAGAAGAGGATGAGGAAGAGGAGGGGAGGACGATGTCGGAGAGCGAGTAGTCCACGTTGATCTTCTCTCTGATAACAGCAACAGTTTTTTCCAGTTCGTCCATGAGACATTCGTTGTGTGCAGACATCCTCTCGACCTTCTCCCCCGCTTCCTTCTCCACCTCCTCGACCTTCTGCTGCGCCTTCTCCACGTCTGTCTCCAAGTCCTTCACTCTCGTCCTCAGCCTCTCTGCCTCCATCGTTCTCAGATGCAGCGATTCCTCCACATCTCCTAGTTTGTTCTTCGCTTCGCCCAACGCCTTTGCGTGCTCCGCATGCATCTGCACTTCGTTGGCGTACATATCTCTGTACTTCTGCACTTCCTCAGCGCTCTCCTCTCCCTCCTAACCCTTTCTGCAATTTCCTTCTCCGCCTCCTCCCTCACCTTCTGGATCTCTGTCTCTAGTCTCTTCTTGTCAGTCTCCCTATCTGCTACTTGCTTGGCAGCGGCTGCTAACTCTTCCTTGAGGTCAGACACCTCCTGCTCCGCTTGCTTAGCGTTCTCCAGGACCTTGGCAATCTTTTCAGAAAGGTCGGCCTTGGCGGATCGGAGAGAAGAAGCTCTCCCTGAGTGGAAGACTTGTACTTGGAGTACTCTGCGGAAACTACTGAGAGAGTACGCTCTGTTGAACTCAACATCATCTGAGCGTCTGCTAGTTCCTCCCTCAACCCCACCAACTCCTCTTCCGCCGCCTCCTTCTCTCCCTTTGCCTCGTTCAGTTCCCCTGTAGTCTTCGATAACTCCGCTCTTACCTTCGCTAACTCTTCCTCGAGAAGAGCGAGGGCAGTCGAGTTCACTGGCGAAGCAGCAGGTGCGGAAGAGGGAGGAGTGGTGGGAGATGAAGTGGGCGCAGTGGAGGTAGAAGCGGGATCTGAAGAAGATGCAACTGAAGGAGAGGCAGAGGGGGAAGTTCCAATGCTGGAGTTGCGGATGACTTGGATCGCCTCATCGAGCTCTCTCACCCTCTCCTCCAGCTCCGTCTTCTTCTCCTCCAGAACCTTCTTCTCTGCGCCAATCCTTCCTACTTCCTCCCTCAACCTACCTACTTCCTGCGCCACAGCCCTAGCCTCCTCCCTCGCTGCTGCGGCATCCTCAATAGCCTTGTCCCTTCTGGCCTCTGCTTGGGCCCTTCCGCCCCGGCGGAGGCTCTCTCCGCTACAAGGGAGTTCCTGAGGTCAGAAATAAGAGCTCTGTTCGCAGCTAGATCAGCCTGCATCACCTTCCTCCTAGCCTCGTCCCCTTCAGCCATCCTCGTCTCCATCAGCTTCATCGTGAGGAGGAGTTTCTCTTGTCTAACGGTTTGCTGCACCAACCTATCATTTTCCTTCTCCACTGCACTCGTCCTCTCCTTCTGAGTCTCCAACGCAACGCGAAGTGAATCCACCTGCTGTCTGTTGATACTCGAATCAGCCTCCGCGTTCCTTGCTCTCACAACCACTGCCTCAATCCTGGACTCGAGCTCGGTCACGTGGACATTGGCAGCAGCATGGGTTTTTTCAAGCTCAGCGAGGTCAGCCTTTCTTCTCTCGATCGTTGCCCTGAGTCCCTCGTTCTGGGCGGTGAGCCTGGCACACAAGGAGTCTTTCTTTACAAGCTCTACCCTCACTGCAGCATGCTGTTCTCTGTCTGAAGAGAGTTGCGAACTCAATACATCCATCACTTCCTCGTGACTCCTCTGGCGCTCCGCCAAGCGTCTCTCCGCTTCGTCGGCCTCTGCCTTCGCAACGGTCCAGACGCTCTTCCAAGTCCCTCACCACCGCCTCTAGTGCCTTTACCTCACCTCGCTTCCTTTTGTACATAACGGGAGTGCCAGTGGAGGAGGAAGAAGAAGCGACGTTGGAAACGACGTTAACCTCTTCTTCATCGTCCTCCTGCCACTCTCTCGTTGAGCAGTTTAATCTGAGACACAAGCCTGTTTCTCTGCTCCTTCAACTCCACAACAACTGCCTCCACCTCCTTCATCTTCTCCGCCGCCTTTTCTCCCTTCTTCCTCTTCTCCCTCCGCTTCGTCCAACTGTTTCTTCAACTCCTCACACTTTTCCCCTAGCATTCTCACCAACGAGAGCAACTGCACGTTCTTCTGCTGCATCTCGGAAACCGATCCGAACAGCACCAACGCAGAAGCAGGGTCCTCCGCATTTTCAGCTGAAGAGGAAGATGAAGAAGATGAAGAGGATGAAGAAGAGGAAGAAGAGGAGGATGAAGAACCACGAGCAGATAGTTTGAGGAGGTTTTTCAGTTGTCTCGATACGTCTTCGCACTCTTGCGTCTTGGTCTTAAGGGCCTTAGAGAGACGAATACACTCAGCCGAAGACTAGAAAAGGGGATCGAAATGCGACGCAGTGGGAGAAGGGAAGGGAAGGGGAAGGGAGAGGGAAGGGAATGGAAGTGGGGGCGAAGGGAAGGGAAGTGGGGGCGAGGGAAGGGAAGTGGGGCGAAGGGGGAGTGGGAAAACGAAGCAAACAGAAGGAAACGTAATGACAGAAAGAGGGAGATGAAAAACAGGTAAGTGAACGTCAAGTACATAGAAAGTAACACCCGGGAAACAATACAGAGAGGGAGAGGGTTGCGATACAGATGCCGATGTAATTGAATGAAGTTGAGTCGCAGCTGACTGTAGCTCAGCGATGGTATCATGGTATGTCCAATAATGGATATTCAGTAGTACTATATTCAGACGCACGCATACACGCGTCCTACGTGTGTACCTGATACATCCACATGCACACAAGTGTTCGATAAATACACAGATCCAGATACACGCACACAGATATTCGAATAGATATACAGCGTGCATTTCAACTCTTCTGCTGGCAGACACCTCTCTCGTTAATGTTTCGATTGGTGGTGTCTCGTTTCTATGTCAGATTGCGTCTTTCCCATACCTTTTTGTGTGCTTCTTCGACCTGCCCTGCTTTAGACTTTAGTGAAGATAGCTGAGCGTTGAGTGCATCGTAGGACACGATAAGCTGACGGTGCTTCTCCTTCTGGTTCTGGATCACCGGAGCTTTCTCCATCAACTCCCTCTGGATGTTCGCCACGTGTACTTCATAGCTCCTCAACTCCTTCCTCGTTGTCCTAAGCTCAGCCGACACGCGTACGTACTTGGCGTAAATCTCAGAAGCAGTGAGTTCTCTAAGCGAAGGATCCTCCTCTCCTTCACTCTCCTTCTCCCTAACCTCGAGCTCCTCCACCCTCATCTTGGCCTTCTCCAACTCCCTCTCCAGCTCACAAACCCTCGCATCCAGAGTTGCAGCTGCTGATTCAGCTGCAGTGGCTCTGGAGGATAGCTCGTCCGAAGCATTCCTCCGCCTCTCCACTTCCCTTTCCAGCTCAGAGACTCTCTGCTGTTGCTCTTCCCTCACCCTCTTCAAAGCCTTCGAGAGCGACGCCTCGGTCGATAATTCAATCTCCACCCGCTTAAGGGAAACTGAACGGAGCTCGAGTTCGGACAAAAGGGAGTCGATGCGGGAGTCCTTGGACTCCAACTCCACCAAACACCTCCCCTCTGCCTCGCTTGCTTTCACCGTCAGTGCAGATACCTCCGCCTTCGCGTCCATCAGCTGCTGCATCATAGTGGTCAGACGAGAGGTATTGGATTCGAGCGTAGTCACGAACGATGACTTCTGCTGAGCGAGCTCTTTCTGAAGTTCCTCGACGTGCTTGGAGAGTAAGTCCCTTTCTTCACTTAGGCTAGCAACTTTCATCTGCAGCGGAGACACCCTCGCCTCCGCCAGATGTGTCCTCAGCTCCAGGTCGTTGAGCAGCTCGGCGTTGCGTTGGGCTTCCTCCCTCTTTTTGTTATTCTCCTCTACCTCGTGGTCTATGTCTGCTTGCTGCTTCGAGATCTGCTCTAATAGTCTCTCTGAGTCTATTTTACTCGCCTTCAAATCGTCGTTTAACTTCTTCACCTCCAAACGAACCTCGCTCGTTGTACTCTTCTCCGCAGTCAATTCATCCACAGTTTTCTGTAGCTTCTGTTTCAGAGTTTCCTTCTCCTCGTCTCCCACTCTAATCTTAGACTCCAGGCTCGCATTAGTCTTCTCCAAATCCAAGTATTTCTCCTACGCATACAATATCAGCCAATAAAAAAACAAAAAACAAACATAAAAAATCAAGAACAAAAAATACACGTGCATCAACGAATGTAAAATCTTTTCAAACATGACACAGAATGCAGCTTGCATGTTCTTATCACATATAAAACTAGGGGAGAGGAAATGCCAGTCTTGGCGCTGAAGAAAGAAAAGAAAAGAGAAAAATGAAAATGGAAGGGAGGTTCTTGCCAACAGGTTCACTCAGTTTTACACGTGAATATATAAATAAGTTACCTCAAGTGCTTGAAGAGATGCTTGGAGATACTCCAACGTATTATCTCCATTCGCGTGATCCGCAGGATCAGCGTGGGAGAAATTCATACTAACAAATAAGAGGTGCAAACAAGTATCAAAATACGACGATAGAAAGAAAAATAATAAAATAAGTTAGAAAAATAACAAAATCTAAAATAATTCACATTGGAATCTTGTGTTGGGCAAAATGTTTGAAATATGTAATTGCGTAATAATCGAGTTGAAATACGTCACTAAAACATGAACGAAAACAGAAGGAGATTGCAACGAGAAAAATCTGAGTTTCAGAAAAATATTGGAAAAATGAAGTATCAAATTGAATGGCCCACTATGCGGTGCTTTATACAAAAAACGTGTATATATCTGAAATGTATAATGTACTTTTTCCTCTACACAGTTTGCGTTGGAAATAATGCACATCTTTGTCATTTGATGTTATATGTCGTGATCAATTATGTCTTCTAAATTCAAATAAAAAATCTTGAGCAGATTGGCTTAATTAGGAAAAGCTGCATCTACTTCACAATCTCTTGATTGTATTTGCCAACAAGAACAAACCGTTGGTATCTATTCCGTGTGAAACTATAGAACTTTAAATGTCTGAGGAAATCGTGTCGTTCAAGAAGCGTAAGATAAAGCGTGATGCGGCTCGTGTGACAGATGGGAGTAACATAGCAGAAACGACGAAAGAGAAAGATGACGATAGCATATCGCTAGAGGATTTTGAATCTTTGAAGAAACAAAAACGCCAGGAGGGGTTATCTAAACTTCATAGTGCACAGAGCACTGTTTCTACAAAGAGTGCTTCAAGTGATGATCACTTGATCAAGTCAGAGAACAAAGCTGAGTTTGATAAAACCAATATCAGAGAAGTAGCAGTGGAGGCGATTGAGACAGTTGTGGATAAAAGCGAAGCTGACAAGCCGAAGTGGATGAGGATTGGCCCTTTGAGGCAGTCTGTCCATGCGAGAGCGATTACTAGGTTTGACTATCAGCCAGACATTTGCAAAGATTATAAGGAGACAGGCTACTGTGGTTATGGAGATTCTTGTAAGTTCATGCACGATCGAAGTGACTACAAGTCGGGCATTCAACTTGAGAAAGAGTGGGAAAAGGCGCAGGAAGATAAGAAAAAGAAGTTTCTCCTCAAGCGCAACGGGGAAGGAGGAGACGAGGAGGAGGAGGAAGGCGAAAAGGACAAAGACGAACTTCCTTTCAACTGCCCAATATGCAAGAAGGAATTTACAACTCCAGTCCAGACTAAATGCGGACACTACTTCTGCGAGGCTTGTGCTCTGAAACGGTTCGTTTCGAACAAAAAATGTGCTGTTTGCGGAAGTCAGACGAACGGGATCTTCAACACTGCCACTACTCTCCTCAAGCACCTGCAAGAGAAGAAGATTGCAGATGGTGCAAGTATTGAAAAGAAGGACAGTGACTAAGCGGGCAGGATGTAGGTATGTTTGAGTGTGTCTCACAATAGACGCGAGGCTTTAGCTGGAGTGGGGAAGATATGCGATGTAGTGCGGGAGGAGGGAAAAGATTCGATATGCAGCAGAAGGGCTATGCGCATTAAAGTTCGTATTCTCTCTTTGTCTCTTCGCATTTCATTCTCCACTGCGTTTTCTTCACACATCTATTTTATTCCCCTTCTGGTTGCCCCTAGTGTTGATACCCCCCATCAGTTTCTTTATTGTTGTGTCTTTCCATGACAACTTTCAGAAGAAATAAAGCTTCTTGTAATAAATGCGACAATCGCTCAGGAGTTTCCAAGTCAACAAAATATCACTTTACTCGAGAGAAATGTAGATATACACTTATTTTTTTTTTACTTTGTACAGATTTTAACCGAAGTATAGGGATTCAAGAGCAGTTGCCATTCCTTTTCATAACGCACGATATGACTCTATCAGTCTACAGAGAAGATTCGCCTAGCAATAGAAGTAATTAATCAGAAGCTAGGTTTGGGGTCTGTGAATAAGTTAGCGTTATATATGCCATCGCAGTATTCTTCTAACAAAAAATGTGTTTACGTATCTGAACTCTACTGCAGTATCTGAATTTCTTTGGGAGATTGAATAGATGCCATGCTGAGCATTCAATGCTCTGAGAAGGGTAAAAATACACAGTGCTATACAGTTGCGGAACTCATGAAAAAGTATCGCGTCTGTGCAAGGTTGCGGGCATACGAATTGTCGTAGAGTATTAAGAAGCAAACCGTTGGCTCTACAATGAAGAGCCTTAGCGTATTGCCTGTCTCTATAGTATTATGAATAAACAATATGAATAGGAAACGGAAAAGACAAGATGCTCGTTTATTGCGGTACAGCTGTATAGCGTTATTGTAATATGTAATACAATAATAATCCTATCTCGTTATGGGTTATATTTAATGTTCTCGTAGAAATTCTAATTTTTGAGGCCGTTTAAAAATATCTTGTATTAAATTCAAAAGTCTATATCGATTGAGGCTAAAAAAATCTACTTCGAAGTAATATTTGTAAGATTATTGGACTTGTCTCTTTATAGAGTTTGTTTTAGTATGTCTAGGTAAGTCATATATTGTTGTCTTTTTAGCTGTATATTCTACAGCACTTAGGTTTTCTCTCTCTCATATTTGATTTGCAATTTTTGTTTTTTATGTTGCATGCAATAATGTAATGCCTGCCTGATTTCAATGGATATGTATGTGAAGCTGTAAACGGCGTAAACGTAAATGAACTAAAACGTTTATGCCGTTTACACAAGCTTCACATACATAACCATCGAATTCGGGCAGGCATTACATTATTGCATGCCACAGAAAAAACCTAATTTTTATGTAACAGACACGCATTTCATAGAATTGCAAGGATCGCTTGTATATCATTCATAAATATATATTCTCTTCGTTCCACCTCTATTTTTTCATCTAATAACAGGACGTGTTATATTGTTGTACGTACTACCGTTCTTATTATCTGTTAATTCATCTTATTTCATGCTGAATCATCGGAATTTCTCCCTTTCTCTGTATAAATCTCCATGCATTTGCAAATGTATTGAATTGCTTCGCCGTCACATCTACATTTGTGATTGGATGTGCGTTATAGCACTGTCCCCGAGACTATCGCCAAGTACGCTAAGCTTACGGAGAAGATTGTTTCTGCTCGTAAGGCTCGCGCTGCTGAGGCTTTGAAGAAGCGTAAGGCTGCCCGTGTTGAGGCCACCAAGCGTGCTGCCAAGTACACCAAGGAGTACAAGAAGAACGAGCGTTCTATCGTTGCTTCCAAGCGCACTGCTCGTGCCACCGGACAGTACTTCGTCCCCGCTGAGCCCAAGGTCTACTTCGTTACCCGTATCCTCGGAACCTACGGAGTGTCCCCCAAGGTCCGCTCTATCCTCAAGATCCTCCGTCTTCGCCAGATCAACAACGGAGTGTTCGTCCGCGTGAACAAGGCCACCAAGAACCTCCTCGTTCAGGTGTCCCCCTACGTCACCTGGGGAGAGCCCAACCTCAAGACTGTCCGCGACCTTCTCTACAAGCGTGGACACGGACGCGTTAACCACCAGCGCATCCCCCTTGTCGACAACTCCATCATCGCCAAGGCTCTTGGAAAGTTCAACATCATCTGCATTGAGGACCTCGTTCACGAGATCTTCACCTGTGGACCCCACTTCAAGGAGGCCAACTCCTTCCTCTGGACCTTCAAGCTTAACACCCCTCTCGGAGGATGGGTCTCCAAGAAGACCGGATTCAACGAGGGAGGAGACGCTGGAGACCGTAAGGAGTACATCAACACTCTTGTCCGCAAGATGTGCTAAGTGTTTTTTTATTGGGATTCGGGATAAAGACAGTGATCAGTAAAAATATCGATGAAATATAATACCACGAGATAAATGTATAGTTGTTATTTATTTGTATCGTATTCCTAGCCAACACGACATCTCGCACCCAACACAACGATGCCCATAAACACTAAATTAATTGTATGTCAAGGCACGGGGGCAATTTGCGAATTTTCTCCGTACATTGCAGATAGTGAAACATGTGGCACATCTATTGTTCTTGCTCCAATGCATGTGTTGACAACTTGCATGGACAATTATCACTTTCCGAGCAATTTTGTATTTATTAGGTAATTAAGCACTCCCTCAAAAATTCAAATGGACATGTCCAACGAGCGTAGCGCTACTATTTTCGCGGACTTCTCCATGCATAATAACAATTATGTATGAAGAATGTCGGATAAAAAGAAAAAAACGGAGAGTGTAAAGAGGACATGTACGTAGGAGCCGAAGGATTTCGTAAATGAAGTCATCTCCGTTTGATGCATGTGCGTTTGCTCTGCATGGCTTTTAGAAATAATAAATGGAGAAGCCAAAAAAAAACAAGAAATGAATATAGATACTACTTTACTTTACGGTGGCATGTATTATATGGTTGTGAAGAGCGGGATCATAACTACAGTTGCAAACATAACATCATCAGAACTGTCAAATTCTTCACTCTGTAAAAACTCTTAATACCGACAGCTTACCATCGGATGGGGTCATGGTGTATCGGTATCATTCTTGCTTTGGGTGCAAGAGGTAGCGGGTTCAATTCCCGCTGGCCCCCTTCTTTTTTCTAATTTTGTCACTGTAAATGTGAACGGAAAGAGCACATGCAGCGCAGTACTTTCAATTATTTAGAGATCGTAAATCATACAGTATGAAGAAGTAACTTTTAAATAACGAAGTATAACAATATTTGAACATGTACATATATGGCGTGGGAAATAGAGACTCTTTAACCTTTCCTTGTGATTGTCATTGATCAGGCTTTGGCTAGTATTCTCCAGTTTGTTGTTCCACTTTAGTACCAGAGTCATCTCGTACACTGCTGTGCTATTATCTAGTCTAATTTCGATATCAGATGAATTCTTAATATTATTTATTCAAGTCAACAGCCTTTTTGATAATGCATTTAAACATGTTCTACTGCTGACCAACTGAATCAATGTTATCTACTAAGGAATCCATCATGTCATATAGTACATGTGCATTCACGAGTGCATGTATGTATATGAGTATATGTGTGGATCATGACAAACAGTTCAAAGTAAACAATTTGTTTGACAGAAATAAAATGGAATCTCACATCATAAACCGCATATATTTGAGAGAACAAATTTCAACCATAAAATTTGAGTCACCGTAAATTACGTATGTTTATGGGCTATCGTGTAAAGAACGAATACAAATATCATAATGTTCTGGATATGAGCGTTTAATGCAATCGTCACCCAGAAACGATCTCAATTTGACTGTAAATTCAGATTTATATAAAGGTCTCAGAAATATCTCTAGTTTAGCTACTAAGTCGTCAAAAACTACAGCTTATCTTTTTCCAGCAAGCAATACATAGGAACTTTTGCGCATCTTTATTTCAAGAAAGACGTTGTTTGTATAATTTGTAAACTCATTCTTTATTTTTATTTCGAATTACTCTATATTCACTGCAATTTGAATCTTGGTCTCAAGCTTTTTTTTTTTAGAACATTTATACAATATTTTTCTCATTTATTACGAAAAAACGATGCGTATTAATTGTATATACAGATGGTTAAGCACAACCAAGTCCTTACTCGTAACCACTTCCACAAGGACTGGCAAGAGTCCGTTAAGACCTGGTTCACCCAGCCCGGAAAGAAGGTCGCTCGCCGCGCTGCCCGCGCTGCTAAGGCCAAGAAGCTTTACCCCCGCCCCGTGAACGCTCTCCGCCCCATTGTCCGTTGCCAGACCATCAAGTACAACAGACGTGAGCGTGCTGGACGTGGATTCACCCCCGCCGAGCTCAAGGTGCGTGTACTTCTCTGCATAGATCTAAAAGAATGTTCGTGTTAAATTTTATAGCTGTGACAATAATACTACAGAGAGTATTGCTTTTATTTCCCTACCAGTTTGTTAGGCTAACTTACCGTGTGTATTTACTTTGCTTGTCATTGGTTCCTTTTCGTATTTCGCTCACAGGCTGTGAAGATCTCCACCAAGGCTGCTGCTGGATTCGGAATTGCTGTTGACTACCGCCGCAAGAACCGTTCCGTCGAGGCCTTCGACAAGAACGTTGAGCGTCTTACTGCTTACAAGACCAAGCTCGTTGTCTTCCCCCGCAAGAGCAACAAGTTCAACGCCTTCACTTCTACGTACGTAACTGGTTATTTTTTTATTCTTGTTTTGAATATCGTAAACATGAGATAGATGCTTTGTTTCTCTCCGCTTCATCATCATAGCTTTTGTTTTTTTGTTTACTTGCATGTGTGTTTTGAGTGTGCGGTTTTACATATCCTAACTCTGATTGATATTCTTGGTTGTATCTCTTTATCATCTTTCTTTGGAAATGGAATGGTTTCCTCGTCTTTTACTTTCCATGTATCGTCTTTTGAATTCTATCATCCTTCTCTATTTTCCCCTATTCCTCTGCCCTACCTTCCCTGATTACTCGCGTTATTCAGCGCTGAGGATGTTCAGCAGGTCGGAGCTCAGGTTGTCTCCAAGCAGACCCTCCCCATCGTCAACGCTAAGCCCGCCGTCACCTTCGCTGCTATCACCGAGGAGCTCAAGGCTGCCCCCAAGGCCCGCCAGGTTGTCATCCGTGCCAACATTGACGCCAAGCTCTGGGGACTTCGCGAGAAGCGCTCTGCCAAGAGACTCGCCAACAAGGCTGCCGCTGAGAAGAAGGCTGCCAAGAAGAACGAGTAAATCTAGTTGTTGTGTAACGAATAAAAAGGACCGTCTTAAAATAGAGATTAGTTATAACATTAAAATAGGTTGCCTCGTGATGTGGCAACATTTCCTTTCACGTGCAAAAAAGTGCAAGAATTGTAAAAACTATGAAATTTATCGTATGAGCTCCTTCAGCGCTCGTTTAATTCATAAAAAGATGTAGGGCATAGAAGCGGATTAAAAGCATTATCCTATGACAGAAAATATGATACTGAATGTTTTTATTAGTGCTGAGTTCTACGATTGAAAAGAGTGAGACGTCTGGATGTCCATTAAGAAGGGTGGAGTTGTAAATGCAGACAGTACTAGAGAGAGATGGGTGAAGTGGTATTTGCTGAGGAGAGCTAAGTATGATCACTACTTGCTCAGTCGTAGATTTCGAAAGCGAATTCATCCTCTTCTGAGTTTTGTAGAGGGATAGAGACAGAGGACTGAGAGGGCTGAGGTTGTGAGGGATCGCCGAAGACGGAGGAGGGGGCAACCGAATACGTCGGGATGAACGAGGTAGAAATAGTGGAGAGATCGGGGAGTTGGTGGCCATGAGGCACGAGAGGTGGGGGTGCGAGAAGAAGGGCGATGAGAGCGCGCCGTTGAATGGGTGGCTGTGGTGGTTGTGCATAAAATCCCCATCTCCCTTCGCAACCCCTTCCCCGAGCTGAGAAGAGGCATTGGCTGCTTGGATCGCAGCGGAAATGTCGGAGAAAGAGACATTGTCTGAGACGGGGGCAGAGAAGGATGACACGGGCTCTGCGAAAGGAGTAGGGTCCACGGGACTAGGTTTGGCTCTCTTGCTGCTCTTCTTCTTTGCGCCTACCGTCCTCTTCTTTTTCATCTCGAAAGGCATCTTGAATGCCTTGCTGAACTTGGCAGTGAAATCCAGACCAAGCGACTTCTTGCTCCTTCTTCCGAAAGAATTCTGGACCCCAGTCCAACTGAGAAGGAAGGGCGGGAGAAGAGAACGAATGATACGAGGGACGGGGGAAGGGCACGGAGGAGGGAGTGGGCGACAAGGGGGGGGCAGCGACAGGAAGCGTGAACAACGGAAAAAAAAAAAAAAAGAGAAAAGCGAGACGAATTAGACGAATTAGACGAATTAGATAGACGTATAACAGAACACAGTTCGCCAGGAAGCAACGGAAAAAAAGAAATATGCAGAACATGAAGAAGTAATCGAGTGAAATCAGCTATACGCATCAGATGAATAGGAGAGACGATGATTGGTAGATAAGCTGCACCTCTGGATTTTGAGTTTCATCGAGTTTCTTATACTCGAAAGGAATCCTGCGCTCAGCCACCCCGTGTATGCGTTGCATTTAATCGACACAAATAGGTCTTTGTTCAATTCATCCATCAATCCGTCCACTGGTGAGAATGGGGGGAAAGGAGGTGAGGGGGGGTGGTGGGGCGATGGGGAAGACGAAAGAGGAGGAAGGAAGGCAAAGAGGTAGGGAATGGACGAACGAGAAGAAAGGAAATAAGTGAAAGAGAGGCAAAGATAAGAGATAGGGAAAGAGAGAGATAGGAAAAAAGAGAGATAGGGAAAAAGAGATATAGGGAAAGAGAGATATAGGGAAAGAGAGAGATAGATGTCATACAAGATGAAGAGGAAGCAATGGCGATATAAAGTAAAGAAGAATAGAAACAGATTAGAGCGGAGGAGGGAAGTATTTGCCCATGCGAGAGGAACTATGCGAACGTTCCAGTAGATGATTGTAGACCTGAATGTGTGTATGAATGAGCGAATGTCTGTATGTCTGTACGTCCGTATGTACGCATGAGTGCGTGTATGTGTATGCGTATGTGTATGTATGTGTATGTGTATGTGTATGTATGTATGTATTCATGTGTATGTATATAATCAAATCCGAGTAACGTTAGTAGCGTTTGTGGTCTTTGTACTTACACGCTAAATCAACAATTTGATACGTTGTGTACTCCTTGGAGGGAGGGCACTCAAGGCTCATACGCTTCCTCTCCTCCTCGATTTTCTTCATTTCCGCCTTCTTTTCCTCCCTCTCCTTCTTGCTGTGTTTCGAACCCAGCTTTCTTTTTCCTTCCTGCGCCTCATTGTCGCTGCCCCTCTCCTCCTCTTCGTCGTCCTCCCCTTCCATCAACTCCTCCACTATACTCCCTGCTTCCCCAGCCTTCGTCTTCCTCTTCTTCCTTGCCGACCCAGCGTTTTCGTCATCTTCCTCCTCATCGTCATCGTCTTCTTCCTCCTCCTCGTCGTCTTCTTCTCTTTGCCCCGTCCGCCTACTCTTTCCTCTCCATAGTATGATCTCGTTGAGCTCTTTCTTCGATATCCTAAGCTCGATGATTTGAAGACTCGCCGCGTTGTTGGCGAACTCGAACCATTCCTTAGCTACTCCTCCTAGTCCACCTACGCACTCCCCTGGGCCTTTTCTGCGTAGGTTTTCGATCGCCATCCTCTGTATATAGTGGTTGGGAGAGATGTAGGTGCGGGGATCGTAACCTGGAGCTATAATACACTGCCTCCAAGGTCCGTTAACGAAGCGGTAGCATCCCAACGAAAACAAAACAGAAGAGACGTCACGCATCCCGCTTCTGTCGCTTCTGGTTATCTGCCCACAGACCAAGCGGAACGACCGTATCCCCTCCCACTGTCATCGTTGGCGACGAAAAACCTCCTCCTCCTAACACGTACAGCTCTCTGAGGGAGAAAGCGAAGGTTGGAGGTAGAAGCAGGGGGAGAGGGGAGGTGAGGGGTGGCATGGACGAGAGAAAGGAGGTGGAGGTAGGGAATTAGGACGGAGGAGATAGATAGGAGAACACGCAGCAAGAAAAGAAAGGAAAAATGAATGAGCGAATGGGTTGATACAGAGGAAGTATGATAGGTTGAGATGAATTAGTATGTATAGAATAGGAGAGAGGAACGGTATGCGATAAACAAAGAGGTAAAGAGAGACTATCAAGGGTTGTTTGATGCACGAGAGATTGGAAGTAAAGGAGGTGATGGAAATGTGAGAAAAGAGAGGGAGATTGCAGATATGACAGTAATGCGTGTGGAGGAAAAACGAGGAGCGATGTGAGTAGGAAAAGGAGGAAAGAAAAGGGGAAAAGGAGGGGGAAAAGGGAGGCGAGCAGAGTGAAGAAACAGCTGCTAATTACATAGTAAATACCTGCAGAATGGTTTAAATAGCCAGATTGGTCTGGAAGCGAAGAGTGAGAGGATGATGAGGATGAGAACGGGGGGATCATGGGAAAGCAAGGATTGTAGAGGAAATAGACTGCTCGTTAAGGGGGAAGATATCGAAGAGAGCGGAGCCTTTATAGGCTGAACTAGCGATGAAGTAGGAGATTTCAGAGGGAAGAATTTCAGATGAACTTGGGGTGGCGGAGGAAGAGAAGGGGAAGGGGATGCTTCGGTATGCGGACTGGAAGTGGGAAGGGGGCTCGAAAAGGCGATTAAAGAGAGGGGGAAGCGGGAGAAAGTCTTGGGAGAGAGCACCGAAACATCGAGGGGTGAAGAGGGGGAGAGAGGGAGTGGGAAGCGGAGAGCGCGGAGGAGGAAGAGGGGGAGAAGGGGCGGAAGGGATAGAGGAAGGAGGAAGATACCAGAGGAAGCGCTGGGCAATAAGAACTGTTCATACGGAAAGGAGGGGGAATATTGGAATCCCAGGGAGGTGGAAGAGGTAGTCAGAGGAGACCTTAGTCGAGATCGTAAGCACAGAGGGTAAGAGGGAAAGGAACGGGGCATCGAAAGGACAGAGAGTGTATGACGGAGGCAGGGAGGGAGATGATGAAGAGGAAGAAGGGGAAGAAGGGAAGAAGAAGAAGAAGCAGAAGAAGAAGAAGAAGGGGAAGGAGGAGAAGGGGATGGTGAGGGTTCTGAGTGCGTATCATGTTTGAGCATCGCGAAGGAAGAAGAGAGGAGGGAGGTGGGGGGGGTGAGGTTGGAGATTGGGTAAGTGAGGGGAGCCAACGAAACGAAGTGAGGAGTTGGGAGAATCACATCGCCTTTCCGCAGGCTCTCGATTGCCTCTAGCAGTCGCACGCCCTCGGCTCCCATTCGATTCTTCGTCCTGTTGCTCCAAACGCTGCTAATGTGTCTAGATCAAGCGAATGTGTACCCCTCGCTCCTCCCACTTCCCCTCCTACTCCTCCTCCTACTCCTCCGTCGCCTTGAGTGTGAATCAACGAGACAGACTGAGGTGAAGACGAATTCTCAGTTATAGAAAGAGGCTGGGTAGGCGAACAAGAGGAAGCCAAGGAGTTGGACTGGGAGTGAGACTGAGTCAGATCTCCTATCGATTGACCGACTGGGAAGTCAGAGGAGGAGAGAGAGGACGAGGAGGAAAGAGAGGAAGGGGGCGAGGAGGAAAAGAAGAAAGAAGAAGAGGGAAAGGACGAGGAAGAGGAGGAGGGAGAGGGCGATGGAAATGAGTAAGAGGAGGAGAAGGAGGAGAAGGAGAGGGCAGAGGGAGAGGTGGGGTGAGTTGGGAACGAGGAAGATGAGGAGAAGGATGAGAAAGAGGAGAGAGAGGAGGAGGCGAGAGGAGAGTGGGGATCGGTCTGATGAGAGAGCGCATCCAACCGTCTCTCAGCCCAATCTTCTCTCTCCGCCCTCACTCTTCCATCTCCTTGCCCAACCCGGATTCTTCTCTTCCCCCCTCCCCACCCCCACCTTCACCCCTAACACCGAACCCAAACTCTTCCCCAGCATGAACTCCGAGTAGCGGTGCATCATCAGCAATCGGCTATTCTCTCCCCTCTTCCTCTCCCTTTCGCGCATTCTCTCAAGCTCCGACCCACTCCCCCTTGACTCCGCACCTACTCCTCTCTCGCCTTCCATCGTACCCTCACTCGAACCCTTTCCACTCCCGCTGATATCCATTCCCCTCCCCTGCATTTCTCTCTCACCTCCTACGTTTGCTTCCTCCGCGTCCCCTTCGTCTCTGTCTCTTCCATCCTCCTCTTCTTCCTCCTCCTCCTCCTCCTCCTCCGCTCCATCATCCTCCACGGCTTCCTCGTCGTCCTCCTCCTCTTCTCCGATGTATCTTCCGAACATCCCCTCATCCTCTCCTTCTCCCTCTCCATCTCCATCTTCTCCCTCTCCCTCCTCCTCCCCTCTCCCTCCTCCTCCCCCTCTCCCTCTCCTTCGCCTTCATCTCCTCTGAGCCCCATTTTCCCCCCCACTCCACCCGTCTTTCCCCCCTTCTATCTCTTCCCCCCGCCCTTTCGTTTCCCCCTCTCCGCTTCCCTCCCGCTTTCTCCTGCTTCCCTCTCTCTTTCCTCTCCCTGCATCTCTCTGATTCCCTCCAACATCTCCTCGTCCCCCACTCCCTCCTCTTGACCCTCCTCTGTCGCCCTTCGTCTCTCCCACCCTCTCCTTCTACTGCTTGCATAAAGATCGAGGGAGGAAGAGGACCTACTTGCATCACTACCATGATCGGAACGAAGTAAGTCAGTGATTTATACTGTACACTAGCAGCTTTCCCCGCCGCAGACGTAGAGGACCCAGAGGAGATAGTCGAAAAGCATAAGAGGAGAGGCGGAGGGAAAGGACAAATCGGTATCGTAGTCATCATCGTCGTCCCTCCCAGTCCACAGGAATCTTTCTCTTAACTTAAGTGCATCCTCTTCCTCTTTAGCTTGGTCATCAACCCCCTCTTGGTCTTCCACCAACACGGCCACCAACACAAGCCCACCGCTCCCTTCTTCTCGTCTCCCTTTGTCCCCAGTCCTCTCCACCCGCTCCCCTAGTGCGATGCGCTTCAGTCGCTCACTTCTGTCTGCTGCGCATTGTCCCTTGGCATCAACCACAGACCACTCGTAGTTCCGTTAACTCCACAGTTCCCTCCCACTCCAAACAAAGACAGTTGGAGATTCGAAGAGTCGAAGACGAAGGGAGATGTAACTGAAGGAAATGACGATGGGACACAGGAAGAAAAGCGGTGAAGGGAGAAGGGAGGTAGTGAGGGTCGATGTGGGTGGAGGAGGTAAAGGCAGAGGGGTGAGGTTTGAGTCCGAGGGAGAAGGGGTGAGAAAAGGTGGATGTAGGGCTGCGGTAGGATGCGACGAAAGGGATCGCAGAGTGGAAAGAGGAAGGAGGGGAAGAGGGAAGCGATGGAGGAAGAGAGGAGGTGCATCGGAGTCTTCGAATAGTGTCGCATTCTCTCTGGATATGTCGTCCTCGCTCCCATTGTGAAGCCGATCAATTCTCCCAATGACCCAACCAAGTCCACGCGATCGCTTACACTGATACCGCTTCTGCTCACGTGAAGCTCCTTTTTGCCCACCTTCTCTGCTTTTCCCTCTCTCCCACCCTCTTCTTTCTCCCTCTCCTTCTTCTCCTTCTCTTCCTCTTCCTTCTCCTTCTCCTCATCACTCTCTCCCTCTTTCCCCTTCTCTTTCTTCTCTTTCTTTTTCTCCCTTCTCCCTGACCCTCCGTTCCAAGCTCTCCTCCACCATCTCCCTGGCAGAAGACAACGACACGACCTCAGTGTCCGTCATAGAGGAAAGCGAAGACACCAAATCCATCTCTGCGACCCAATCCGGCACCACAAGTCCTCTATCTCTCACTTGTTTCCCAATATCTAGGACGTATTCATCGTCAACTGACGGGAAATACAACATTCGACAAGGAGTCCCCCGCCCCTCCCCCAGCTTCGGTGGTAGTGGAAACAGATCCTCCTCTTCTTCATCTTCATTGTCACCTTCGTAATTCTCTCCCTCTCTCTCAATCTTTGCCAGCTTTGATTCCACCTCTGCCGCCCACTTTGCAGCCTTTCGCTCCATCCTCGCCTCGTCCTCCCTCCTCTTTGTCTCCGCTAGCTCCTCCTGCAAAGACTCTTCGTTCAGCGTTATGTGGTTTCTGTACAAGTGCATCACACCCACTTCCACCTTGTTGCAAGTCATGGTAGATGGGGGCAAGTGCTTCGAGTCTTTCCCGACACTAGGCTTGGCATAGATTTGGGACAAACGAGGAATGAATATACCATCCTCCAGTATCACTGTTTCAGGCATCACTGAGCTGATCTCCGAAGCAATCGATTGGCCATCCAGCTTGTTTGTGTTTCTGTGAATAGTATCTAAGATTCCATTTACGGCGTCTGCGTTCGGGGCATCGCGGGAAACGGTTTTATGTTCTGCAAAGTAAAGTAAAGAAAGGAGAAGAAAAAGAGAGAAGAACCAGAATTCGTCAACATGTAGGAACTTTCAAGTACATCGTTAAAATGAGAACATCATTCAAGTCCCATTCTACATGTGGGTGTGGTGATTAACGTACCGTTCCCTTGGTAAACATAGTTTTTAGTAAAGTGCTCCCTACAGCTGTCTCGTAAGGATATTTTGACACGCGCTGAAAGGCTTCTCCTAAGAAATATAATCGAATAAAACTTATCCATGTTGTGTGTGCAAAAACAAGAATGAATGTTATACAAGTTAGATTGGAATGGGGTGGTTGTAAAATCGTGAATGCGTATGTCAATTAGTAGTAAACATTACGTTGAGGAGATTTTCGCTTTTTATTCTGATTGTTCATAAATATAGAGAGATGCAGTTTGTTAACAACGAACAGTGTTTAATTCCTTTATGAAGTGTATAAATACGAATTGCATATATTTGTAAAACAGTATGTTTATATATATGTGATTGCTAGGATCAATGTGTTGCAAAACTGTATACACCTCTAACTGTGCCTATTTGCTCTTATTTTCTTTTCGTATTCTTGCCCTTTAGGCTCTCCCCTTTTCCAACGACTCAGAAAGATTGCTTGGTGACAGAATTGCACGCAATCATGTCAGTTGGATATTCTGAGATAAGTAGAATCTCATTTGCATGCATTTCTCCTTTGAATGTGCCAAAGAATCTCGAGTGCACAGAAACAGACAAAGGTCTTGCATAATGAAGATGGATCGGTATCGGAGTACTTTTTGCAGTGGTAAGTTGTGATTATGGAATGAGAATGGGAATATTCCGTTGGATCAGTGTACTTGATGAGTGTATCTCGAACCCTGTGTGTAATTTTGATAAAGTGTCTGTTTGTATGATTGTTTTGTGTGTTATTGCAAAGAACGAATATAGTCGTTGGGATATATTGATATGACGACTGACTGTTTGTTACCACGTACTTTAACACAAATTGTGTGTAAATGTTCTGTCTGATGGGTGCGTAGTTGTGCCATGGTCGACTATGTTGGTGATTGAGGAGCTCTCTGCAGATAGAAAGATAGCGAACAACAGCAAGAAGTTTGTTTTTGAGAAGACTAAGACTTTAAGGGACTATGCCTTTCTGGGAGAGGAAAAGGAATGGGAGGAAGAAAGAGAGGGCTAGACAAATACCTAGGCGAGGCGAAGGGTTGCATATATCCTTCTCCACAGCTGAGTGTGGAGGGGTATTTTCCCCAAACGGAGCTGCGACGGTGGTGGTCGTGTGTGTTGTTGCTGGACATTCCTTGTCTCGTGTTGAGCTCCCTCATCCATCACAGTGGCACATGCAGATGCAAAGGGAGAGAGAGGCCGAAGAGCAGAGTGCCGGAAACTTAGGCAGGGTACAACAGGTTGAGAATAATGTGAAGACGAGTGTGCTGAGAGATCTGAGGTCGGTCATGTCTGCCCCCTTCCCCTCCTTCCTCCTTCCTCTCTCCCTCCGCCCCTTCCTCCGTGTTTCCCAAGGTCAAAAAGCAATGTCTTAGCAGGCAAGGAAGGAGAATGTTGGGGCAGGAAGCCCAGGAAGCAGAAGAAGAGAGGACGGTGTTGTATGCAGGGGAGAAGAAGAAGAAGAAAGGAGCATAGAGGTAGAGAGGGAGGGATTGGCAGTGGGAGAGTGAAGAGAAGTGTTGTCTGCAGTGAGAGTGAGTGCTTTGGGAAGGGATAGGGTAGTGGTGGGGGGAGAAGTCAGCCCACACATCCTCCTCCTCCACCCTGACTTTGTTCATCTCAGGGTATGGCGAAAGAAAGGAGGGAAGGAAAGTGGTGAAGATGAGAGCGAGTAAATATGACGATAGGAAAAAGGAAGCTAAAGCGAAAGTGGAAGGGAAGAGAGGAGAGGAGGGGGAAGAGTATGGAGTTGTTCGCTTGTGTTTATCGTGCTCCCTCTACCTCTCCCTCTGCATCTTCGTCCCTTCACGCGTTATGGAACTTTGTGAATCCATTCTCTCCCTCTCCTTCCTCTTCTCCTTCCTCTTCTCCTTCCCCGCTTCTTTTCCAAGCTTTCCCCTTCCTCTATGCCCTTCCCCCTCCACCTCCACCCTTGCGCTTACCACTCTCTCTTGTCTTACACCGGCAGTATCGTCATTTCTCTCCTCTCTCTCCCTCCATTCTTCTTCTCTCTCCCTCTCTCCCTCCTTGATGTCATCTCTTTTGTCTTCATCCCCTTCCTCTCTTCCTCCTACTCACATTCTCTCTCTCTTTCTTCCGATGGGTTCCTTAACGTTTGGGATGTCTCGCCTCTCGTCTTACCTTCCCTCTCTTCCTCTCCCTCCTCTTTCTCTTCCCCTGTCTCTTTCTCACCTTCTTCCCTTCTCCCCTCTCTCAGCTGCTCCGTCCTCCTTTCTTCGGTCTTTATTAGTCAAAAGCAGATGAGGGAAAGGGGAGCCTGAGAGAGGAAGAGACTGATGAAGGGAAGGGCAAAGAACTAGAAAGGAAGGTGTGGATGTGGATGTGGATGTGGAAGTGGATGTGGAAGTGGAGAGTGGTCTGTTTTCGAAGGATGAAGTGTCTGGGTCTCATTTGGTGTTGATTGTCGTGAAAGAAAGAAGGGGAAGGGAAGAGGAAGAGGAAGGAAGGCAGGGAGGAGAAGAGGAAGGGATTGGCGAGGGGGGATGATGGGAGGGGATGGAGAGAGGAGGAGTGGGGAAGAGAAGATGACGAAGGAGAGAAAAAGAGGAAGGGAGGTGGAGACGTCGCCTCGTAGCCCTCAACCTTCTCTCTGTCTCTCTCTTCTCTTTATTCCCTTCTCCCTCCCTCTTCTTTCTCCTACTCCCCGCCCTCTCTCTCCCTCTCACTCCCCTCCTTCTGCGTGCATCCACAAGGCTTCGTTTTCCTCGTCCGCTCCTCTTTTTCCACTTTCCCCTTTCTCTTTCCCCTCCTCCCCCTTCTCCTCTCTCTCTCTCGCTTCCCTGTTGGCTTTTGAAGAAGACATTTCGGCGGGCTCCTCTTCTTTCTTCTCTGTTTCTTCCATTTCTCATACGGGTCTCACGATCTCTATCCTTTTACTTCTAATGTACCTTCCCTCTTCTCTTCTTCCTCTTCCTCCTCCTCTACCTCCTCTGTATCGTTTGTAAAGCAATACAGACTGTAGCTGATCTCCTCTCTTCTTGCACCGTTTTCCCTCTTCGCCCTCCTCGTCACCCTCCCTCGTCCCCTTCCTCCCATGCCCTGTAGACCCTTCCTCTATTACCCCCTCCACTCCTTGTTTTTTACCGTCGGTCGATCTCTTCTCTTATCCCTCTCTGTCCTCCTTCTACTTCAACTCCACCGTTTCCATCCTACCTCCCATCTCCCCCTCCTCCTCCTCCTCCTCTTGCGCTGTCTCTTCTTCGTCGTCTTTGAACTTCTCCCCCTTAGTTCTTTCTCCTCTCTCTGTTTGGATGCCGTCCTCTTCCTCTCTTCTTTGGCGCAAAATCTACGCAACCCTTCTCTTTTTCCCTCTTCCCTCTCCTCCCCCTCTTCCTCTCCTCCTCTCCGACTCCTCGCCTATATAAGCAAAGCGATAATATCCGAAATGGAATCCATCCTCTCCTCTGTCATTTCTTCTCTTTCCCCTTCCTCCTCTTCCTCCTCCTCTTCGTCCTCCTCCTCATCTTCGCTCTCTCTTCTCTCTCTCATACTCAGAATACCTACTGGTCAACCTCTTCAACAGCGTGAGCTTGGGAAATGTTGTTGCGTGTGACGGTTTCTTAAAGTACTCGTTCCAGGCTCTTCCATCCTCAGCGCAATCTCTCTTCTCTCTTCTTCTCTCGCCTCCTCTCACCCTTACCCTCTTCCCTATCCTCTCCTTCTCCTCCCTCTTCTGCTACCTCCTTCTCCTCCCTCTTCTCCGACCTGGTAGCTAAGAAGCACGCTGAGGAATTGCGGGAGGGGGAAGAAGAGGAGAGGGAGAGAGAATAGGAGAGGATGTTTGGGGGAGTCTTTGGGGAGATGAATATGGCGGAGACGCGAATGGATTTTGATGAACCAGTTGAGGCGTCACGTAGAGGGATCATTCGAAGCAGAGGCGGTGGCAGAAGCCTGAGGGAGTGAGGCGGGAAGAGTGGGAGGAACAGGGAGAGGCAGAGAGGGACGGAGAGGAGGCTAAGTCCTTAGACACTAGCTTCGAATGGCGGCTTCTTTCCTCATGTTCTTCTTCCTCTTCTCCTTCCCCTTCTCCTTCTTCTCTCCCCTCCTCTCTGCCTTCTCTTCTTTCCTCCCTCTCCTCATCTGTGTCGAAGTACCTCACTGATTTGTATTGCTGCAAAGCTCCAGCACTCATTTTCTTCTGCCTCTTCTCCCTTCCCTTCTCCCTCGTTTTCTCCCTCCCTCTTCTCCCTCCTCTTCCCTATCCTCTTCAATCGATGCGGCCTCTCAACTCCTTTCGGTTGGATATATTTTATCGATTGTTCTACGCGAATACTGTCACTTGGCCTCTTCCGGCCTCTCCTCTCGTTCCCTTCCCGGATTCTCCACCTTCTTCCCTTTCTCTTCTGTCCGCAACAACTCTTCTTCTTCTTCTTCTTCCCAGTCCGAGTCCTTCGAATTCGAATCCTTCGAAGAATCATGGGAATCCTCATCGTCGCCTCTCTCGCTGCCGACTATACAAGAAGGTGTGGCGAGAACTGAGAGCGTCCCTACTCCCTCATCCTCTCCAGCTCCTCCCCCTCCACCGCCCCTTGCCCTCTCATCCCTCTTCTCCTCCCTCTCCTCTTCCCTTTCTTCCATTGACTTGGTCTCTGGAATCGAAGCCATCACGTTCATTCTCACTCCCCTTCCTCTCCCCTCTCTTCCTCCTCCTCCTCCTCCTCCTCCTCCTCCTCCTCCTCCTCCTCCTCCTTCCCTATCTCTCCCCCCTCCTTCGCCTCGTGACACCCCCTCTCTCTCTCTCTTAGCCTCTCTGTCTCTCGCCCCTCCTCTCTTCTCAATCATATCCTTCACTCCTCATCCTTTCCACCCTCACTCTAGCCTCTCTCTCCCCCCTCCCTCCCTCTCCCCTACCCATCCTCTTCCCTATCCTCTTCCTCTTCCTCCTCCTCTTCCTCCTCCTCTTCCTCCTCCTCCTTCTCCGTCTCCTCCAAAGCTCTTGCTCGCTTCTCCCCCCATCTTCTCTCTTTTCTATAAACGTGCTAATCGGCCTTTCGTCCCTCTCCCCTCGCAACACTTTCCCCCTCCTCCCTTCTTCTACCGCAACCTCCGCTTACCCTCCTCTCCCCCCTATCACTGTGTTGAAAATCTCTTCCTCAGCCTTCCTCTCTCCTGAGACTAGGACTTCTCCTCTTCTCCTCTTCTTCCTCTCCCTCCTCCGACTCCTCCGACTCCTCTTCTTCTCTCTCTTCATCTTCTGTTCTCTCGTTCTCGACTCCCCTCCCCTCCTCCTTTTTCTTCGATCCTCTCCTCCTCCTCCACCTCCTCCACCTCCTCCACCTCCCTCCTCCCTATCCTCATCCGTCTCATCTATTTTGTTGTCAGCGATTCTTCAGTCTCTCCCCTTCTCTTCCTCCTCCCCCTCTCCTCATCTTCCCCTTTATCCTCTTTCTCTCCCTCATCTTCCTCCTCTTCCTCCTCCTACCTAGTTCTGCTCCTCTCCTTTTATTTCTCTAACCTTCATCTCCCTCTCCTCTCCCTCCTCTCCTCCTCCCTCCGAACGCCATCTCCTGCCCTTTGCCCTCCTCCTCCATATCCTCCTCTTCCTCCTCCTCTTCTTCCTCCTCTTCCTCCTCCTCTTCCTCCTCCTCTTCCCCCCCTCCCTTCCTCTCACTATCTTAGATCTGATATGTATAATGGAGTCCTCAAAATCCTTGATATCCGATATACCCTCCCCTTCCCTCCTCCCTCCCCTCCCTCCCTCCCTCCCCTCCCTCTCTCCCCGCTCTCTTTTCCTTCCTCTTCTCCGCTCTTACCCAACTGCCTCAAACCTCCCCTCCTCTTCCCTTTTTTCCCGCTTCTCTCCTGTCTCTTCCTCTTCCTCTGACTCCTCTCTTGTCTTCCGGACCTTCTCTACCGGGATTGAATCTCTCCTCACTGTAGTTTCCTCATCTTCTTCCCTCCTGCTTCCCCTCTCTCTTCTCCATACTCCTCTCCCTTTTCTCCTCTCTTCTTCTCTACTTTTCACTCGTAGGGCCTCAAAGCTGAAGTCAAAGGCAAATCCAGAAGCAGAGGGTAGAGGCAGAGGCAGAGGCAGAGGCAGAGGCAGAGGCAGAAATAGAGATGGATAACGAGGAAGAGGGAGAGGGAGAGAGGGGGAGAAAGAGAGGGTGTGGGTGAGTTCAGTTTCTTGTTTACTCTGCCACTTGTTTCCTTAGAAAGTGAAGTGTTGAGGTTGATGGCTAAGGTTTTAAGTACAGCTGTGGAGGTCAGGAAGGGAGGCGAAGAGCTCATTATCAATCGTTCCGCTCATATGTCAATGCGAGGAGGAGCAGAGGGAATGGGAGAGGGAAAGGGAGAGGGAAAGGAGCCAAGGGAAGGTGCAGAAGAAGAGGAAGGCGAAGATGAGTGTGATTCTGGAGGCATAAACGCTGAAGAAGTGATGAACAAGCTGCTGAGATCGGTTGTGGAGAGGGGAGAAACGGCTCATCTGTCCTCCCTCCTCCTCTCCTCCTCTTCCTCCTCCTCCTCCTCCTCTTCCTCCTCCTCCTCCTCCTCCTCCTCTTCCCTTCGTCTCCTCCTCTCCTCCGCCTTTTCAGTTGGAATTCAGACCTCATGTGACTTCATCTCTTCATCTTCATCTTCATCTTCATCTTCTTCCTCTTCATCTTCCTCTTCTTCCTCTTCATCTTCATCTTCCTCATCCTCTGCTTCTTCTGCTTCTGCCTCCGCCTTGTTGGACTCCATGGTTCAACTTCTTTTGAAGAGAGGAGAGAAGAGAAGGGCGGCGCAGTGGAGCGTGTGTGTGGGAGAAGAAGTGGCGAAGAGGGAGGGACTGGGTAGTCTCCGATCACTCTCCGTTGTATCTAGGTGGTTTTCTTTCGCTTCTGCTCTCCTTCTTTCGCACTCCAGTGCGTATTTCCCTTGCCCTCTATCCACTCTCTGAGGGCAGAAGAAGGAGGATGCGTGAGTGAAGAGTGCGCAGGGTCAGAGGCAGGCGCAGGAGCAGAAGGAGGAGAGAGAGAGCGAGCAAGAGAAGAGTGTGTGTTCGGTGATTTCCAACTCGGACGCAGAGGGTATTTACGTCCTTCCTTGTTGGTTGATCGTGAAGCCCCTCTCCTCTCTTCCCCTCTCCCCGCTCCTCTTCCTCCTCCTCTTCCTCCTCCTCCTCCTCCTCATTCTCTCCGACCTCCATCTCTCCTATATCTGTAGTCCTTTCCATCGAATACGACTCCGACCTATCCTCGACGTTGAGGGCATTGGCCGAGCACGAAGAGGTAAGGAGAGGGGTGAGGAGGGGGAAGAGGAGCAGGGCGAGGACAGAGGGAGAGGAGTCTGAGAGGGGGACCAGAGGGTGGGGAGAGATGAGGGGTTGTGTGTCTATTTGTGACTCTGTTCAGTTGAAAAGAAAGATCTTGGTGATAGAGTGCCTTTCCTTTATCCTCCGCTCCGTCTCTTCCCCCTCCCTTCCCTTACCACCCCTCCTCTTCCTCCTCTTTTGCAGTGGCCCTTCCTAATCTTTGCGATGTAGACGTATCATTCGCAGTCGAAGAGTTCGGTAGAAGTATACTAGGATATGGTAGAGAAACGGACGAAGCAGAGGCAGAGGCGGAGGCGGAGGCGGAGGCAGAGGCAGACGAAGCCGAGAACTGGCGGGATGCACCCGATGAACAGAAAGAGGATGCGGAAGCAGAAGCAGCAGAGATAGGGAGAGAGAGGGAGAGGGAGAGGGAGAGGGTATTTGGATCTCTTCGATCTCTTTATTCCGCGTTAGATAAACTGATTGTAGTCCTCCTCTCTCTCCGCTCCTTTTCTCTTGCACTCGCCCTCGTCTCCTCCTTCTTCTCCTCTCCTCTCCTCCACTCTCTTCCTTCTTCTCTGGGCCGATCCAATTCACCCCACTCCGCCGTCTCCACCCCCTCCTCCCTCTCCACCCCCTCCTCCTCCTCTGCCTCAGCCTCCTCCTTCCACTTATTCTCTTTTGTTTCTCACCAACTTCCCCCTCGAGACCTTCCTTCCCTCGTCTCCCTCTTCCTCTCTCTCCACCCTTCCCCCCCCATTCCCTTCCCTTTTCTTCTTCTTCCTCCTCCGCCCTCCTTCGCCTACCTTTCTCCCTCCCTCCATTCGAAGCTCCTTCTATTAGCTCCCTCATCTCTCTCTCCTCTCCTCTGGAGACCCCCTTCGTCTTTTCCTCTCTCCTATCCTCCCTCTCGCTTCCATCCTACTTCCCTCCATCTGCCCTGCCTTCTCGTTCTCTCTCTTCCTCCACTTCCTCCACTTCCTCCACTTCCTCTGTGCCTGCTTTCCACCCCTTCGATCCACAATCCTTCGCATCTACCCTGCTTCCTCACTCTCTCATCTCTTCCTTGAAAACGTCTCTTTCTTCCTCCCTCTCTTCCCTCTCCTCTTCCCTTTCCCGCTCCCCTTCCGCCTCTTTATCCTCTTCCCCCTCTTTCATCCCCCTTCGTGTACTCGTAGAAAAAGAGAAGGAAGCGAGGAGGATGTTGTCGAATCGATCCCGTGCGCTCCCTCTATCGTCTCTCTCTCTCCTACATCCCTCCAGCCCCCTTTCCCTCCCCTCCTCCTCCCTTCCTCTCCTCGACCTCCTCTTCTACCCGTCTGCCATCCGCCCCGTTTCCTCCCTCCTCTCCCCCGCTTTGTTATTCGGTTGTAAAGCGGAAGGCGAGTGGGCCAGAGCGTACAAAGAAAGGAAAGGTCACTTAGACTTGAACGGACTGTTCGAGGACGAAGAGAAGCTAGAAGAGGAAGACGAGGAAGAAGAAGCGCTCATTGGGCAGGCAAACGCCAAGAGGCAGAGGGTGGAAGGAGTGGGAGAGAGGGAGAGGGAGAGGGAGAGGGAGAGGGAGAGGGAGAGGGAGAGGGAGAAGGAAGAGAAGAAGAGGCAGAAGCAGAGGGAGGAGGAAGAAGAGCGGGAAGAGGCAAGGGGAAGATTTGAAGTCGAGGAGGAATGGAATGCGAGATCTCTCGTCCTCTCTGTCCTCCACCCTCTCCTCCTGTCCCTCCTCCGTGATCATTCATTTTTCCACTCTGCCGCCCTCCTCTTCTCCCTCTTCCCCCTGGCGTTCTCGTTCATAGAAAATCAAGACAAGTTGGATGGAAATGTAAGAAAAGAACAAAGGCAGAGGGGAAGGGATGGAGAAGGAGAGGAAGGCAGAGGCGAAGCGAGAGAGGCAGGGGCAGAGGCAGAGGGAGGTAGTCTGGAGGACTACGTTAAATCAATTGTTCCTTCGTTTTATGATGAGTGTGTATCGACTGCTGGAATATTCGGCAACCATTCCCCCTCTCCCTCCTCCTCCCTCTCTCTCGCTCCTTCTCCGTCCTCCTCTTCCACGTCTTCCTCTTCCTCGTCCTCTTCCCCTTCCTCTTCCTCATCCTCTTCCTCTTCCTCGTCCTCTTCCTCGCATTCGCCCCCCTGTTCCTCTTCCTCTTCTTCCATTCGTCGTCCCCCTTCTCTTCCACTTTCGTCCCTCTACCTCCTCAGTGACATAGCGAGGATTCTTCTGGGTAAGAGAGCGAGATGGGTCGTAAAGAAAGCGAGCTCAGAGGCAGGGAAACGGAGAGGAAGAGAAGGGGAAGGGGAAGGGGGAAGGATTGTGGATGCGGCTACAGGGAGGATGAAGAGGTGGGCGAGGAGGAAGAATATCTCTTGTCCTACGTGCAAGAGCTGAAGAGGAAGGTGAAGGGGGCGGAAGAGAGGGCAGTCGGGGCTTGGGGCGTTGTCGAACTCTCTCAAAAGGGAATCGAGCTAAGAAGAGGGGAAGGGGGAGGGGGAGGGGAAGAAAGAGAAGAAGGGAGAAACGGCGGCGATGAGGAGGAAGAAGGAGACGTGAGCTCGTTTTGGGCAAGAGAGAGGACGAAAACGGAGCTCCATCAGATCTCCAACTGTATAGACTCTGTGTTATCGTACTTCCTAATGGCTAACAGTCGCTCCCACTCTCCTTCCTCTCCTTCCTCTCTTTCCTCTCCTTCCTCTCCTTCCTCTCCTTCTTCGTCCTCTTCTTCCTCATCCTCTTCTTCTTCTTCTTCTTTTTCGCCATCCTCTTTCTTTGATCAGACAGCCTTTGACTCTATTTTCTCTCGCTTTCCCTCTGCCCCTTCCCCCTCTCCCCCTTCCCCCTCTCCCCCTTCCCCCATCTCCCTCTCCATCCCCTGTCCTCCCTCTACCTTCCCACTTCCCCTCCCTCTCTTCTCTCCCCGTCTCGTCCCCTCTCACCCTTTCTTCCCCCTCCTCTTCCTCCTCTTCCCCCTCCTCTTCCTCCTCCTCCTCTTCCTCCTCTTCCTCTCCCTCTGCCTCCTCTACATCCTCTTCTGTTTCCCCTCACTCCTCTTCCTCCTCTCTTTCCTCCTCCGCCTCATCCTCTTCCCTCTCTCTCTCTTCTCTTTCTTCTCTTTCCTCCTTGTCATCGCATTCTTCTTTTGCCTCCTTTGACTCCACTTCTTCGAAGTCATCATTCCCTTCCGCCCCCTCTTCCTCTTCTTCTTCTTCTTCCTCTTCTTCCTCTTCTTCCTCTTCTTCCTCTTCTTCCTCTTCTTCCTCTTCTTTCTCCTCTGCTTCTTCTTTCCCCTCGCTTTCTCTTTTTCATCCTCTTCTTCTCCCTCTTCTTCGTCCTCTTCGTCTTCTTCTTCCCCTCCTTCCTCTTCTTCTTCTTCTTCTTCTTCTCCTTCTCTCCTTCTTCTTCTCCACCTGCCCCCTTTTCCTTCTCTTCCTCTTCTCATACTCCCTTCTCTTTCTCTTCTGCCTCATCTTCTCCCTCCTTTTCCACTCCCTTCTCTTTCTCTTCTGCCTCGTCTTCTCCCTCCTCTTCCACCCCCTTCTCTTTCTCTTCCTCTTCCTCTTCATCTTCTCTTCCTCTTCCTCTTCCTCTTCCTCTTTCTCTTTCTCTTTCTCATCTTCTCCTTCCTCGTCCACCCCCTTTTCCTTCTCTTCCTCTTCCTCTTCCTCTCCACCTTCATCGTCTTCCTTGTCTTTAGCCTCTTCCTCCTCCTCTTCTACCTCCTCTCCTACCTCCTCTTCTGCTTTCTCGTCCTCCTTCTCCTCCAACCCCTTCCCCAACATCGCATATTCGTCTGCGCACGAGTCGGTTTATGAAAATGAAGACGGGGATGTAGATGAAAACGATGATAGGCGGGAAATCGAAAGGTTCGTGGAGTATGGGGACGAGGGAGATGAAGGCGGCGAAGCAGACGAAGGGGACGAGCTCATGTATGGTGGCTATGAGGGAGACGAAGGAGATGAAAGGACCCAGTACTTCTACGAAAGGGAAGAGAGAGAGGAACAAGACGAGGACGAGGAGGAGGACGAGGAGCAGGACGAGGAGCAGGACGAGGAGCAGGAAGAGAGAGAGGGAGAGAGAGAGGATAGGAGAGAGGAAGAGGAAGAGGAAGGGGGAGAGAAAGAGGGAGAGAAAGAGGGAGAGGTAGAGGGAGAAGGAGAAGGGGATTTTTGGGGAGCAGAAGGAGACGCAGAAGGTGATTTGTATGGAGCAGACGAAGGGGATGCGTTCGGAGATATTTACTAGACTCAGAGTAAGACTAAAGAGATGAAGCTTTCTGTGTAATCGGGATGTGCCACTCATTAACCCTACTAAGCGCAATGGGACTTTTTCTTCCTCTTCTTCTTCTTCTTCCTCTTCTTCTTCTTCTTCCTCTTCCTCTTTTTCTTCTCCCTCTTCTTCCTCCTCTTCTTCTTCCTCTTCTTCTTCTTCCTCTTTTTCTTCTTCTTCTTCTTCTTTGCCTCTTTGATCAAGAGAGAGTAGTCCTATGCTCTGATGGTCTGTTCGCGGCGAATGATTCGTTGTGTGAACGTTAAGTAATCAGCGACCTACTCATTTAGTTGTTGAGCTCAGCAGATATCATATTGGGAGTCTATGTGTTAGTGCGTGTAGATGTGTCGGTGATGTGCATGTGCATGTGCATGTGTATATGGAGTGTGTGTATGTGTATGTATATGTATGTGTATATTATTTCGTATCGTGTCTAGCGAATGTTAGTGTTTTTTGTTTTTTTTGCGTTGTTTGCTTGTGTTTATTTATTTATTGATGGTGTCTGCGTAGTCTATTGTGATAGTTGTCTTGCATATTGTAGTTCCTTATGACGTTACGTATATGGTTGCGCTCCTTTTCATTCACATCGCGTACTGTATATTTGGTGTGTTGGTGCTGGTGTTGGTGTTCACGTAGATGTTTAAAATAAAATACAGTTCCTTAATGAACTCCTTTGTACCGTGTCGTGATTGACATATCCCATCTCCACAGTCCCATCTCTAATCTCACGTGACTAGCGATGTCAGATACCTACTGAGCGACTTCTATGGTTGTTTCATGTCTTTTTCATAGTTGATAATGATATGAGTGTTTGTTAAACGAACAACATGTTTCGTCCATTGCCCTGCACACGCAGAACATCTATCTACTCAGTAATAGCTTACGTCGAATCTGAATTTGAAGCGGGTGAATGAACGCGTTATACTACTAATACTACTAAACTGTGTTGTTTTAAAAAAATCAAGTCTGCTAAAAGATAAGATGCCGTTGCAGATGATGCAAAGAGCGTAGCAGTAGCATAGATACGGTGTATACAACGTATATCAATGTACATGCACGCCATCTATACGTGTGCGCATTCTGTCTATCTCATGAGTGCGCGTAAGGAATAAGGTGACCCCGCAGTGGGTGAAGCATCAGTAAATGTTGATTTTTAATATCATTAAGTAGACTCAGGGTGAACACCTATTTAAAGGGCAATCCAGTATTGTCGAGAAGATAAAGTCCTTTTAAAGAAAGAACTCATACAAATAATCCTCCACTGCCCTACCATGGGATGGACTCCCGTGTGCTGTGCAAACATACTTGTGTATACACGTACATACTGAGTGCTGAGTGACTCCACAAGAATACGACGAAAGAACAAACAACAGACAAGCGTGAAGATAAAGGAGAACAAAAAATGCAAGAATTCAATCGAAACGTACTACATAACGTGAGTTCTAAGTGAGAGAGGATATTGAATTAAATTAAATTACATTAAATTGCATGAATTGCACTAGCACACGCTAATACTGATAGTGAGGTAAGAGATGAAGAAGATATTTGAAGGCAGGGGAACGGAGGGAAACAAGGGGAAACACAGAAACACATGACAAACATCAAAGATGAAGAAAAACAAGAAAAACAAGAAAAAAAATAAGAATTAAAAAATAAGAATTAAAAAATAGTAAACAAAATTATATCAGTAGATTAAAACAAATAAAACGAATGCGACAATTAGAATTTAGGGAAATAATACATAAAGAAATAGGTAGACATTCACTGCGCAGCATGCACACGTATAGAGATTATCTCTATATATACGCAACGTGGCTGTATATGTCCTGTTCAGGACAGAAGTGAAGCAGGGCGAGGAAAGTTGTGAGACGAGGAAAGTCAGAGCGTCAACTGCGTATGCACATTGGATAGACGCGCATAGATATACAGTTTGAACAAGCTCGTCGGGCGACTGGGGAGAAGTGGGTCAAACACCCATACGTAGGAGTAGGTACTTGATATGCTATTCACATAATAGAGCAAGAGTCATCTCGCCTCTCAGTCTCCCGAGTCTCCCTCTTTATCGGAAACTCCTTCGCTTTGTAGGAAGGGAGGAGGGCGGAGGAAGAGGCTCTGTCTGACTGTACAGAGCCAGACACCTTCTTAGCGGAGACTGAAACGGTGACAGGGGCAGGGGAAGCGGTGAACGAAGCGGAGGGAGTGGGAGGACAGTGGGAAATAGAGGAAGTGAAGGTGGAGACGGACTGCCGCTGGTTCTTGAAGGGAGGAAGCGTTTGCTGTTGCAGGGAAGAGAGGATGGCGATGCCGTTGATCTTGAGGAGTCTCACTTTGTCTTTCTTTTGCTGCTCGGTCAGTCGGGCGTCCTCCATCACCGTCCTCTCCTTCTCTCTCAACACCTGGACCGCCCGCATCAGCTCCTCCTCCTCCCGCATCCTCTTCCTCCTCATCATCTTTTCCATCCTCTCGCTCTCTCTCTTGTGGAGGATGTCAGCGACAAACATAACCTTTCTGTGGTGTTCGTTCAGTTCCTCTATCTCCTTCGCCTTCATCTCTCTCAACCACGATACACCACCTTCACTCCTCCTCTCCCCCGCCCTCTCCGTCTCTCTCTGGCTCTTCACCGCCCCCTTCACCCGTCCCCCCGCTCTCTCCCTTTCAACCGACTCGTTTCTCGTATCAACAATTGCAACGCTCCTCCTCCTTCTCTTCTCGTCCTCTCTTCCCTTTCCCTCTCCCTTTCCCTCTCCCTTTCCCTCTTCCTCTCCCTCTCCCTCTCCCTCTCCCTCACCTACCCCTCTACTCGTGAACCCCAGCTCCTCCATTGTCAATACCTCTCCTCTCCCTCCTCCTTCCGCTACTTCGAAGGAATTAGGAGCAGACGAGAGGGACGGAGAAGAAGAACACGAAGAAGAAGATGAAGAAAGAGAGGCGTGGGTATCAACAGCTGGGTTAAAAGAAGGGACTGAGGTAGCAGCGAGGGCAGCGGACAGGATGTGCGATTGTGCGTGTGAATAGAGCTCTTCCGCTCGCTTCACCCTTTCGAACTTATCGATGAAATCCCTCGCAAAGGCGGAGTAAATCTCCATATCCATCCCATCAGCGCCTTCTTCGTCGGAGTCAATGTCTTCCTTCGCGGCGTCTCTTACCCTCGCAGTCAGAGCCTCGACCACTGCCTCCTTCTTCTTTAAAGCCTTCTCCAACACCTCCACTCTTCCCTTAAGAGCCTCCGTTAGTTTCTTCTCCTCCCTCAGCCACGATCTCTCTTTGGTAGTCCGCTTCTCTGCTTCCGCAGTCCGCCTCTCACTCTCCTTCGCCCTCTCCTCCTCAACTGCTGCTACCTCTGCCTTCGCCTTCCCCTCAGTCTCTAGCTCGTTCACTCTGTTCTCTAGTGTTTCCACCCTCGCTTCCCTCTCCCTCAACTTCTCCTCGGCCTCCTCCAACCTACCCTCGACCTCCTCCAACCTCTTCTCCTTCTCCATCAACTTCTCTTCCTTCTCTCTCAGGCGGTTATCTCTCTCCTCTCTCTCCTTCTCTCTCTCCTCTCAATCCCATCCTTCTCTCTCGCCCACTCCTCTTTCTCTCTCTCTCTCTCCTCCTTCATCTTCTCCCTCTCCTTCTCCCACTCCTCCCTCTCTCTTCTCCTCTCTTCCTCCTCCTCTTCCTCTCTTCCCTCTCGTAGTCTCTCTCTTCCCTAGCCTTCGCTTCGCTCCTTCTGACTTCTTCTACTTCACACAACACAACTTCCATCTCCTCCTTCTCCCTCTCTTTCTCTTTCTCCTTCTCCGTCTTCTCCTTTTCCTCTCTCTCCCTCTCCATCTTTCGTTCCTCCCTCGCCTTCTCCCTCTCTCTCTCGTTTGCTCTCTCTCTGTCTCTAATCTCTTTCGCGAACGCCCTTCTCTCCCTCTCCCGCTCCTCCTTCTCTCTCTTCCTACCCTCCCTCTCCCTCTTCCTCTCGGTCCTCTCTCGTTCCCTCTCTGCCTCAGCCTTGGAGATTAATGCGTGTTGTTGGTGGCTGTGGGAAATGAGCTCGTCGCAGAATGACAGAAGCGAAGTGAACTTGCTAAAATAGGACGATTGAGTGGGAGAGGGCGGAGTCAGAAGGGAATTCACGAGCAGCAGAGGGAGAACAAGTCAACGAAGAGGAGGAGGAGGAGGAGGAAGAAGAAGAGGAGGAAGAGGAAGAGGAAGAGGAAGAAGAAGAAAGAAAGGTTCTTCTTAGGAGGGGAAAGGAGGGACGGTTTGAGGAGAAGGACGAAGGGAGAGTGCTGGCATCGAACCTCTGCTTCCCACGCTTCAGTGGGGTCTTACTCTTAGAAGAACAAGCAGAGGAGGTGGAGCACGAGGCGGAAGAGGATGAAGAGGAAGGCAGAGCGGAAGAGGAGGAGGAGGAAGAGGAAGAGGAAGAGGAAGAGGAAGAGGAAGAGGATGAAGCGCAGGACGAAAGGGAAGAAGGAGGTTTGTTTTGTGATTCGTTGTCGGGTTCCAGAAGACCTTCTAGATCTTTGCCGTTCAAAATCAAACGCACCACCGCGTCCTTCTCCTCCTTCTCCTTCTCCTCCTTCTCCTTCTCCTTCTCCTTCTCCCCCTTCTCCTTCTCCTTCTCCTCCTTCTCTCTCTCTTCTTTCTCCTCCTCTCCTTCTCCTCCTCTCACTCTCATCCTCCTTCTTCCCCTTCTTCTTCTCCTCCTTCTCCTTCTCCTTCCCCTCTCTCATCGTCTTCCCCCCTCTCCATACGAAAAGGCCTTAGGCTTTCTAAAGTTGTATACTCCGTATTCTCCTCCCTCCCCTCCCTCCTGTTCTTCCGTGTTGTTTTCCTTTCCAGCTGATAACACCCACCTCCCTCCTTTCCCCTTCCTCCTCTCGTCGCCTACCTTAGCGTCGTCTCCTTCTATTGCCTTTATATTCTGAATAGAACTGAAAGGAGAACACTGAGGAGAAAATAAAGGGGAGGAAAGGGGGAGGAGAGAGAGAGAAGGAAGAGGGACGGAGAGAGAGAGGGGGGCGAAGGAGGAGGGGGTCGGGGAGAGGAGTATTGAACAGTTGTAGATGTTGTGGATTGGCAGAGAAGGAGATAGGACGCAAGGAGAAGGAGAAGGGGAAGGAGAGGGAAGGAGAAGGAGAAGACGATGGGAATGAATATGAAGAAGAGGAAGAGGAAGAGGAAGAAGAAGAAGAAGAATGATGTTGTTTGAAACCAGGAGAAAAGAGAAGTCTGTTCTTCATCTTATCAGTTCCCTTCAAGTCAGTTCCTTCTGATCAGTTCCCTTCAAGTCGGTTGACTTCTAGTTAATTCCTTTCAAATCAATCGGAACGTTCTCCTTTGTTCGTGTTCTGCTGCTATCAATTTGACGTTTCTTCTCGGGAGATAGTGCAAAAGAGAGAGGGAAGAAGAGAGAGAGGGACGAGAAGAAGAGGAGAGAGAGAGGGAAGAGAGAGGGAAGAGCGTGGTTGAGGGAAAATGAGGAGAAGAGGGAAGAAGTGACAGCGGACAAAGAAGATGAAGAGGAGGAAGAGGAGGAGGAGGAGGAGGAGGAGGAGGAGGAGGAGGAGGAGGAGGAGGAAGATGGTGTAGTACAGGGAGAAAATATCGGAGACAAAGTATGTTTCGAGGAAGCCCGAGGGAAAGAGAAAGTACGGAGGAAAGAAGCACGTCGTTCTGAGGAAGGAAAGAAGAAGAGGAAGAAGAGGAAGAAGAGGAAGAGGAGGAAGAGGAGGATGAGGAGGATGACGAGGAGGATGAGGAGGATGAGGAGGATGAGGAAGAGGAGCGGGGAGTGGAGGGAGAGAGCAGGGGAAAGGGAGAAAGGACGGCAACGGAAGGGGACGATGAGAAGTGAGGGGTGAAGAGCGGAGATGCTAGGGAAGGGGAGGCAGAACGACCGGGAGGGAAAAGGAGGAGTGGGAGGTTAGGGAAGAAGGAGAAGGAGAAGGGGAAGGGGAAGGGGAAGGGGACGAGATGTACGCATCGAGGTCACACTCATCGATGAACTTTGAAGTAAAAGGACGGGAAGAAGAGGAAGCGGAGGAGGAAGGGAAGAAAGGGGAGGCGAGGGAAGGGGAACACAGCACAGAGGGTGAGCGAGAAGGGAGGGGAGAAAGACTAGGAGAAGAGAACGAAGGCTGCGGTCTAGAGGCGAGTATCTTGGAAAGACTAGCAGCCTTCTTTATCCTCAGCAGTATGTCATCGAGGACTGGTTCGATGGACTCCCTGTGCTTCCTGTACTCATGATACCTAGCCCTGATAGCCAGCAGTTGCCGTACCCCCTCCTCCCTCTCCCTTCTCGCCTTCGTTTGAGTCAAGCTCCACTGCTTTGGATCTACGGTAACCGATTTAGACTGGAACGCAAAGCGGATCGTGCTGAGTGTTTCCGCCCTGTTAGATTTGTCTCCGCTCAAGCACGCGATCAGAGTTGTTCTGCTATTGCCTCTCAACGTATCCTCCAACAACTTAGTGAGCTCACTGTCCCTGAAGCTTACAAACCCAGCGCCTTGGCTTAGCTTCTGAATAACGAGGGACAGGGTTGACAGGGATTGATTGATGTTCACGCTCTCCGCCCCCTTACTAGCGTTGTATTTCTCTGACCCTGCGAGGTCCACCATGTTCAATTTTGAGATCATCTCCACGTCTTCAGGGCAAAATGAATCCACCTCCTCCTTTCCCTCCTCCTTTGTTTCCCCTCCCCTTCCCCTTCCCCTTCCCCTTGCCCTCCCTTTTCGCCTTCTCCCTTTCTTTTTTCAACTCCCCTCTGACTGCTGTCACGGACTCTGCTCATCCGCTTGTTTCTTATTCCTTTTCTGTGGATAAGAGTAAGTGTTAGAATGGAGTGGGATCTGGAAGACCTTTCGTTCTGGAGAGTGGCAGACACTCTTCTTCTAGAATCTCCTTCCCTCACGACACGCAGTAGCTCATCTACAGTCCTCACTTCCCTCTCTGCCTGGTTCTCGGCATCAAAACCCCTTGCGGTCGGGGCACTTTCTAAGCGTGAGTCTCACTTCTGATGATCCAGAGGCGGAGGCGGAGGCGGAGGCGGAAGCAGAAGCAGGAGCAGAAGTAGAAGTAGAAGTAGAAGTAGATGTGCTGGTAGAAGAAGAGGTTGGAGAAGAAGAAGAAGAAGAGCAGGCGGTGGAAGGGGGAAACGAGAGGTCATTGGAAGAAGAGAGGAGAGCAG
This sequence comes from Drosophila quasianomalipes, assembly GCA_035043665.1. Classification (NCBI taxonomy): domain Eukaryota; kingdom Metazoa; phylum Arthropoda; class Insecta; order Diptera; family Drosophilidae; genus Drosophila; species Drosophila quasianomalipes. The sequence goes on along the minus strand of JAWNMU010000618.1, from coordinate 35,585 downwards.
AGGAGGAAGGCGCGGAGGTGGAAGAGGAGGTGGGGGAAGCGAGGAGGTCGTATACGACTTCACAGTATACCTCTAAGTAGGAACATAGTACACTGGTTTCGTAAGGCAGTTCAGAGAGACGATCGAACAAGTGGCTCACGCAACGAGGGACAAGTCCCGCATTGGGGGAAAGTGAGGCACAACCGCCCTCTCTATCTGTCTCTCCCTCTTCTTCTCCCCTTCCCTCGCCATCGCCCCGCCCCTCACCCTTTTGCTCTCCCTCACCCGCACCCTCTACGTCTCTTCCTCCCTGAACAGCTGACGAAGAAACCGGGGCAGAAGAACTGGAACAAGCAGAAGGCAGGGAGAAAGGAAGTGAAGCGGAAGATGAGAAAGCGCTGTCATCTCCCCTTACGGTGAACGTTTTCCTGATGACGTCTGACCGTACGCCATGATGGTAGCATTGAAACCCTTCACCAACTCCTCCACCGCCCCTCTCCCGCACTCCTCGAACACATCCTCCTGCGAACTGTCCTCACCAAAGATCCCATCAAACACCATACACGTTGCTCGCTTTGCTTCCGGAAACTCCAACCGCGCATGAAGTACTTTCACTCTCTCTCTCTCCGTTAACTCCAAGCGTCCTCTTCTCGTTCTCCACAATCAACACCCTTTTGTTCTCTACTCGGAGGAACCGTGGGTCTTTCTCACTCCAAGGACGCATCCTCACCAACACCTTGATTCGGTCCTTACGTCGTCTGCTCCCTCTCCCCTGCCTCACCCAGTACTCCTGTGCTACTGCTCTTCTTTCTGTTCTTACTTTTCGTATCGACGAAACTGTCGTCTAGGTTTATTTTAGACGTAGACTTGACAACCTTGCGTTGACTTTTCACTGGAGAGAGTAGCGGCCCTGAACATAACTGTCCTCCTGGAATAGGATGAGTTGATGCCTCTTTGTTTTCTCCTTCTGCCAACTGCTTTGCTATTCCCTCCTCATCGTTGGACGTTACAGAATTTTTGCGAGCCAGCTTTTAGGAGCAACTTTAGACAAATTTCTCATAGTAGCATAATGATTTGGTATACCGAATGAGGACGTTGGTCCAACACCCTTAAAGGATGAGCTTCTCGTTCTACTCATAGAAGAGGACTTGTGAAGTGATCTGAGGCACGTGGAGAAGAAAACACGAAAAATAAATAGAAAAAACGTAAGCATGTGCAGTTAGGAGAAACTTTAGTAACACAAAAATGATTCGTTTGATAAAGAACAAAATAAAAGTGAAAATTGGTATCCCTGCGTTATAAATTTGATAAATTGATAACTTCAAGTTACACTTTTTATTGTTTCATTTTTTTGCGAGATTTTTGTAACGACTATTTTTTTCTTTGAGAAGCGGGTGAATATATCTACAATAGATGTACAATATAACTATGACGAGCATAAGTATTTCGTTGCGGATGTGGTTCAATTAAATAAGATTTTGGGTTGGACGCGAAAGATAACAAGAACGAATCAGTGAATCAAATAAACTCCAGTTTAACTTCGAACAGAGGTCACAATTTTTAAGTAAAGCAAGGGATGTTCGCATAGAACGAAGAAATAAAAGGTTCAACTGAGCATTGCACATAGGATGTCTCTAAGCTATAGGAAAAAACGTGGTGGCATATTTTATGGTTGATTTATTATTTAAATATATTTTGCTGAAATGAATAGAAACGCACGTCATGAGAAGGAAAGTAAAGCGAAGAAGAAAGAGACGAAATTAAATAAGAGAAGGGGTAGGATGGAAGGAGAGATCAAGTTAGAGGAGGATGTGGTGAGTTGGAAAAGGACAGGGAGGAGAGCACAGAAGAGTGGAAAAATGTGGAACTACCGTATCTTGTAGATCTTATTGAGCAGCAGTAGCGGCAGCAGTAGCAATAGCAGCAGCAGCAGCAGACTCTCTCTTGGCCTTGGCGAGCTTCGTCTAAGTGATGTTTCTTGCGTTCTTCATAGTGTATCCAAATCTCCTCGAGAACTCAGTTAGAGAAGCTCCCTCCTCATCCTTGTCGGAAGCCAAGTCAATGAACTTGTACAGCCTCCTCCATCTTGGCCAAGTCCGCAGTAACGAGCATGTATTCGGTCTTGATCACATTGTCTCCAAACTTCGAGAGGTCTCCAGAAGTAAGATCGTTGATGGCGGTCTTCACCTCAGAAAGCTCAATCTCCAACGCCTTCTTCTCTGCAGTGAAAGACTCGAACTGTCCTCTGTATAGGATAACTCTTTCTTTGTCGGTGGCAGACTCAGCCTTCTCCATCTTGTTCAATGCATTGTCAATGTCCCACTTGAGAGAAGCAAGCCTAGTCTCAATAGTATTCTTTGACTCCTTCAGACTGTCGATTCCTCGTCCAGCAAGAGTTCCCCCAACCAACAAATCAGAGGGTTTAACCTTATCAGCGTAAAGCTCATATTCGGCATAGGCAGCCTTCACCTCACCAAAGTCTTGTTCAGCTTGGGGATGCAACTGTCCACATAGTTGTTGTAGCGGTCTTCGCTTCCTCTCAGGCGAGACACAAAGTCAGCGATCCAGATTCTGTACAGTCCCATTACGCTCTTTCCGTTAGTGCTGTGCCCAAGCTTCGTAACATCCGCCCTAAGCTTCTCAGTCACCTCTCCTTTCAACTCCACTCCCTTAGACTTCTCGTATCCCAAGTAGCTGTCATTTGTGTTTAGCAAGTACAAGTCCAATCCTCCGGCCTAATTGTATATTCGCCAAGCATAATGTGTTAGAATTCATGTACAAAAAAGAACAAGTAAGCGAAAAGCAAGCAAACAAACAAACAAACAAACAAACAAGCAATAAATAAACAAACAAACGAGCAACAAATAAACACGCAAACGAGCAGACAAATAAACAAACAAACAAACAATATAGCGTGCTACCTCCACCCACGTACACGAAAAAATTGCTTTGATTGATTCATATTATTGGAAGCAAAAAATAACACGTATAAAAAAGACTATTCGCTTTGACTACCTTCTGGATGTTTTTGACAGCCGCTTCAGAGCGAGGAATTCTAATATCCTTTCCCAGAATAATACTGTTCAAAACGTGCTTCTGAACATTAGGCTTGAAGGAACGCCTAGTCTTGTTCTCGAATTCAGAAATGTTGTTTCCGAACATGATGTGCTGTGGAAATCATTTACGAATATGAATATAGACAGGGAAAATAATCAGTGTGCGATTTTCCGAATATAAAAACTACTGTATTTCGCATTAAATAACCTGTCTTCCTCCTGTCATTGCCTCTCTATTCTCTGACAAATACACGGCATCTATGTAAATTACCTTTCCGTGGTAGAGACCTCTCTTTGCACGATTCATGACGGGCCTGTGAGGCGCCATACAACGTTGGTAACTTTGAACATAATCTTTTGTTGAGAAAGTTGCACTAAAACACGTTGTATATTGGTAATATGTCTCCTTCTATATATATTTTGAATTAAAATATCACGCAAAATCGCCAGTCAATTTTCTCCCACATTGAGCATGTTTACGCATTGGAATAATATATTGGTTTTATAAAGGCCGGTACCAACCCAGCAATCATATTTATATTGAATGTCCTCGGTCAAAATTTGTTCTCTACCAAATACCTATAACGAGTATGCTATGCAAGAATATATCAAGAGGGCTCTTCAAAAAATCTCTAGTCTCTAATTTGCAGAAATGTGGACATGTTGGCGCATTTCTCCATTGATGCCATTTGGTTTTATGTAAAGCAATGGTTATGTATAACTGAAGTGTGGAATGACTAACTTGAACTGGCTTGCATGTTGATTGATATAACCATAGAGGGTTTATATTCTATGTTAACTATGGATGTCATAGTTACTCCAGAAGGCATAATACAATATATAGTGAAATATTATTTAGTTTGATTTTCTTTTTCCACGACCAAACGATGTTTTATTAGCACTAGTTGTTTATTTGTGTGTCTAGAAGTATGATCCACCATCCTGAAATCGAATTTGTTAAGAATACACCGCCTTTCCCAAACTCTGGTACTTTTGGCTTGGAGTCAAGATAGCGTTTAACTACCCTTTATGACTGTATCATTTTACAGTCAAACGGAAAAAGGGGGTAAGATTAGAACGCTTTAACACATATTTTTAACAGAAATAGGGAGATAGATCCCTAGTCTTTTATTAAGGCTTGCATATGATGACTACTAGCATGAGCTCTTTAATACTAAACTTGTGCCATTATTTCGATCGCTCTATTCCTTTCGCTCCTCCTCTCCCCTCATTAATAGACATACAAAAAAGAAAGAGAAAAAGAGAAAAAAAAAAAAAAAAAAAAAAGGAGAGAATAGACTAATGTTAAATATGTTTAGCTCAATTACATATAATTTTTCTCCTCCCTCGTGTTCTGGGGTCATGGTGTATCGGTATCATTCTTCTTTCGGGTAGGAAGAGGTAGCGGGTTCAATTCCCGCTGGCCCCCAGTTGAACTTCATTTTTTGTCCTTTTCTCTTTTGAAACAACCAATATTATTGTCAAATTTGAAAATCGTGTTGAAATAGTACCGAAAGTAATGCAACGCAGTTATATAGTCTATACATATATTCTTCAAATATGTGCTAGTACACTTGTATAAATGTATGACGAAAACGTTTCGTAAGCATGCATATCAGTGTCTGCGTAAGATTGATGTATTTCAAGAAGAACTTTGAAAGAATATCTCTGGTAACTATGATGATAAATGTTCTCAATGATAGAGATACATAAAGATCCTTAGTGCGGAACATATTTGAGTGCACATGAGTATGTCATATCGCTTGGAGGACTTTGTATTGTATTTTCCTCTTGATCAACACAACTTGAATTTTTGTACTAAATTCAGAGAATCTTTATGCATAGAAGAACTTCAACTGGCTTAATAAGGATTGTTTCAAGGAATTGATAAACGCCTGTTATATCTTGTTGAAGATCCGACGGTAATTGAAAAATCCAGTTTACCGTAGTTAAGAAATAAATAAAAACACTAGCGTCTTGGATTTCCATTTCCCATATTCCATAGATCTTTCAGAAATAAGTTTGTTTTGTAAAAACTGTAGTGCATCTATTCCGTCCATCAAATGCCTGCTATGATACATGGTAATATGCTTGCGCATTTGAGGAGCTGCGCATGAAATGCACTACAGTTTTGCAATTCAAAGAATATGATAGTAGTATTTTATTTTCCTCGCTTTGTGTGCTAATCGTTAACGCGAACTATACTGCCAATCAACAGTGTCTGTGAGACCATCCTGGGAATAGTTTAGGATTTATATTGTCACTATTATTCCATGGCTATATTACTGATATAATTCGTAGCCTTCTGATGCATACAATTTAACCAAGACAAAAAAGACGAAAAAAAAAAGCAAATTTAATTCGAAGAGAGGAACATCAATCCCAAAATCATGTGCGAGATTTTTATTTGAGCAAGCAAATGATTACGGCTTACGTTCATGTCGACTTCAAACGATGCGTTTTTATGTCGAATTGGATGAATACATGTGTCTCCCGTATACGGTTGTTTGTCCTTACTTTTCATTGTCATTTGGCTCGAGTATCCATTTTTTTTCCTCCTCTTCTGCTTTTTTTTATATTGTTGAGTTTGTTTCCACTTATCTATATGTCATAGAGTTGTTCAATCTGTAGCGAAGCCAATTTTCCATTTCATTTGTGACTGGTTGGGACAGGAATGTGGGGCTATTTTTTTTAATGTTGTATACTAACTGTTCATTGTTGAATGTTCTTGTGGGCTCCATTCAGCAGGAATTTTCTGTTGGATCCAAATTTTGTTCGACTTGCAGATTATGGAAATAGGTTATAATCTCCATGAAAACTAGTCAATATATAATATTAGCAATAGCGCTAGGAGTCCTGGTATTCCTGAATGTGGCATTCTATGAAAGTATAAAAGACAAGGTATTATACTTGCTAGATACGAAGCTCTTTGGCTCAGAGGTGGTCCCTCAGTACAACTGGTGACTCCTTTGGCAAGAAAGTTCCGTTCGAGATAGTCACCGTTGGTGCGCTAGAGGACAGCGTGGATGAGGGGAGAGATCCTATAGAAGTCTCGATGGATGAGCACCGGTACGTGGTTGGATTCAATTCGTACCGTCCAAGGGCTGAGTGGTTGACTGCGCTGGAGAAGGCGTTGGGTCCCCAAACGATAAATATAGCCCTTTGTTTTGGCGGGAAGAGAGCGGGAGGCACGAAGCAAGGATGGTGCACAAGAGGGGTAGGTCACTGTAAATGGAAGTGACGTAAGTACGAGTGGGGTAGGTGAAGGAGAGAGGGTGTGGAAGTGGGGGCTGGGAAGGAAGAGGGAGACAAGGAGAAGCAGAATGGACAAGTAGAAGAACAGGTGAAGTGCAATGGGCTGACGTGGAAGGACGTAGCACTGAACAGGACTTGGTCTCGATCGACAACCTATAAGTCAGACTTTGTCTCCGTTGTGACTTCAGATGTGAACCACATGACCTCCATTCTCTCTTCTGCCTCCTCCCCCTTGCACGCTATCTAAAATATGTAGCGAGAGACTCTGTGCTTTCAACGCAACCGAAGAGCATATTCCAGCGCATCAAGCAAACGGTGGGGGAACAAGAAGCGCGCACAGGTACAGACTCTGTGTCTTCGATGGGAAGAGGAACGGAAGGGAGGGAGAAGGAGAGGACGACGAGGGGGAAGAAATGAGAAAGAGCGTAGGAGGAAGCGAAGGGGAAGGGAAGAAGAGAAAGAAAGACGGGCGCAGAGGAGGAAAGAAGAGTAGCAAGAGTCGTGCGAAGCGGGGGAGAAGAGGGTAGAGGATGTCGAATCGAGTATGAAGAGGGGGAAGGAGGAGGAAGGGGAGGGGGAGGTAGAAGAGAGGGGGCGAGGGGGAATGTTGGGTGCAGGGGGCAGCGAAGACAGAGAGGGGAAGCAGGAGACTGGAAGAGAAAGCTACGGTCGAGGGGGAGGCGATGGAGATGAGAGAAGTAGGTGAAGAGGGGAGGAGGGCGGGGAAAGAGGAGGAAAATGCGGTCATCAGCCGAATAGTACATATGTGAAAGAGAGGAGGAAGGGGAGGAGGAGGAGGAAGGGGAGGAGGAGGAGGAGGAAGACGAGGAGGAAGACTGTCCGGTGGATATTTGACGATATTTTGAACTTGATTGATGAGTTCCCTTCCTCTTCCTCTTCTTCTTCTTCTTCCTACTTCCACTGCTTCCTCTTCCTCATCTGTCTCCTCCTCTGAACCTTCGCCGTCCTCTTCTTCGTTTTCTCCTCCTTCGCGTGCACCACTGAGGGCAGGAGAGTCATCTGGCGAGGCTTCGAGAGATAGCTCGAAGAGGGAGGGGTCTAGTGGAGGCAAAGGAAAAGAGAGTGGTAAGAGAGATTTGGGCGAAGTTCATATATCTTCGCGTGTAGGCAGCCTAGACTTGTGGCGGAAAGGAGTTACCGGAAGAGGCGTAAAGGTCGCCGTGTTGGACACTGGTATAGATCCTTTCCACCCTCACTTCGGGAACATCGAGGAAGTCACGAACTGGACGAACGAAGAGGGAGTGCACGACGACATAGGACACGGAACGTTCGTATCGGGAGTTATCGGAGTCGAAAGAAGTGTTTGGGGTCTCCCCTGACGTAAAGATCTACATGCTTAGAGTGTTCACGTCGGAGCAAGCGTCGTATACTTCTTGGTTCCTGGACGCTTTCAACTATATAGTCTCCCTCGACGTAGACATTGTTAACCTTTCGATCGGAGGTCCTGACTTCCTTGACCTCCCGTTCGTTGAGAAAGTGAACGAATTGTCGGCGAATAACATCATCGTTGTCTCGGCTATAGGAAACGACGGTCCTATCTTCGGATCGACGAACAATCCAGCGGATCAAACGGACGTTATCGGAGTGGGTGGCTATACAAAAGACATGACGATGGCGTCGTTCTCCAGCAGAGGACCCACTATGGAAGCCTTTAACAATCGAGTTGGGCGTGTGAAGCCTGACTTAGTGACGTTAGCTACGAAGCTAAGAGGGAGCGCGGTGGGGGACGCAAAGAAAAATAAGAAGCGGGACGACGTTAGGGAGAAGGAGAAGAAAGAAAGGGACAGAGAAAGACTTGAGAAGGAAAAGAGAGAGAGGGAGTGGAGGGAAAGCAGAGCAAGGGAGAGAGAGAAGGAGAGGGAGAAGGAGAAGGAGAAGGAGAAGAAAGAGAAGGAGAGAGAGAGGGGGAGGAAAATAACGTCGAAAGAGGAAGAGGGGGAGGAGGCTGTTTTAATGAGTATTGATATCAAAGGAAGGGAGAAGAGGGAGAGAGAGAAGGAGAGAGGGAGGAAGGGGGAGAAAGAGACGAAGGGAGAGAAAGAGAGGAAGGGGGAGAGGCACAGAGGGAGGGGGGAGAAAACGAAGAAAAGAAGACGAGGGAGAGGAGGAAGGAGATGGAGAACAAGAGGAAGAAGAACAAGATCAAAAGGGAATTCGAGAAGAAGGTAAGAGAGAGAGGAGGGAAGGAAGGAGGAAGAGCGAGCAAAGAGAGAGAGGGAAAGGAGAGAGGGGAGAGAGGGGAGAGAGGGGAGAGAGAGAAGAAGGAGAGACTGGGAAGGGAGAGGGAGAGAGAGGGAGAGAGGGGAGAGAGGGGAGAACTGGAGGGGACGAGGGAGTGGGGAAATTGAGGTCGATAGGCATATGGAGAGTATCAAGAGAGCTATAGACTTAGAGCAGTATGACTTCGCAAGCGACAAAACGTGGGAAGAAAGAGCGGAGGGGAGGAGAAGGAGATGGAGAAGGAGAAGGAGAGGGAGAAGGAGAGGAGAAGGAGAGGGAAGGGAGAGGGAGAAGGAAAGGAAAATGGAAATGGAAAGGGAAAGGGAAAGGGAAGAGAGGAGAGGGAGAGGAGAGAGAAGGAAAGAGAAAGAGAAAGAGAAAGAGAAAGTGAGACAACAACCGTCTAGTCCAGCTCCCTCATCTTCTCTTCCTCCTCTCCTTCCTCTTCTTCCTCCTCTCCTCTTATTCCTCTTCATCTTCCTCTTCTTCATCTTCTCGACACTCTTATGCTCTTGCTTCTCCTCCCTCTCCCTCTACTTCCTCTACTTCCTCTACTTCCTCTACTTCACCTTCTCCTTCCTCTTCTTCTCCTCCTCTTCCCCCTCTTCCCCCTCTTCCCCCTCTTCCCCCTCTTCCCCCTCTTCCCCCTCATCCCCCTCTTCCCCTCATCCCCCTCTTCCTCTCTCTTCTCCCTCCTCTTCCCCCTCTTCTTCTTCTCCCTCCTCCTCTCCTCCTACTCCTTTCTCTTCTTCCTCTCCCTCTGCCATTCGCTCGTACCACGCTCCCTCCTACGTCTCTCCTTCTCCTGCAGAGTATTACTCGTCGCTCTCTCTGTCTCCTTCTCCTCCTTCTCCTCCTTCTCCTCCTCCTTCTCGTTCTCCTCCTCCTTCTCCTCCTTCTCCTCCTCCTTCTCGTTCTCCTCCTCCTTCTCCTCCTTCTCCTCCTTCTCCTCCTCCTCCTCCTCCTCCTCCTCCTCCTCCTTCTCGTTCTTCTCGTTCCTCCCCCTCGCCTTCTCTTCCTCCTTCTTCCTCCCCTTCTCTTTACCCTCCTCCTTCTCTCTCTTCTTCTTCCCCTTTGCCTTCTTCTCCTTCTCCTTCTCCCTCTCCCTCTCCCTCTCCCTCTCCCTCTCAATCTTCCTCTCTCTCCCTTCCCCCTCTCCCTCTCTCTCTCCTCCTCTCTCCTTCCCTTTCTTCCTCTTCTTCTTTCCCTTCTTCCTCCTCTTCTTCCTCCTCTTCTTCTTCTTCCTCTTCTTTTCGTGAACGTCCTTCTCTTCCCCCATCTTCCACTCCCCCTCCTCCTCCTCTATCTCGTCGCATCGTTCTCCACCCTCTCATCCTTCTCGTTCTTCTCCTTCTCCCCCTCTCTCTTCTCCCGCTCTCTCTTCTTCTTCTCCCTCATCTTCCCGCTCCCCTCCCCTTCCTCTTCCTCCTCCCCTTCTTCTTCCTCTTCTTCTTCCCTCTTCTCCTTCCTCTCCCTCTTCTGCCCGCCTTTCCCCCTTCTCCCTCTCTTCCCCCCTCCCTTCCTCTTCCTCTTCCTCTCCCCCCTCATCCTCTTCTTTCTCTCAAAATAATCACAATTCTCGTCCTCGTTCCTCTTCTCCTTCGCTAACTCCTTCTCCCTCTTCTTCCTCCTCTTCCTCTTCCTCTTCTTCCTCATCTTCTAACGTTCGTTCCTCTCCTTACTCATATTCCTCCTCCTCCTCCTCCACCTCTTCTTCTTCTTCCCTTCCTCCTCCTCCTCCTCCTCTTCTCCCTCCTCCTCCTCTTCTCCTCCTCCTCCTCTTCTCCCTCCTCCTCCTCTTCTCCCTCCTCCTCCGCTTCCTCCGCCACCTCTTCCTCGACCTCAGTTGGATGTAGGACTCTTTCTGGGACATCCGTAGCCGTGCCAGTGATCGCTGGGGTCAATCGCGTTATTACTATCTGCCCTAGGGGAGGAGAGAGAAGAGAGAAAGAAGATAATGAATCCTGCGGCCATGAAACAGATTCTTCTCGAGTCTTCCTCTCCCTCTCTTCCTCGTCGATCTTCGAGCAGGGAGCGGGGGCGCTGGACTTAGTCTCTGCCTATCGAACGCTCATTTCTTTTTCCCCTCATCTCTCCTCTCTCCCTTCCTCTCTCCTCCTGGCCTCCCCCTCAGTTGAATCTTCTTCTTCTTCTTCCTCCTCCTCCTCCTCCTCCTCCTCCTCCCCGTCTTCGCCCCCTCTCCCCTCACTGTTTGCCTCTACTCCGTCCTCACCCGATCCATTTTCATGCGACTCGTCCGACTATCTGTTTCCCTACTGCGCCCAGCCCCTGTTCTTCTCCTCTTCCCCTCTCATCTTCAATCTCACCCTCCTCAACTCCTTTTCCCTTTCCTCCTTCGTCCCTGTTGGAGGCATCTCATTCCATGTAGATACGCTCACTCTCATGCCCTCTTCCTCCTCCTCCTCCTCCTCCTCCTCCTCCTCCTCCTCTTCTTCTTCTTCTTCCTCCTCCTCCGCCTCTCGTCCTCCTCAAGTCAGTAGAAGTAAGCTTTACAACTTGAAGAAGCCAGTTCACTTGAACGAAGAAGATCTTTATAGAAACACTCTAAAACAATTCAACAGATATTCTTCTCCCCCCACCACCTCCTCTCCTCCTCCTCCTCCTCCTCCACCACCACCTCTTCTTCTTCCTCTTCTTCTTCCTCTTCTCTTCGTAAATCGCACGTAGGGCCTAAGAGTCGTAGACAGAAAAGTGAGCGAGAGAAGGCGACGGAGAGGAAGAGAAGGATGGGGTAGGGGAGCTTGATGGTGGGGAAGATGTTGAGGTCGGAGATCTCTGGTGGGGAGACATCCTTGAACTAGGACCGCAGGATGTTTTTAGAACCTACGAATCCTATCCCTTTCCCCTCTCCTCTTTCTCCCACAAAAAAGCATCGCGGCGCATACCCTCTTCTTCCTCCTCCTCCTCCTCCCCCTCCTCCTCCTCCTCTTCCCGGCCTCCTACTCCCCACCCCTTCACTTCCTCGAGATCCCCTTTCTCCTCTCCTTCTGATTCAGCTCTAACGCACACTTCGATAAGGAACTTGTCTGTGAAGAGGGAGAGAGAGAGGGAGAGGAGGCAGAGGCAGAGGCAGAGGCAAAGGCAGAGGCAATCGAGTGAGAGAACGGGAGAAGAGACAGGAGAAGAAGAGGCGGAAACGATGAAGCCTGGAGGAGGCGGAGAGGATGTTGTCGGTAGCGGGCTTGAAACGAGAGATGAAGATGAAGGATAGAAAAGAGAACGGAGGTAGGAAAAATTGAAGGGAAGGGAGGGCGAAGACGAAGGGGAAGGAAAAGGGGAAGGGGAAGAGGAGTGGGGAGGAAGGAGACCTGGGAGAAGGAGAAGGGGAAGGGGAAGGAGAAGAAGAAGGTGGCGAAGAAGGCGAAGAGGGAGAAGAGGGAGAAGAAGGAGAAGAGGGAGAAGACGAGAGAAGTGATGAGTGGGAGCATGATAAGGCGAAGAAGAGCAATGTACGGAAGCAGGGGGGTCGGAGAGGGAAGGGAGGAAGAGCAAACGGAGCGGATGGAACTGAAAGCGATGGCACCACTCCCAACGTGTTTATTCCGTATTCGTTCTCTGAACTCATGTCAATCACTTCCCCCTTCTCCTCCTCTTCATCCTCCTCTTCATCCTCCTCTTCCTCTTCCTCTTCCTCTTCCTCTTCTGCCTCCGCCTCGTTCCCCTTTCCCTACGTCTCTCACCTGTGGCCGTGGTCGGGTTCCCTTGGCATAGAGATAGAGGTGAAGATCCCAGTGAAAGTTCCGATAAGAGTGGCTGGGCATATCCAAGTCGTGGCTCTTTCGCTTAAGCACGAGACTTTCTTCTCGGCAAACGACACTTCCTCCTCCTCCTCCTCCTCCTCCTCCTCCTCCTCCTCCTCCTCCTCCTCCTCCTCCTCCTCCTCCTCCTCCTCCTCCTCCTCCTGTGTTCGTTCACCTGCGTGCGAGTCTTCCCCCTCCTACTCCTCCTGCTCCTCTTGTCTCTCTTCCTTTTCCCTAGACGAGCACGTGGTGTCTCTCCCATTCTCTTTTTTCATAGTCCCTGCTCCGCCTCGTTCTCGTCGCGTGCTATTCGACCAGTTCCACTCGATTCACTACCCCTTTGGCTTTTACCCCAGGGACAGTCTGGAATCAACTGGGGATATTCTGGACTGGAACGGGGACTCCATCCACACCAACTTCCGCTCCCTCTACTCCTTTCTTCGTAGGAAGGGTCTCTACGTCGACGTACTTGGGTCCCCCCTCGACTGCTTTGATGGTTCTAACTACGGAGCGCTGGTGATAATAGATCCTGAGAAAGGATTTACGAGGGCAGAGAGAGAAAGTGAAGGAGGAGGTCCAGAGGGGAATGGGACTTGTCGTAGTGGGCGACTGGCACGACTACGAAGCCTTGTCGAAACTATCCTTCTTCGACTCGAACACCAAGACGAAATGGACTCCGAGGGTTGGAGGAGCTAACATCCCCCACCTCAACCTCCTCCTCTCTCCCTTCCACATTTCTTTTTGGTGGGAGAACATTGAAGGGAATGATCCCCGCTCCTCATAAAAACAAAGTCATCTCCATGTCCCATGCACGCTCATCTTACTCTCGCTTCCCGCATTCATCTTCCCTCCTCTCCTCATCCTCCTCTTCCTCCTCCTCTCCCCGGTGCCTCCGTTCGTTCGTGACCAGCCCGCCCCCTTCCACTTCGGAAGTGGTGTTTCTATCGCAACGTTTCCGAAAGGAGGCATCCTGTTTTCTTCTGCTCTTTCGCACATTTCTTTCTCTTCCTCTTCCTCCTCTTCCTCTCTCCTCTTCCTCTTCTTCTTCCTCTTCCTCTTCTTCCTCTTCTTCTTCCTCCTCCTCTTCCTCATCCCACATTCCTGCATCACTTTCTCTCTCCTCTTCCTCTTCTTTTTCTTCTTCTCTCGGCCTCAAAAATATCAAGGAAGATATTTTGAACGAGAAAGTAGATGTCTTCAAGAAGGATGGATCTCTCCTCAACGAAAAGATCTTTTTCCACTCTAAATGGAGTAACAGTCCGAAAGCAGTGTTGGATTCTCGATTAGGAAGGGAAGGAGAAGAGGAAGGAGAAGAGGGAGAAGAGGGAGAAGAGGGAGAAAGAGAAGCAGGAGAAGAGAGAGGAAGAGATGAAAGAGAAGAGGGGACAGACGAAAGGGAAGAGGAATTTGTCGGCGGAGTAGGCGTGAGAGGAAGGAGGGTTAAGAGCCTGATATCGAGCTTCATCGGATTCTTCAGAAAGAAGAAAACGAACTCTTCGCCTCCTCCTCCTCCTCCCTCCTCCCCCCTCTTCAGATTTCCTCTTCCCCTTTTACTCATCCATTCCTTCTCATATGCTCCCACTCCTCTCCTTCGCCCAGAGGATGGCTCCCCTCGTCTTCCACTCGTACTCATCTTCTCCGTCCTCCTTCTCCTCCTCTTCCTCTTCCTCCTCTTCCTCTCTCTCTCCCTCTTCTCCCTCTTCATCTTCTTCACTCTCCTCCTCCGTTTCTTCCTCCTTCTCCCCCCTTCCTCCTCCCCCACCTCTTCCCTCTCTTCCCTCTCTTCCTTCCCGCCCCCCCCTTCGCCTCCTCCTCCTCCTTCTCCTCTCCCCCCTGTCTCCTCTTGGCCCTCCTTCAACGTTCGCCCTGATCTCCTCTCTCAATCATATTTCCAGCCGATTGCTGGGATTGCTACGGCAGAGAAAGGAAGAATAGCTGTCTTCGGCGATAGCTCGTGTCTTGACGATTCCCAACTTTCCTCTTCCTCCTCTTCCTCCTCTTCTTCCTCGTCCTCTTCTTCATCATCTATCCCGAACCTCTTCTTCCTCCTCCTCCTCCTCCTCTTCCCGTCATTTTGTTTCGGATTGTTTTCGTCGATGTTGGACTTCGTTCTGAACGATCAAATAGACGAAGAGTATTTCCACTCGTCCTCCAGATTGCCTCTTCCATTTGTGTCGTTGTCCGCCTCTCCTGACTACCCCCTCCTTCCTCTTCTCCTCCCACTCCCCCTTCTCGCAAAAAGACACAAAGAAGATCATCGTTGCAATGGAAAAGTCCTCGTCTCCCTTTACTTTCCCTTCCTCGGCTCTTCGCCCTCCGTCCTCGTCCTCGTCCTCCTCTTCCTCCTCCTCCTCATCCTCCTCCTACATCCCTCTCCCTTCCCCTATATCATCTTCCTCTTCCTCAGGTGTTTCTTCCACCTCCTCTTCCTCCTCCTCCTCCTCATCCTCGTCCTCCTCTTCCTCTTCCTCCTCTTCCTCCTCCTCTTCCTCTTCCTTCGCTGAATCTATTCCCGCCGAGGTCGTGTGGAAAAAAAAAGAGGGGGCTACGAGATGGAAGATTGATATTAGCGTAGTCAACGATTTAGAGAGGGAGAAGGAGGAAGAGGGGAAAGATAGAGAGGGTGAGGGAGAGGAAAAGGGGTGGGAAGTAACAGACTGGGAGGGAGAGGCAGAGGGAGAAGGAGAGGCAGAGGGAGAGGGAGAAGTAGAGGGAGAAGTAGAGGCAGAGGCAGAGGCAGAGGCAGAGGCAGAGGGAGAGGGATGGGGTTCTTTTGAAAACGACTGGAAGGAGAAGAAGAAAGAGAAAGGGGAGAAGGCGGGGAAGGGGGAGAAGGAGAAGAAGATGTTACGGAGTCTAGAGCAGGAAAAGTAGGGAAGGGAGAGAAGGGAGAGAGGGAGAGGAATCCGGGAAAGAGAAGGGAAAGGCGGAGGCGAAGAAGAAGAAGAGCACGGCCTCCGAAGCGAGAGGAAGAAAGAAAATCACGGAGACGAGAGAGAAGAGCGAGCGGAGGGAGAGGGAGAGGAGGAGGAGGGAGGACGAAGAGGACGGAGATATCGAAAGCTTGTTTACCCTTCATACTTGCAATCGCCCTCATTATATTCGTCCTTTCGAATTCTCATTTGCTCCCTTAGCCCCCTCTTCTTCCTCTTCCTCCGCCTCCTTCTCCTTCTCCTCCTCCTCCTCATCTTCTTCTTCCTCTTCTCCTTCTTCTTCTTCTCTCCCTTCCTCTGCCAGTATTTCCCCCTCCTCCTCCCCCATCTCCTCCATCGTTTCGTTCATTTCGTATCCATTCTCCTACGTCGCCTCTATCCTCGGGATTAAGAAGCATGTGATGAGCGACGGTGGGAGAAAAACGAGCAGAGGAGAAAGGGAGGAGGGGAAGAGGGAGAGGGAGAAGGAGAAGGAGAGGGAGAAAGAGGGTTAGAGGGAGAGGGAGGAGAGGAGAATGAATGGAGATGGGAAGATGGGCCTAGGAAGGAGAGCAGAAGAAGGAGAAGCAAAGTCGTCATAAGTGAGATGAATTCGGAGATGAAGGAACTGGAAAGTGCAAGGCATAGAGGGAAGAGAGAGGGAGAGGGAAAGAACAGAGAAAGAGAGAAAGAAGGAGAGCGGAGGGAAGAAGAAGCAGAAGGGCAAGAAGGAGGAGCTAGAAGAGCTTCGATATGTACACTGTACCTCAAGTAGGTCTAGAAGAGCTCATTGATTCCTTCCGCTCCCCTCTCCCTCTTCCTTGTCATCTTCTTTCTCCTCTCCCTACTCGTCCCTCGCCTCCCCCTCCTCTCCCTCCACCTCATCCTCCCCAGCATCTTCTCTTATCGCCTCCTCTGCTTCCTCCATCAGTCGCCATACCACCATTCTCCCCTCTCCTCTGGAGAATTTTACGACTCTCTTCATCCGACCAAGGTTTTCCCGCCAAAATACGACGCTTTAGAATTCCTCTTTTCCGATGACGAGTCCTCCTATCCTTTCTCTTCCTTCTCCCCCTTCTCCCCTCTTTCCCCTTCCGATGATGATTCCTCCTCTCTTTCTTCTTCTTCCCCCTCTTCTTCCACCTCCTCTTCCACCTCCTCCCCCTCTTCTCGTTCATCGGCCTCCACTCTCTCTTCCCTCCGCCGCTTGTCTTACCGAGACGTGGTACTTTCTTTGTCATTCCTCAAAGAAGAAGATGCTGACTTGGTCGTATCTTACTTATTTAACAAAGAGGGGCTTATCGTGCCTAGGCTCAAAAAGACAGCCCCCGCCCCTCCTCCCCCGGTTTCCTTCAGTCGCCGCCTCCTTTCTTTGTTACGGGCCTATTGGTCAATATCTATCAACACGTCTTATTCATAACGCTCTCCATCGTTGTCTTTTTCATCTTCCTCGCTCCCATGGCATACTCTTCCCTCAGGGCTAGTTTCGCCTACGCCAAACGACGTTCTTCTTCCGATCACGTTCTGTGAACACCAGACATCCTCCTTATCACGTGAGCATCTTCCTCCTGTGCTATCAACGACTCAGCACCTGTAGGCATAAGATATGCGTTTGTTGGATGTATGTATGTCACGTTATTCGTGTGGTGAAGGTTAGGGCGAGGGTGTGTGTGTATGTTTATGTGCGAGTGTGAGTGTATGTGTGTGTGTTTGTGTGTTTGTGTGTATTTGTGTGTGTGTGTTTGTGTTTGTGTTTGTGTGTATATAAGTGCGGCAACAAGACCCTGCATGCCATTAGTAGACACTTTGGTCTCTGTTGTATTCGCGTTTGTGTTTATATTTGTATATGTATATATGTGTATGTGTATATAGATGTGTCTTCACGCTCTATTTATTAGCTATATGTCTTGTTGACTGTAGAGGCACCTTCTTCGCAGTATTCGGGTTCACCCTACTATACTACATTTGTTTATGCTCCCGTACTGCTCATACGCAACGCTTTGTTCTCCTCTTTCGCTCTCTTATTTGCTTTCTGCATTTTGTTTGCCAAGCAGTGTCCTGTGTGTGCATGTGTATTTGTTATTTGTTTTGTTGCTGTGCCTGTTGATCTCTCCTTAACATGCAATGTGTATTCTACATTTTTATCATTTGTAGTATCATTTATTCTTGTTGTCATGTGATTCGTTTCTTCTGCTTAGGAAAAAAAAACACGCTTGCATGTTTGCATCAGCATGTGAGAGATGAATCTCTGTCCGCTTTCCTCTCTTCTTTTTTATTTCTTCTGTTATTTTCTTCTTCTGTCCTTTTCCTTTTCTTCTTTTTTCCTTTTCATTTTCTTTTTCTTTCTTTTTCTCAAATTTTTCTTTCTTTTTTCCCTCTATGTAATGTTTTTCTCCATGCTTCTCAATTCGGTCATTCTATGGCGTTGTTTTTGCCAATGTCGTTGTTCGGTGTTGTGGTTGGTTTAGGTCGCGGGTACTTACACACGTACGTACTGTTCCGCCCTTCAAAAGCTAAATTCCTACCCTTTGAACTATCTTTCCAATTGTGAATATTAATACAAGTGCCTGATTATTTTTTTCACTTACATACATGAACAAATATGCATGGTAATCATTATTATATGCATATAGCGCGTTCGCGTTCATGTATTTATTTTCTGTTCCTATTGTGTGTCTTTTCTTAGTATAGACAAACTATTCAGTGGATGTAGTGCAGCTACCCATTCTTTCTCTTACTTGAGCAACATATGCATGAAAATGCCTGTAAATATACCCGAAAGTGTTTATTAATACTTCGGGCATGAAATATCCTCAAGACCTGGAATTAATCGAAAGTATTTCAACATTTACAACGTCCGAATGATTGTCTCCTATTTTTGGCTACACAATGTGGCTACGTGATTAGAAGTTCTCATTAAGATGTATATATATACGAGCATATAATTCTAGTAGTGCATATTTTAGGAAATAAAACTGTTTTTCTGTTGACAAGTCGCATGCCTAGGGCCCCACCATTTTTATCCTTGTTTTTTTGCCACCACGAAAATTTTGCTAGACCTCGACGAGTACAAAATTTTCGTGTCCGAGAGAGCATTGCATAGTTAGTTCAAATCAAAATTAAAATTTTTTTGTGCATAGATTACTTTTCAAAACTTTTCGCAGTTTAGATACTCTTTAATTTTTGTTCCATTTTTGGCGCAAATTTCTAGTATTTGTGACAGTTTTGTTGACTTGTCCAATTCACCGATTTCTGCTTTTTATCAATAAAAAATGTTTTTTGTGGCGAAATTAGATAGAATGAATATATATTTATATGTTTCCATAGTTTATACAAATTATAATTCTATAATAAACTCAGTTGAACACATTTTTATGTCCTTTGTGATCCAAAGAATTGAATAGATATTTTGAAGATACTTGTGAATTATCTATAAATTTGAATATGACGTTTTAATAATAACAAATTTACAACTTACTTAACATAAACTTCAAGTTATATTGCCTAATCAGATGATAACATTATTTTTATGTAATATTATGAAACTTGATTTTGTGTTTATATCATCACATTTCCGAAATTCCTGATCACTGTCTCTTCTCCCCACTAGAGAAATATACAACTTGAAAATACAATATGAATAATGTGTAAGATCTGATTGTTTACCTTTCACCCCAAATCACTCATTACTATATCAAAGCTTTCTTGTATTCCCACGAAACCTGAATTTTTTTGTATTATTTGCACTATGACTTGTATACCTTTATATATATGCATCGTTTTAGATATATTCCGATCATTCCGATCATCTGAAAAACTGTGTTTTCTGGCATGTTTGTAACTTAAAAAGTCTCTGCTCACTACCACGTCCAAATAGTTTTTTTGCCGGATGCTGACCTATTTCTAGGCTATTCCTTCATATATATGTCGTATTTATAAGATTTTATCTAATTACTATGTATCGGAACATTTGTATTCTGCTTAACACCTAATATCCTGTTACAGTCAATTCCAACTCTCTCGACGTTAATGGCATCTGCATTGTGGTACCGTGCTGCTAAGGCTACTTCTACTTCTAGCGCTCTTCGCTATGGTAAGTACTTACATGCCGGTTCCATCTCTTCTTTGACCACCATGAAGAGATGGAGCAGCAGCAACTGCAGCTACAACTACAAGTCGTGTGCCGACCCTTCTTACCCCAAGGAGCCCAAGAAGTCCACCGTTACCCCTCTCTCTAAGCCCGTCGTTACCCTCGACTTTGCCAACACGGCCGAGGCTTACAAGGCTTCCACGACTTTTGAATTGTTGCGTGCGTACTTGATCTTCCACATGTGCACGATCCGCCCATTGATCGAGAACTGCGACCCTATCCTACGCAAGTCGAGAGAAGTGTTTGGAGATACGATCGTGATGTTTTTCATCCGTCACTCTTTCTTTAAGCACTTCTGCGCAGGAGAGGAGGAAGCCTCCATCCGCCCCACTATGGATAAGTACCGCGCGTACAACATCAGTGGAGTCATGGACTACGCAGCTGAGGCTGACGTTGACCCCAACGCTGTTGCAGTAGCCACTTTCTCGGACGCCAAGTACCCCTCCAAGGTCGAGTTGGAATGTGATGGCAACAAGGCAACTTTCCTTCGCTCTGTGTCAGTTGTATTCAACACTGCGCCCGAGGGAATCGTCGTTGTCAAGATCACTGCGATGGCAAATCCCACCCTCATTCAAATCGTGAACTCCGCTCTCTCTGGATTCTTCTCCATTTTCCCCTCTTCCGACTCAGACGCTGTCTTTGATCGTGCCTCTGCCGTGTCTGCCCTTGTGCAGCACTACGAAATCTCTGAGGATGAGGCCTCCTCTATCTTTTCCAAGATGGATGTCCGCGGTGCTGGCTCCGTGTCTCGTGCCGAGTGGAAGTGGGGATTGACTCTCCCCGAGATCTCCTCCTCGCTACCAAGCTCCGCTCCTCCTCCTCCCTCCGCACTACCCCTTCCTATGTGACCGTGTCTACTCCTGTCCTCACCCAGGAGGAGGTTGCTCTGGTCGAGAGGTATGTGGCAAGAGTGAAGGAGGTGGTTGTTTCCGCTGCGGACCACGGCCTCAAGTGTATGATCGATGCAGAGCAGACCTACTTCCAGGACTTCATCGATGCCACCGTGACCGACCTCCAGAAGGAGTTCAACCAGTCTGGCCCTGCTGTTTGGGGAACCTACCAGTGCTACCGTAAGGACACTGTCGCCCGCGTCAAGGAGGATATTGCCTTCGCTAAGGCTAAGGGCTTCTGGTGGAGCTCTAAGATCGTGAGAGGAGCCTACATGGACTCTGAGAGAGAGAGAGCTGTTCAGCTTGGGTATGAGTCTCCTATCTGCGACAACATCTTCGCCACCCACGCCAGCTACAACACTTGCATGGAGTTTGCGCTTGAGGAAATGGGAGCGAAGGGGCCCGTGGGACTCTTCATTGCTTCCCACAACAAGAACTCTCTCTTGTCCGCCTCTGAGCTGATGAAGAAGAATGGAATCGATTCCTGGGATGGAGGGGTGTACTTCGGACAGCTCTTGGGAATGTGTGACTACCTCACCTTCACCCTCGCCAACAACGGATACAGAGCATACAAGTACATGCCCTACGGAATGGTCCACGAGGTCATCCCTTACTTGATCCGCAGAGCTCAAGAGAACTCTAACCTCCTCGGGGGAGTAGCTGAAGAAAGAAAGCTCATTTGGTCGGAGCTCAAGAGAAGAAGATTCCTTCCCTTCTTCCCCATCAAGTAAATCGCTTGGTCTTCTAGAAGTAGTAGTGTGTGTGTCTTGAGGTGGTGGTTTCCTTGCGTAGGAGCTGTCGTCTCGTGCCCCGACGCACTTGACATCGAGGATGCGAGTGTGCTTTTCTTTGTCCTGTGCGCGAGATTTTTCGCCCTCTGCTTTTTTATTTATTTTTTTTCTTATTTAAATTTAATTTATTTTATTCATATTAACCAACATGCATGTACATTATTATTAACGTAAGTCCAAACATGTTTTTGTTTCTTGTTGTTGTCTTGTCCGCATTTTTTATATTTCTTGGTCGTCTTTGTCTCTTTAATTTATTCCGTATTTCGCGATGCACTGTTTGTCTTTTTTTTTCCGTAACTAGTTTGCAGATACTCCGTGATAGTAGTAATCTAGCGACTATATCGCGTTTTTATCTTTTTGGATTTTAGATTGTGATGCTATCACACGTTTCCTATTGTTGGTTTACGAGGCAGTAACTGTTATGTTACTGAGTATTTGCGTGTCACTTTTGTTTATTCATTCTCCCTGTATATACCAGTTTAGTGGGTCTATGCTGTCCGTAGAGCGCATTTTATTGTTTGTTAATCCCTTTCTTTCTTTGTGGTTGACAGACTGGGTTGTAACATGTAATAGGGACTTTTTAGTTTTGTTTTTTAGGCAGGATGTAACTGTTTTGCAAGCGTAATTTATACTTGTATTATGGTTAGGTACTGCTGAAATTCTCCGTGTGATGTTTAGTGTACTGTTTAACTCGTATACGTAGTTAAGCGTGCTTATTTTAAATGTGACCTTCTCCCTAAAGCTTGTTATATTTTCAATCTGTTTAACTTCGTCTTTCTTCCAGATACTTTGGAAAAGGGAAGTACATATCAATTAGCAATAATATACAAATAAAATAAACTGTCTTTTATAGCATAGATGTATTTACAATGGTGTTGATTTTGTCAAATCTGAGTCCAAGATTAGACTCTTAACCTATAAACGTAATCTGTATTTTAGAACGTTTGCTTGCCTTTAGAGCAGTGCGGTATCTTTGTGGAAAAGAAACACTTGTTTACCCAGTCATTTGTAATTCAAAAACGTTGTAGGGTATATGAGTCAGATGTGTAAACAGGGGACACGGTTCGAATTAAAAGAGTCACAGTGTGTAAAACTTGGAGGATGAAAAATGTAAGATTTTTTTTTCTCTCTTGTCAAGAAGATAAATCTCTTATTGATTATTTTCCCTGGGGAGTCAACGGATTACATATTTTGTTTTCTCGATAAGTATAATCGTAGGTTGACTGTAGATCTTTTTATAAGTTGTTATGTCAAGTCTTGCGCGTATTCAAAAGGAATTTGAGACTTTATGCACTGAAGATCTCAAAGCTCAGGTGAGAGCAGAAGTTGTTGGCAATGACTTGATGCACTGGAAGGGTTACTTCCGTGGCCCCGAGAACACTCCATACCAGGGTGGAATGTTTGTTGTTGATATTGAGCTGACGAAGGACTACCCATTTTCACCCCCTAAAATGCGTTTCGATACCAAAGTTTGGCACCCTAATATTTCAAGTGCAAGTGGAGCAATCTGTTTGGACATTCTTAAGGGAGAGGTTTGTTTGCTTTTCTGTGTGTATGTTGATTAGTACTGTATTGGTTGTGTTAGATTTTCTTGTGCGATCGATTGCAGAAATGAAGCGAACGTGTGTTATTTTCTTCCTCTAATGTTCTTTGTTTTCTTTGCAATTAACATTCCACCTAAACTTGATGACTCCCGTGTTTCATATTGATTCAGTGGAGCCCTGCTCTAACTATCAGAACGACTCTTCTATCCCTTCAGCTTCTCCTAGCTACTCCTAACCCTGATGATCCTCGAGGTATGGTATATCTCGATGCGTTAATGACTTTTTTTTTCAAGTCAGCTTGTAGATCACTCTTAACTGATATTGTTGTTGAATCTGCACGATTGTGTTCGTGGGTGTTTATGTGGGTGGATACAGGACAATGTGGTCGCTACTCAGTACAAATCAAACAGAGTGTTATTTGAGGAAACCGCGAAGCAATGGACGGAAACGTATGCTGTTGATAGCTCATTGCAAAAGCAGGTGATCTAGAATAGAATACTGATAAATAGAATGTATTCTTCTTTTGATCTCTTATTCATCACAAATTACATCACACAAACATGAAATCAAATGAACAAGTCATGTAGTGCGCGTGTTTTATGTACGTATATATCTAACTCTTGTGTGTGTTGATGCGTCTTTCAATCGTAGAGAGTCG
Source organism: Drosophila quasianomalipes (assembly GCA_035043665.1). Classification (NCBI taxonomy): domain Eukaryota; kingdom Metazoa; phylum Arthropoda; class Insecta; order Diptera; family Drosophilidae; genus Drosophila; species Drosophila quasianomalipes. Next base: position 12,348 of record JAWNMU010000618.1, on the reverse strand, counting down.
AGGACGAGAAGGTTTTGCAGATCACTGAGATGGGATTTGACGAAGAATCTGCAAGGAAGGCAATCAGAGAGCACAAGGGGAACGTCGAGAGAGCGGTAGAACTCTCTCATGGGTTAAAGCGGGAGGTGGGGAAGTGGATGTTCTGAGGCAGGAAAAGAGAAAGCAATTCTTGTGTGTTCGAGTTTGGATGTTGGGATGCTTTTTCTTTTCTTCCATGTTAGTTTCGATCTCTCACTTTTTCCTACTACTGCACTCTTGTCATCGCGTGCATCTGCGTGTGTTTTGCGCAGTGTTTGCTGCCTCGGTGTGTGTGTGTGTGTGAATAGACATAAGGAGTCGAATCCTCTTTCATTCATCGAGCTTTCTTTTCAGAGATTGTTTTTTTTTTTTTTTCTTTTTTTGCATAGCGCCATTCTCATTATGCAGGTTGAATTAGCAGCTGATACTTCTGGGAATACAGAACGAGTTGCTGGTTACTCGTTACTTGTTCCCTTTGTAAGTTTATACTCATGCATGTTGCTTCTTTTTTACTACGTTGTACTCTCTTTTCTATTCTTCACATGCCACGTTTTGGTTCCCTAGTCTGAATATTCATTTGCTTTCTGTTTTGTTCGTTTAATGAACACTGGACTAATTCCTTTTTGCAGAAGATGCCTCTAATGCTTGCGCGTTGTAGAAATAGATATGTACTTTGGAGGCTTCGTTTTGTAGTTTACTGTAGGGGTATACTTTGCTGCATCAGGAACTGCACGTGTTTTTTAGCACACGTGTATTACAGTTTATTTTTTATTTTTTTCTAGCAAATGCTTGTTGACTGGTTCTCAAAATTAGTCTATTTGCCGTTTGTTAATAAATGTGATTAATTCGAACTGTTATAAAGTTAGTATTGCAAACAATCCCCTCAAGTTGTATGTTTTGAATTGAAAAGGCACATTGAAAGACTGCAAAGTGACGATATTAATGGTTCGAATGGATTTACTATTTATCGAATAAATTTCTCGAATCGCTTGATGATTCAAGCAAGCACGTGTACATTTTGTGTCCCTTTCATTTTAAGAGTCATATATATTTAACGTGTCTGTTAACTGTATATGATGTATGTAAAATAGTATATATATGGAATTGACGCTTTTGTTAGTTGTGCAATCCTACGGGGTAATATACTGCATACTCCTTGGAAAAGAATCATTTCATCATCAGAGACAAATATACCGAATTTCAGTGTTAAATGAATAGATAAAATAATAAAAAAATATGCTCGTTAGAGAATAAATTATGATATTGCTGCATGCGAAATTATGAATCGAGACGGTTATATTTTCACTCAATATTTGCAGAGGAAGCAGATTAAAGGCGGCAGGCGGGTGTCTACATATATTTGAATATTAGTGCAAATTCCCTATATTTCTCGCTTTCCTGTCCATTTTGAAATGTGCGCATGTTCAAGAACTTCAACTAATTACATTTCTCTGTTTATACCGTGTTCGTTTTATAACATATTTTGTGTGTAGGTTTGTTATGTATCTGCGTATGGATTGCATTACTTGTTTGGCTCGTTTATTTTTTTAATCTGTTCGAATCTTGATTTCTAGTCTGATAATTCCCAACAAGCTGTGTATATGTATGAATTTTTTTTGTTATTGAAGAGTACATATATGAATGTGGCTTTGAAAGAAAATGTTAATTGTATGTGTTTATGAGTAGAATAGAATATTTCTGTTGGGATGTGATGAGTTTTTGGTGAGAAGGTTGATGCAGTAGGTGTTTTTTTTTAACTAAATTATTGTATTCTTCCCTCGTGCGCCATGTAAATCTTTGGACGCTTGGTGCCATCGACTGTTTCCAAAATAAACCGCAGTCGCAATGTCGAAGTCAAGCGACCGTGACAAATATATGAAGTCAGCTATGCAGCTGATTCCCATGCCTTCTGTGCAGGGGAAGACCGCTTTCCAGATAGTTGATTTGTTCCTCAGTAGTGAAGTAAGCAAATGTGTATTTTCTGTACGAGTTGTTTGCGCCTCTAGATCTACAAGTGATGGGTTGTGTTTACGACTGCAGTGTGAGAGCTGCTGTATGCTTGTGTTGTGTAGCTTGTGTAGTTTTCTTTGGCTTGTTCAACTTGAATCATGAATTGGGGCAGGCTTTTTTTTTTTTTTGCTTTGCGGCACTAAATTTTTAGAAGCGTACTTAGTTTTGGGCATATGTGATTATCCGAGTATTTGCATAGGCTGGGGGTTAGATATGAATTAGGTTTGTGTGTGCGTATATATATGTGTGTGTTTTTTTTGCTTGATAGTGAATGTGTGTGTTTTGTTGGCCGCGCAATGTCTTCCAGGAAACCTACTTCAACCAGCCCCTTAGGTCTCTGTCAGAACTAGAGCACCGCCTGAATGCCCATGTCAAGTGCAAGTTGGAGATCCTCAAGCCTGAAGAGATCAGCAAGGTGTTTTTGAATATTACATACCTGTACAACTTCCACAAGCAGTTGCTGGGGCAGTTGAAGCAACTACGCATGACGAACGTAGAGACCCTTCTGAACGGGATTGGACCCCTTTTGAGTAAAATGCTTCCTTTCTTCAAGCTCTACACCGAATACGTCAAGAGTGCGTCCTCCTCGGCTGACCTGGTGGACTCAATCTCCAAGACTAGGTCGAAGTTCAGAGAGTTCCTAATTGTGAACGACGAGGCGACTGGAACTAAGCTCCCTACTCTCCTCCAGGTTCCTGTAGCTCGTTTACCTCAATATATTCTCTTCATGAGTTCCTGCTCTCCGTGACTTCCTCCAACAAACAACGTACGTCACATATAGACTAGCTCTGTCTCCTTCGTATTTCTCTTCCGCTCTATTTCTCTCCTCCCGTCTCTAGCTCTCTCTCTTTTTCTCTTTTTCCCTTGTTCTCTTTTTCTCTTTTTCCTTGTTCTCTTTTTCTCTTTTTCCCTTGTTCTCTTTTTCTCTTTTTCCCTTGTTCTCTTTTTCTCTTTTTCCCTTGTTCTCTTTTTCTCTTTTTCCCTTGTTCTCTTTTTCTCTTTCTTCGTATTTTCTCTCTTCGTTCCCCCTTTCGCCTTTCAATGCTAACTTATTTCCGTATGCCGATGGCATTTGTTGTTCTTCGCCTTCGATCTACCAAACCTTGCTCTATTCACTCATGGCCCTCGCATTGTCATCCTACTCTTTCTCCTCCCCTCCTTCTCTCTTCTCTCCTTCTCCTCCCCTCCTTCTCCTCCCCTCCTTCTCCCTTCTCTCCTCCCCCTTTGTTTTCCCTCCCCTCTCTTTTTCTGCCTCCTTTTCCTCTCTTTCTCTCCCTTTCCTTTCCCTACCCTTTACCCCTCTCCTTTCCCCCTCTCCGTTCCCCTCTCCTTTCCCTCTCGCCTTTCCCCCTCTCCTTCCCCCTAGTGTACGATTTGATTGCCTCCACCACCAAGAACCTCCAAGACGTGATGGACCACATCGCTTCTTCTGTCCAGAACGAAAAAGCTAGGGAGAAAGTCATATACTTCCAGGTACGAGTGAAAGGGAGGAGGGGAGAGTGAGGAAAGAGAAGCTAAAGGGGGAGTGGGGAAAGAGAAGGGGAAGAGCACCGAGATAGTAGGAGAGAAAGGGGCAGCTAGAGAAGATGACGTGTGTGCTGAGAGCGGTGAATGAGAGTGTGTGTGTGTGTGTGTGTGTATGTGTGTATGCAGGTGTAGACGTCGTTTATGTTTATGCATACTTGCTGTGTATTAGTTGAAATTGTCCTTAACCCTTTGTTTCCTCTTCCTCGTACTCCCTGTTCGTCATATGTTTTCTGTTCCTCCCTCCCCTCCCCTCCCCTCCCCGTGCTCCAAATGATGTAATGGGCACCCCACCCCTCCTAGGAAACATACATGAAAAGTCAGATCCTCGTTGGTGGACCCCTCACGTGTGTGGATTAGGGATGGGCCTCTCTACCTCAGCATTGGGAACCTTATGAGTGTTGACGTGACAGTCGTCCTCTTTAACGACATGTTGTTGTGTGTTTCCTCTCAGGAAAGTTCAACTCCAACTCCACCAAAGAGGTTATGCAAATCGCCGGAATGAGACTGGAAGACCTCAAGAGCGGAGATATGATCCAGTTCTCGGTCCACTCTGTCCTCAACAACGTCACCTGGAAGTTTTCCTGCCCCAGCGAGAAGCTCAAGTTCCGTTGGCTCTCTGACCTCGCCGCTGTGATCAGCAAAGATGCTACTATACAAGGGGCGATCCCCAATCGCCTGTGTTGCATCCAGACGACTTCACCAAGAAAATTTTGAAAAGAAGTACGACACAAACAACCTAATCACCCCCCTCCTTCTGTTATACCGCAGTTCTTCAAGGTGAAGAAGTCAAAGCCTGTCCCTGCCATCCCTGAAAACAAACCTCAAAGAAATACTTCTTTCGCGTCCGCCCCTGCCTCTGCCTCTGCCTCTGCCTCTGCCTCTGCCTCTGCCTCTGCCTCTGCCTCTGCCTCTGCCTCTGCCTCTGCCTCTGCCTCTGCCTCTGCCTCTGCCTCTGCCTCCGCGGCCTCCTCTGCCGCTATCCCAGCCTCCGCATCCACCCCCGCTTCCACCTCCGCATCCGCTCCCTCTCCCCTTGACACCCAAGACGATGACGAGAATGTCCCTGAGATACTTATTTCCCCTTCCGAACTGTAAGTCACTCTTTCAACTTGTCTTTGCTCGTTCTTCCTTCTTCCTCCTTCCTCCTTCCTCCTTCCTCCTTCCTTCTTCCTCCCCTTCTCTTCTCTTGCGTTTAAAATTGTGTTTCTACTCTATTATTTGTTTTGTTCTCTCTTCTCTTCTTTTTCTTTTTCTTTTCTTTTCCTTTTTCTTTTCCTTTCTTTCTCTTTTCTT
>JAWNMU010000618.1:0-2500 GCA_035043665.1 Drosophila quasianomalipes | reverse complement strand
TGTTGAGTAATATAAGATTGGAGATTTGAGTTTTCAATTTCTATGTTTATTCTCAGCCGATGTCATCTACTACAAACATCATGAACTATCTTGTTTCATATGTGAAAAAGTTGACTTCAATTTACTGGCAGTGTTTTAGCGCGTCAGTTGTACGTATGGCGATATTCGTTTCCGTGTGGAAAATGTAGAATTTCTTAGTCGTGATTTGCGAGTACAAGAAAACTGCGATTGATACTCTAGCATATAATGTGAATAAACATTCTGAATACATTAGATGCGTGAAAGTCAATATGTTAACCTTACCTAAAGGATTGCGAAAACGTATACGGATACGATACATTGTTGATGGGGATATAGATAATGGGATTAGCGATGTGTTGATTTGTGTATGTGCGCTTTTAAATGATTTGTTGAATTATATTGCAGGAGAAATATTGAGATTGGAACTCTGTTTTTCCACCTGAGATTTGTAGGTCTCTAATTTTTTTTCGTTTACTTGCCATTTTATGCCAAAATACTGCCAGTATCACCAACAATATCGATACACCCAGGGTTTTACACTTCTTCAGTGGAAGTATTCAAGCTCTAAACAGTTTTCGTTAATCACCTGTGTTTTCATTGGACCAGGTATTTTAGTTCCAGGGAGTTGCAAGAGGAAGGCAGAATAGTACATAAATATGCCACAGGATTATCAGGGACCTTCTGTCGGAGACGTGGATCGATGGATTGCAAAAGGTTTGTGGTGATTTTTACTGAATGGGCATGGAATTGCGTGGATAAGGCGGTATTGAATGGTGTCGTTGAGCGATGCGGCTTTCTTATTTAGCCTTTTTTTTTTTTTTGGAGATGCTGGGCCACGTCACCTTTTGTGGGGACGTTGCCATGTCGTTTATCGGCAAATGTGCATTTCCTGCCATATGGAATGTAGATACTGTGCTTTTATTGGCCTTCCTTTTCTTTGTGTAGAGAAATGGGTGAATGAAAATGGCGTTAGTTCTGTTTGATGTAGAATGTGATAGTGGGATGGAGACTTCTACTGTGTCATATCTTTTTAACATAGCAGTATATGGGCTGGCAATATTTTTGTGTGTGTATTTTTCGTTGCGCATGTGATGTATGTGGTTGTTATTGTGTGTTTGGTGCGGTGCTCGCGTTTTACATCGTGTGTTCGGTGCACGCTGCTTTCTGGGTTTACTCGGTGGATGTTATTGTTTTGATCGTAGCTGACGGAGAAATGTGAGCCTTTGACTGAGGTTGAGCTGAAGGACTTGTGCGATAAAGTCAGGGAGATTCTCATTGAGGAGTCTAACCTTCAGCCTGTGTCTTCCCCTGTGACGCTGTGTGCAGATATCCATGGTCAGTTCTACGACCTGTTGGAGTTGTTTCGTGTGGGAGGGCCTATTCCTCAGACAAGAATATGTTTTTATGGGGGATTGGGTTGACAGAGGACACCACTCCGGTGAGACCACTCGAGCTATTGCTGCGCTACAGGCTGAGATCACCCCGACGCAATCACGATCCTTCCGTGGAAACCACGAGTCGAGACACGTTACTCAGGTATATGGATTCTACGATGAATGCGTTAGGAAATTATGGTTCGGTGAACGCGTGGAGGTATTGCACAGAGGTGTTCGACCTGCTCTCCATCTCCTGCCTGATCGACAACAGGAATCTTCTGCGTGCACGGAGGTCTGTCTCCTGAGATTCGTTCACTCGATGAGATCCGTTTGCTCAACAGAAACGAAGAGATCCCTCACTTCGGTCCGTTCTGCGACCTCATGTGGTCTGATCCAGAAGATGACGTCCAGGATGTGGGGACTCTCCGCCAGAGGAGCTGGATGGGTCTTCGGAGCAAAGGTCTGACGAATCTTTTCAACCACATCAACGGAATTGACTTGATTGCCAGAGCTCACCAGCTCATGCTTCATGGATAACTCTTTACAAATTCCCCGAATAAAGAACCTCATCACCGTATGGTCCGCTCCTAATTACTGTTATAGATGCAACAATGTTGCTTCCCGTCCACTCAAAGGATCGATGCGAAAATTCCAGACAGAGAAATCAGATTATTCAACTCCTCGAACAAATACGACGGAACGTCGGATCAACAGAAGATCCAGTACTTCTTATAGATGTTATAGATCAGCGTGAATAGATGTTATAGGTGTCGTGCATACAGATAGACTCGAGCAGAAGAAATTGTGTCGCCGTTTTACAGTTGGTGCTATATTTTGTATCGGATACTTCTGCGTTCTTGCTACGTCGCGTGTACGCTTTAGAAGATAGCATCCCGCTTTGTGTATAAATATCGCTACCTTTGTGCGTTTCGCTTCTTTCTCGCTTCCCACCCTCCCCTTCTCCTTGTTCATCCTTCCTCCTTCTTCCTCGTCTTTCTCCCACTCTCTATGTCCCTTTTCTTTTCGGTATAGCATCGTTTATTCAGATTGGGATACAGTAGCTCAACTCGGTTGTGAATGTTCTCTTCCTGTTCTTTTTGTTC
>JAWNMU010000617.1:0-52729 GCA_035043665.1 Drosophila quasianomalipes | reverse complement strand
ACTCTTTTCGTTCCTTTGCCTTTTGCTTTTACTGCTTCCCTTCCCATATCCCTTCTCTTTTGCCTTGCCCTTTCTTTTTCTTGTCCTTCTCTTTTCCTTCCCTTTTCTTATTCATTGTTAGAATATAGTTTTCTTTTTCCTTTTCTTTTTCTTTTTCTTTTTCTTTTTCTTTTCTTTTTCTTTTTCTTTTGCTTTTTCTTTTTCTTTTTCTTTTTTCTTTTTCCTTTTCCTTTTCCTTTTCCTATTCTCTTTCTCTTTCTCTTTCTCTTTATCTTTATCTTTATCTTTATCTTTTATCTTTATCTTTATCTTTATCTTTCTCGTTCTCTTTCTTTTTCTCTTTTCTTGTTCTTTTTCTTTCCGTCGTTTGTATCCCTTCTTTCCTTCTTTTTCCTTCTTTTCCCTTCTTTTCGCCCCTTGCACTCCTCGTCGGAGGTTTTCCTACTAAGCACTTGGCCGTTGTTCACCACGAATCGTTCGACGAGAGTCCGTGCCTCACCTGGCCCTCTTCTCTGCTTATCTATTTCGTGTGTCTGTGTGATTCCTTGTTTCTGTCTTTCTGTCTGTGTCTTGGTTGTACGAAGCGTCTCCACTCTGACATGCTCTAGTGCCTAGACACACTCGGCTGCCTACCAATGCACATAAGAGAAAACGCCTATAGGAACACATCAATGCACATGCATATGCATTGTCGGAACGTGGATGCGCACACACCCAAAGGCGTCTCTTCTCTTAGAACTAGTGATTGTTTCTTTTTCTTTTTCTTTTCTTTTTCTTTTTCTTTTTTCTTGTTCACGTTCATTTTTTTGTTTCGTGCTTTTGATTCCGTTTCTTTGATGATTATTTTTGTTTTTGTTTGTGTTTTGGACTGTTGTCCTTTTTGTTTAGCCCCGGTTGTTTCAACCTTTACTCGTTGATTTTGCTTTTCGTAGCTGGTTTACCATTCCTCCTCTACGTGTTTAGCTCATGATGTTGCTCATGATGTTGCTTGAGTGCATGCTGGCATCTCTTCCGTGTTTTTTTTTTTTTTCTAATTTCTGTCCACCTCTTCTCCTCTCATCTCCATCCACTCCCCTTTCCCCTACCACTTTCTTTCTTCATTCTCCCCTTCTCGTTCCTTCTCCCCTCCTCCATTCCCCACCTTTTCTGTCTTTTCTTTCTTGTTTTTGTTTCCTGTTTTTTTTTCCCGATTCCCTTATTTAATTTTTTTATTTTTTTTTCCATTGGGTTCGGCTGTACAAATTATATTTTCTTTTTGATTTTGAGTTTTGATTTTGATTTTGATTTCCGTTTTCTTTTTCGTTTCCATTATCTTCTTCCACTTCCTTAACCATATCGTTTCCCCCTTGCTTGCCGCATTCAACTCCCTCCCTTTTCGCCGCCCTCTTCCTAATTCTTTCTTGCTGATAGCACCTTTTTGATCTGTGCATCTGTGGATGTGCGCATGTGTGCGTGGTTGAGGGATGCGTGTATACATATACATATACACATATATATATACGTAATGTGGGGTGTGTGGTATGGATCGCTTTTTTTCATTTGTTTTTATTTCGAGATTTCTTGTTTCCACACATGTGCATGTGTTTTTTTTTTTTTTTTTTTTTTCGAATTTGTTTTCATGGTTGCCTATCGATGAGACATGAATCAGATATTTCCATTTGCAAGGCAACTGGGCAGTGCTTAGAGTGTGAGGACAGGACTGAACCAGGGTCAAGTCAAAGGAGTCCAAGTCGAGCCAGGCCCTTGAATATTAGGTAGGGGAGTCATCACTAAGATTGATGAGAGTTTCCACTTTACTTGGGTCCACATTCGATGGCATCGTTAACTTCGAAGACTCGTGTTTCGTGCTTCAGGTACTTCGTACTTTCGAGCTTCAGATGGATTTAATCGAATTGGTCGTGTTCCTCACAGTAGATTCGGCTTAACGCTCTAGTGTCGTTGGATCTTCTTTATTCCTGTGCGCTATCCCTAACCTGTGCTTGGTTTGCTGCACCATGCCACCTTCTCTTGCGTCCTCTTGTCCTCTCTCTCACATGATCTGCGCCCAGGTTTTTTCCTCTCTTACTCTCACTTCACCCCCGCTTCACCCCACTTCACCCCACTTCACCCCACTTCGCTCACTCCTACTCCCACTTAGATTCCCTGATTCTGATTCTGACTTCGACTATGGCTTTCCAGCTCTGGCTCTGACTTCTGACTCTCTTTCTCTCTTCCTCACTGTCAGTCTCATCCGCTCCCACTACTCGCTGTGTTTACCCTCCCTTTATCTTTATTTACATTACTTATTTTAGTTTGTTTTCGTTGGATTTTTTTATTGTTTTCTTTTTTTTTTCTTTTGCGTTCCTGTTTTATTTTTGTGTTCTCGATTCGACCCAGAGTAGATGGACAGAAAGAGAAAGACGTGGGAGGAGAGAGGCAAGCAGGGGAATTTGAGAGGAGGGGTAGAAGACGAACTCTTATATCGTATGCACAAGAGACACATGCGGATACATACTCATGTTTTACGTGAGTTTCACATTTGATTTTTACTTCGTTTTACTCTGGTTTTACTTTAGTTTTACTTTGGTTTACTCTGGTTTTACGTTAGTTTTACTTCGGTTTTAAATTCCTTTTAAAGTTGTTTTCTTTCGTTTTACGTTAGTTTTACTCTTGTTTCGCATTCTTTGTGAGTTTCTGTTTCTGCTTCTGCTTCTGTTTCTTTTCCTCTTTCTCTTTTCCGTTTCTAATTCCTTTTCATGTTTCTTTCTCTTTTTTCTTTTCTTTTCCTGCTTCGTTTCTATTTTGTTTTGTTTTGTTTTGTTTTGTTTTGTTTTGTTTTGTTTTGTTTTCTTTCTTGGCCTGTGGTGCGCTGTGGTACAGAGCCCCCTTACCTCTGATGACACCCTCTAACTCACATTCTGACACTTAGCTCTTGCATGTATAGTGACTTCCCCGCCTCTCTGTCTGCCCTCCTTCCGCCTCTAACCCCTTTTTATCTTTATCTTCCTCCTTTCTTTTTCCCTTACCCTTCCTACCCTTATCCCTTTCCCTCCTTTCTCCCGTCTCTTCTCCCCTTCCCCCCCCAGACATTATTCGGCGCTTTTAAATGGATGATGTCATTTGCTTTGCGTATGTCTTTTTTGTCTACCTGCGTGTGTTTTTGTTTCATTTTGTTTTGTTCGTTTTGTTTTGCGTGTTTTCCTTCTCTTCGCTTTTTTTTCTTACCGCAAGGTGTTCTTACTTTAGTGCTTCCCCATGTCGTTTCGAAAGTAGGGCTTCCCTTGTGCTGTTCTATCACTATATGTATGCTTACATTTGCATGTTTAAGTTCAAATAATAAACAATGTTTTCATTTTGTTTCCTTGCACTTTCTTTCTATCATCATCATCCATGTCTTTTTTTTCCTATCTCATTTTTAATGCTCATCATCTTTCCATTTTTCCCTTTATGCAGTATCACAGCAACAAAATGAAGTTGCGTTTGTGGCCGAGCGGTTAAGGCGTTCGACTCAAGTTCGAATGGATTCTATCCACGGCGTTCGATTCGCGTCAATCGCATTCTTTTTATTTTACTATTTATTAAGAAAGACATTGACTATATAAAAAAAGGCCTGTACGAGGATTGAACTCGTGACCTTCCGCTTACTAAGCGGGTGCTCTACCACTGAGCTAACAGGCCATTACATGTTAATCCGTTAAGAGATGTGACAAATGTGTATGTAATCAAGAAACAATGGAACACTGTGGAGGAGATAGGAAGAGATAGGAAAAGAAGAGATGAAGGGAACAATGGAGACGAACACATTTGCGATGACGTTGAAGAAATAGAACTCAGCTATTCGTTGGAATTTGTAGGAGAACATGTTGCAGCTTAACCTGTTCTTCTTTCACTTCTTTTCGTTTTATGTACATGCACCAGTTAGCAATCAATCAAGTCATTCTTTCGAAGACTGTACTACTGCGACCGCGTGTGAAGGAAAGGAGAGCAATCGCATGTATTCTAAACCTTGATTCATTTCTGGATCCACAGAATGTATACGAAGGACATATGCAGATGACAATCTTTCATACAGTACCCCTGCATGAGGTAACATATAATTTCTCAGACGATCTAGCGCTTTCCATCTAAGTCTCTAGCAAATCTTCGCTCACTTGTTTCTGACATGAAACACTGTTAATTATGAGTACATTCATACATTGCATGGGGCCTATGAGGTGATACGAAAACCTTGTCAGACCTTTTTTCTTCTTTTATGTAACTTTTCCTTTCATTTCCCATCATCTTCTCTGCTTTGTCTAGCCGTTTCCTTTGCTGTGCGAGAACAAGCTATGTGAAGTGAAGACAATTACTAATTACAAACGCGACGTTGGAAACATTTACCATATGCGATGCACACTACGGACGTCAAAATAGTCTCTGACACACATACACGTGATGATACTCGAATGAAGAATATGCATATCTCTTCCCACATCCCTAGGCAAACCTTCAATGAGAGATGTGCCTTTCATCAAACTCCCCTAATTCCACTTTTCGCAAATATGTCGCGAGACATAAATATTTGGACAATCAGTAGAATACAAGTTCTGGTGACTAATAACTATTCGGTCGGTTTATGCAGCTACCAAACTATTTCAATGACTCGTTGATATTGTCAATTGACAAGTGCGCGTTGAGTTCCAAGCACCGCGCTGACTCTGGCATTTTTTTGTAAATAAGAACAAACCAAATCTACATAGCAATGAACTTATCTCTAAGAGGTCATTTAATAAGCCTCATGCTGATACAAATGCACCAGTAGTACTCGTAATAAAGACAGATAGAGAAATTGACACAGTAGAAGTGCTCTACGAAAGTATGAGCTCGATGTACTACGTCTCTCAAAGTGAAGATACGGAAAGTTAGTGCCATTTCCTCATACCCACGTATATATGAATTTGCATATGTATCTGTTCCATATTCGCTCAATCTGATGCATACATTACATTTGCATGGCTCCTTTAACAGAAGACGCACACTTGTACACGTCAAAATGAGATTGTTCAGAAACGGACTCTTATTTAACACTCAAATGTTAATTACTGAGTTACAATTTTACAACACAACCATTGCATGCTACTTTGATATAATGTTTTTTGTCTGTTCTATGACTTTTGTATTATTTTATGCAGACAGAAACAAGTAATATATCACCATTTCTGCAGCACCACCTAACACATCTCGTCAGACAGAGCATGCTTTTGTTTCTTTTTGCATTTTCTATGGGATATATGCATTTAACATCTTCTATGCATATTAAAGTATCATACGTTTCGTTTCACTATACCCGTGATAGTCATGGACTCTATGCTTTCTACCTTTTCTGAATTCTTTGTTTTCCTGTTCGTGCGCCTCTCCACTGTCTTTTTTTACCCACACATTTCGTAGCTTGCCTTTTATATTTATATTTCTTATGTTAACATGTACATTTACAATTGCATAATATATCTGATAACTTAATTTATGTACCAGCATGTCCAACCAAAGTTTTTTCCCATTCTACTCTACTTTCGGAGATGCATACGGGTACAATGAGAGACAGGGAGTGAACAACTCTGTCTTTGCTAGGTATTACAAAGACCCCTAAGCAACAACCATCCCCCCTGCTGGCGTTAACCGTGAAAATCCTGCTCTTGACACGTTCAGTCGTCCCGCTTACAACCACGAGAGCTCTTTTCGAAATCGTATGATAACTCTGTGGGACTCAAGATTAACAACTATCAAATCAGAGGATTCTAACAGCTTGGAGGCTAGGAAGCGTGCTCAACAAGAGCGCGAACAAGAGCTTCAGAGAATACGCGGTGAGATTAAACAAGACGGCGGGAAATGGGTCTGTTCGCTGTAGCTGAGTTAGCGTCTTTCGGAGATCTTTCGAAGACCAGGGGAGTGAAGAATTCAGTTAGTCTGACCTCTGAAATCAGATCGACTGGAGGGGGAGACATCGGAGAAAGAGTCCCCTCGAGAGCATGGAGAACATCGTCGTTGGGTACAGTGGATTCTATCCCGGAGTGAACGCCCTCGGCAAGACGTACGACAAGGCATCTAAGGAAGCAATTGATAAACAAACCAAACGCAATGCCCAGTTCTAAGACTTACAGATAGCTCACCCTCTCTCCTCCATTCCCACGTCTCTTTTTCATGCTCTAACGGCACATCTGAGTGCACGATGCATGCACCATACTTTGAATTTAGTTTCTTTCTTTCTAAACCGACATTTCTTGGCCTTTCTTTTACTTTCTCCTGGAGCCCTGGCAGTCCGAGTTCAGGTTTTTCAAAGCTTAACCAAGATCGCATATTACTCTTCATTCGGTTGCAATCATACAACAACTTTTTGACATTCTTTCTTCTTATTCATTTTTCTTGATATTACAACATGCCCTGGATCATTTAAGTGTGTTTAGTGCTCTTTATCAAATTGTTCTGTTGCAGATGCCGTTATTGCTATACTAGTACCGTTACTTATCTTTTAGGTGCGTTTCTTTGCATATCGCTTGCGTTTCATCGTACTTTTCCTTGTAAATATACTACAAAAGAGGGACATTAATGCATGCTCCAAAGTTGTAGAGACATATTGTTATTATTCAGCGAGATAATTTGTTTTATTTGATGCATTGACCCAGCCCACGAAGGTCAAATTACGTTTTTTTTCTTTGTGTAGAACAAAAAGTACGTGTAACTTTATTAAAAAAATATTTTGATATTCAAAACGTTTTATGACATTTAAAGCATCTTATAGTTCAATCGAGTACACTAAAACCGCATCGTACGTTGGGTATTCGCTTTATTTCTCGCGTTAGTTCCGTGCAGGGCGTGAAAGGTGACTCGCAGAAAAATGAGCATACCTGTGAATCAAAGTTTATTTTGCCACCGTATAGCTAATAAAACCAAGAAAACAACAGCCCATTGTAAAGGAGACACAACATACATACTAGTCGATATTTTAATGGAAAAAAAGAAGACAATAAATGGACTTGAACTATACTACGTTTCCCTGTCAACAGTGCTGCGGATTTTCTTCCTCTGGGCCTATGCATTTTTACGACGATTACTAGTAAATGAGTTACATTCACGATATATACACTGCAAAATTGAACATAAAACTCAGATTTCCCTCTAATTTGATGCATGTATGTCTCAAGTATGCTAAGTACACTTAGAAAATAAACGAATTTCATGCATTCTACTACTTCCTTTGATGGGGACTTCAGGGAATTATTCAGTCAATTTTACCGAGTATTTAAAAAGAATTTATAAGTGCCACGATGCTGTATATTATTATCACACACTTGTGGATAATATTAACTTATAATTTAAGTGAGGGTTCACGTTTTACAAGTTATTTATTGCGGCGAAAAAATGGGGTAATCAAAGCTAACGACCAGATTTTTCAATGCGAAAATGAATGGGTAGAACATTTTAATACTCATATTAAGTTGAGAAAAATATAAACAATATATTTATTAACGTCTTAGTTAGTCAACTAGTTGATGATCAGGCTTCGTGCTTGTTTAATAACAGTTTATTCGGTTTTGACGCATTTAGAACGAGTCAAATTGAGATTTCGAAAGAATCTTCCAAACTAGAGAACACATTTTTGCACACCGTGTGCTTTTTTCTGAAGACATTGAGAGAAATCTCGATTAATATTTTATTGTTACACTCTATTGTTTTATAAATTACGTTGTACAATGTAATTCAGCCCTTATTTCACGCCTGGAAGTAATTGACACAAACAGGAGGACTTCAAAATCAAATATAGAGTCACATCAATCATTTTGTCATGTCCATACGATGTTAGAAGCAAATACGTATGGAGAAAATAAGTAGACATGCTTATTTCATAAACTTCTCATGTCTCCAAATTTGGAACAGGACACTTTCAAAATTTGAAATCCGCGCCATTTAAATAATGAATTTTGCACTTGCTTTATTCATTAATATAGATACGAAACCCCTGTATTCTCCACTGCGAGAAGCAATATCAGAAATAAATATATTTTATTTTTCCCTATGACTTATGGATCGCTGATGGACTCCCTCTCTCTTTAAATTTGTTCCCTCTCTCTGTTAATTATTTTTGGATTCTATAAAGATTCTTTTTGCTATGAAAATGCCTTCTGCAAACTCTCCCAATGTAAGTTTTTTCCTTAATAGTAAACAGTGGTATTATTAATTATATTTTTTGTAAATTCAGTAATCAATTGCTAATATTATTAAACTTCACGACTCAGGAAATTTAATGTTAAACGTGACCATTGTTATAATGTGATTATGGTATTTTTTCTTGTTTCGTTGCATCTCTATCATGTACTAATTCTGTTGCACATATATTGTCCCACAGTACAAAGCTATTATCATTGAGGCCATCACCACTGCGAAGAGCCGTACTGGATCTTCTCGTCATGCCATCAAGAAGTACATTGAGGAAAAGCACGCTGATTTGTACAAGTCTCCCTCCTTCTCCCGTGTCATGAAGACTATCTTCAAGAAGGGGAGTTGAGTCCGAGTGGTTGATCCTTCAACCTCTTCTTTCAAGATTGGACCTAAGGCTATTGTGAAAAAGGCCCCTGCAAGAAGGCCGCTGCTAAGAAGGCCCCCTGCTAAGAAGGCTGCTTCTAAGAAGGCCCCTGCTAAGAAGTCTCAATCCGCTAGCGGATCTGCTGCTCCCAAGAAGACTGCTGCCAAGAAGGAGGCCGACAAGAAGAAGGCTGCTGCCTCCAAGAAGGCTGCTGACAAGCCTGCCGCTAAGCCTGCTGCTAAGAAGGCCGAAGCCAAGCCTGCTGCTAAGAAGGCTGCTGCCAAGCCTGCTGCCAAGCCTGCTGCTAAGAAGGCTGCTGCTAAGCCTGCTGCCAAGAAGGCCGATGCCAAAGCCTGCTGCCAAGAAGGCTGCTGCTAAGCCTGATGCCAAGAAAGCTGCTGCTAAGCCCACTGCTAAGAAGGTCGCCAAGAAGTAAATAGATTTTTGGTAGATTACAGCAGCTCATTGTGCCACCTATTATTGTTTTCTGATTTGTTTTTTTCATACATATATTTTTCTCATTCGGCGTTTCTCAACGCCACCCTTCTCCAAACCGAAACCTTTTTCGAAATGGTTCACATCTCTCTACTTTTGTCTGTACATAGTATTCTAGTCAATAAAACCCTTGTATAATACACGCAACTCATAATGCAACACATACAATTTTAATCTTGAAGACTACTGCTTTCGATGAAGTTCATTGCATCCACGTAAACGTTGCTTTAAATACCCTCTACTGGCTTCTGAGGCTTGTCACTTTTTATTTTTTTCCAGCAGAGAGTGTTCATTTTATTAACATCGTTTATGTATGTTGATGTCAAAACAATGCTGTTACTACCGGCAGTTTATTTCTATAAAATCGCCAGTTATCTTTTTTTTTTTTCTTCCCAACTTGAAGCCAATGAGGCAGGCAGCGAAGAGCACTCATTTTTTTTTTTTTTTAATTCGTATTCTATGCTTATATACATATATTTGATGTGTATTTCACCTCAATTTGTCACTTATCTTTACTAGACCCAATATTTCTCTGTCTCTGACCTACTTCATTCAGCGTAAACAGATTGCAGCCACGTTGAGTTATTTCCGCCACCATTAGCATTTGGAGATAAATGACATACGAACGGGTACGATCTTTGTGTGGCGCCTGCCTAGCTTTGTACGAAGAATATAGCGTCCAAATGTATTTGTTATACTTGCATCCTACTGTTTCTTGAAACATTTCTAAGCACGTGCTTTAATGCTGCTAATTCTCTTTTCTTCACCTGTATCTTTCTTCATTTTTTCCTGTACAGGTTCGACAACAGTGTTGTTATAATTTACTTGACACACTATTTCCGTTTTTCTCAGCGTTATTTGAATTTAACTATGATGCAGCGGCGATGATTTTGCACATTTGTCCGCAGGAGATAGGAAAGACGAGCGGATCGAAGTTGAGCAGGATGTATAAGAAGAGCGAGGCTGGGAGTTCTTCGTCTTCATCAGTGTTTTCGTCGCAGCAGTGGTTCGAACTTATCACCCCCCTCCGCCAGCTTATCGACAGCCAGATCTTGTACTACTCGATGCGTCTAGGAGGAGACTGTTCGCAGAGTGATTCGATCGTGACCACTCTTCACGAGACATGTTTATCATTGCATTCCCTTTCGAGTATCCTAGCCCAACTGGCGGTTGAGCGAGGGCGAACAGGAGAAGAACGAGGATCCAGGGAAGACCTCAGGAAGGTCTATGCATACTTGACCAAGCTTATGGAGGTATATTCGGTAAACGAGAAGGGGGAAGTCGAGTTGAAGAGAGAGGGAGGGAAGGAAATAGGGTGGGAGAGGGAAAGAGAGAGGGGGAGTGGGAGGGAGAGAGAGAGCGAGGGTGGGAGGGAGAGAGAGGAGAGGGAAAAGGGGTTAGTGAGGGTGGATGGTGAGGGGAGAGGAGGAGGGGGAATGCAGAGATATGAACACGATGAGTGGAGGATGGGTGGAAAGGTAAGAGAGAAGGGAGCACGCCGCGTTTCTTTCGCTTTGGGAGAGGAAAAGACGAGGTGGAGAGGTGGAGGTCGAAGAGAGGGGGAGGAGGAGGGGCGGAAGGGAAAGGGCGAGAAGTGACGATATCGAAAGGAGAGGGATGGGGGAGAGAGGGGAGGAGCGGAGGGAAGAGAGAGTGGGAGGAGAGAGGGAAGAGAGAGGAGGAGCGGAGGGAAGAGAGGGAGGAGCGGAGGGAAGAGAGAGGGGAGGAGCGGAGGGAAGAGAGAGCAGGGCGAGAGAGGGAGGAGAGAAGTCTGAGAGAGAAGAGGGAAAGAGAGAAAAACGGTCTCTTCACTTCTCAGGCGTCTAACTCTGTTCTTTTGCCTTCTTCTCCTTCGCCTTCGTCTTCTTCTGTTTCTTCCTCCTCTGCCTCTTCTTCCTCATCCCCATCCTCTTCCTCATCCTTTTTTCTCCCTCCACTCCCCCCCTCCCATTTCTCCATTAAATCCCCCCTGTCTCCAGCCTTCTTCTCTTCTTTTTCTCCATCGCATTCACTACCACAGTCCGACTCATTTTCTTCTTCCTCATCTTCTTCCTCCTCTTCCCCCTCTCCCTCTTCTACCTCTTCGCAACCCCCTTCCTCCCCCTTTACTCTGTGCTCTCTGAGTGATATCGTCGTGGATGAAACCACGATGCGTCCCCTGTATTATTCAAAATTCAATATACTGTTGGCATGCGTGGTTATACAAGATCTGATCAAAATAATCCAAGTCCAAGCCACCGTTGCTTCTCTCACCAACTCCTCTTCTTCTCTTTTCTTCCTCCTCGCCCTCCTCTTCCCCCCTCCTCTCCCTCTTCCTCTATCCTCTCTTGTTTCTCTTCCATCGCCTCCTTCTGCGAGGAGATGATCACTCATATATCCAACCTCTCTCCCCACCCCTTCATCCTGGGATTTGTTTCGACCGTTACTTTCGAGATATCTTGTTTACACCGTGTGTCTTCTTCTCTTGCCACTCTTTACGCAGCATCTTCTCTCCTTCTTCGTTACCGTGCCTTCCCCTCCTTCACCTTCGCCTTTACCTTCTCCTTCACAATTGGTTTCTTCCTTGCCTTCTTCCCCTTTCTCTCCCCTCCCTCCTCCCCCTTCGTTCCTGCATTTTTTTTCCCTCCACTCCTCCACCGCTAAATCTCTTCTCCTCTCCCTTCCTTCTATAGTCCCTCTTCCCTCTCCTCTCCTCTCCACCGATGTTGTTGCGAAGGAAAGAAGGGGAGGAAGGAGCGAAGGAAGGAGAGAGGGAGGGGGCAGGAAGATGGAGGAACACTTTCTAGTGGGAGTGAAGGAGGAGGAGGAGGAGGAGGAGGAAGCTGGGGAGGAGGGGAGGGGGAGAGGAGGAAGGAGAAGTGAGGAGAACGATAGGATCGGAAAGGAGGAGGACTAGGAAACAATGGGGAGGACAGGGATAAGAGAGGGGAGAAAAGGAGAGGGAAAGAAGAAGGGGAGTCTGCGTCAACTTCGTCATCCTCTTCTCCTTCCTTCTCTTCTTCTCACTTATCTTCTTCCTTCTCTTCTTCTTCCTCCCTTTCTTTTCCCTCCACCTCATCCTCGTTCCTCACCACTCTCTCCCTACATCCTCCCGTCCTCTTCCCTTCCCCTTCCCCTTCCTCTTCCTCTTCTTCTTCCTCTTCCTCTTCCTCCTCCTCCTCTTCCTTCCCCCACCTCCAATCCTCTGTGCTCCTTCGTCCTCCTTCTTCTTTTTCTTCTCCTTTCCTGAGGGAGGACAGGGAAAGGGACAGACAACACCAGTGGAAAGAGGGAGGGAGGGAGAAAGAGAGGGGGAGAGAGAGGGGGAGAGAGAGGAGGAAAGAGAGGGAGAGTGAGAATGAGAGTGAGAGTGAGAGGGAGAGGAGAGGAGAGGGAGGGGAGAGAAACGATGCATGCGAGGATGTTAGGACGAGAGTCTTAATGTTTTTAAGGGCTCAGAAGACGAGGAGAAGAGATAGCGAGAGAGAAAGAAGGGAGGAAACGGAGGGAAGGAAGCGGAGGGAGGAAGAGGGAAGGAACGAGAAGTTGGGGGGAGATGTGGGTGGAAGGAAGGACGGAGGAAGAGAGATCGGAGAAGAGGCAAGAGAAAGAACGGAGAAGAGGGAGGGCCAGCGACGGAAGCAGGAGGGAAGGAGAGAGGACGAGAAGGAGAGGAGGATAGGGATGAGATGGAGAGGGAGAGAAATGAGGGAGAGAACAGGGGAAAAGACAGGGATGAGAGGGATGCGAAAGAGAGGGAGGAGGGAAGGGAAAGAAGGGAGGGGGCAGAGAGAGAAAAGGATTCGCGAGGAGGAACACAAGGAAAACGAAGCTACCCCTTCACTCCAGGTTCTCTTTTTCTCCTTCTCTTTCCTTCGATTCTTCTTTTCCCTTCACCCCCTTCTCTCTCTCCTCGTCATTTACTTCTTCATCTGCCCTCTCTCCATCTGCCTCTGCCTCTGCCTCCGCTTCTGCTTCTGCTTCTGCCTCTGCTTCTGCCTCTGTCTCTTCCTCAGTCTCTTCCTCTGTTTCTTCTGCATCCATTGCTTCTTCCTTCCCGTCGTCGACCCCTATCACTTCTACTTCTCCCTCTGCCCCCTCCCCCTCTGTAAATTCTTCATCCGCAGATTTTTCATCCTTTTCTCCTGCCTCTTCTTTTTCCCCTTCTGCCTTTTGTTTTTCTCCACCTCCATCTTCTTCTCCACCCTCTTCTTCTTCTCCATCCTATTCTTCTTCTCCATCAGCTTATTCGGTCCTAGCTCCTGCGCTCTCATTTCCTCATTCTTCTTCTTCCTCGTCTTCCTCTTCTTCCTCGTCTTCTTCTTCTCCCTCTTCTTCATCTTCTTCATCTTCTTCCTCCTCTTCCTCTTCCTCTTCCTCTTCCTCTTCCTTTTCTCCCTCTCCTTCATCCTCTTCTTTTTCTCTTTTCGCTCCCCTTTCTCCTTCCCTCCTCCCCCTTCCGCCCCCCGGAGAAGGGGGAGAGAAGAGAAGGAGAGGCGGGAAAGAAAGATAGGTCAGGAGAGAGGAAAAAAGAGAGAGAGAGAGATAGAGAAGAAGGAAGCGGGGCGTATACATATGGAGTGGACAACACAAGTGGGCGAGAAGAGATCAAAGGACGGAAGGTGGGATATGGGAGGGAGGGAGGGTAGGGAGGGTAGGGAAGGTAGGGGAGGGAGGAAGAGAAGGGAGAGTAGGGAGAGAAGGGAGGGGGAGAGGGGGAGAAAGAAGTAGAGGAGGAGGGGGATGGGAGAGAGGAGAGGGAAGAGAAGAAGGACGTAGAGGTGGAAGAGGAGGGGAAGGAGGAGTAGGAGAGGGAGAAGGGGAGAGAGAGATTTATGCGACGGGGATTTGGAGTTTATTGAGTTGTTTGGATATACATTCAGTATCATTGGGAAGGGAGACGAGGAGGAGGAGGAAGAAGGCGAAGAGAAAAAAGCAGGGGCATGGGGAGGGGAAGGAGAGAGAGAAGGAGGGAGGAAACAGAGGAAGAGGAAAGCGGGGAGGAAGGAGAGGAAGGGGAAGAGGACGAAGATCAAGACAGAGGTCTTCTCAGCATATACGGCAGAATTGGAAAAAAACACAATCCCCCTTCCCCTTCTTCTTCTTCTCCTCTTCTTCTTCTCCCTCTTCTTCTTCCCCCTCTTCTTCTTCTTCCTCTTCTTCTTCCTCTTCTTCTTCCTCTTCTTCTTCCTCTTCTTCCTTTCTCGTCGCCTTCTTCATTTCTGCATTCTGATCCTACTTGTTGTTCGTCTGCCCTCCCCCTTTCCTCGTCTGCCTTCCCTTCTTTGCCCACACCTTCCCCTTCATCCTCGGCCACACTCCCTAGTTCGATCTCCTCTCTCTCCTCTTCCGACTCTCTCTCTATTTTACTTAACAAAAACAGCGAAGAATCTCCCTTATCCTCCTCTCCGGCCTTCTCCTCCTCTTCTGCCTCGTCCTCCTCTCCCCAGCTCACACTTTCTATTCCCCTCCTCTCTCTTCCTCTACTTCCTTGCCGCCTGTCTGCCCTGACCTTCCCACCACATCTTCTTCCTCGTCTTCCTCTTTCTCTCTTCCTCTTCTTCCTCTTCTTCCTCTTCTCCCTCTTCTAACCCTTCACCTCCTCTTTCTTTCCCTTCTTCTCACTTGTCTTTGTCTTCTTCCTCTTCCTCTTCCTCTAACTCTTCTCCCTCTTCACCTTCATCTCCTGTCCCCTCTTCTTTCCCTTCCTCTTCCATCCCCTCCTCTTCTTCCCCTCACTCTATTCGCCCTCCCTTCTCTTGCTCCTCCTCTTCCCCCCTTCTTCCCTTTCGTCCATATCCTCATCCTCTCCCCCTTCCTCCCTTTCTTCCTTTTCATCTCACTCGATCACTTCTTCCCCTTCCTTTTTTTCCGCCCTTCGTCTCGCCCTTCGTCTCGGCCTTCGTCTCCTTCTCTCTCCGTCTCCCCCCTACTCTCGTCTCATCTTCTTCCCATCCATCCTCGTCCTTTCCATTTCCCTCTATGTCCTCTGCGCCATCTTCCTCTTCCTCTTCCTCTTCCTCTTCCTCTTCTTCTTCCTCTTCATCTTCCTCTTCCTCTTCCTCTCACCCTTCTTTTCGACCTCATTCTCTTACGTCCCTTTCCACTTCAACAAGTGTCGACCCTCCTTCCCTCCTCTCCTTTTCTTCGTGTTCTCCTCCCTCTTCCCCTTCTTCCTCTTCCTCACCCTATCCCGCTCCTCCCCCTCCTCCTCCCTCCTCATCTTTCCCCCCCTCGCTTTGGGCTTACATCTTTGATCCCCGTCACGCCGATTTACCACATTGTTTTTCTCCTCTATATTGGCCTCATCCCCCTCCTCTTCTTCCTCCTACTCCCTCCCTCCTGCTCCCTCTTCTACTCCCCCTTCCTCCTCCCCCTCCTCCTTCCCCTCATCCTCTTCTCCTTCAGATCCCTCATACCCCACATACTCATCCGGCAGTTCTTCTTTTGCAGTTCGTTCCCCTCCCGTTTACTCTTCATCTGCTTCATCCTCTTCGTCTTCCTCTCCGTCTGCTTCCTCCTCTTTGCCCTGCCCCCCTCCCCCCCCACCACACTCCATATGCGTCACTTTCACCTTGTCCCTCCTCCTCTTGCCCCATCTGCTTTGTTCTATCTTACCCCCACAGCATACACTCACTTCAGTCCGCCTCCCACGCACTGACTCTCATGAGGACCATCGAACATAGCATTCATAAGCAGGAAAAACAGAAACAGAGACATGACGAGAACAAAGGCCAGAAGCAAGGGATGGCAAAGCAAACAAGGGGGGGGGTCTCAGTCTTCGAAGGAGAGGAGGAGGAGCAGGAGGGGAGCAGGTGGGTGGGAAGAAGAAGGAAGAAAAGTCGTCTTCTTCCTCTTCCCATTCCTCTCCCTGCTCCCCCTCTTCCCTCCCCCCGACCCCTTCGCTGGTGCGGAGAAGACCGTTATTTTAGTCAACAACTTGTCCACGCTCTGCATTCCTGATCACTTTTCTCCTCTGGTAGAAAACGTATACGCTTCTCAATTTGAAGGGTTCATTGGTGTTGGGACCCCTTCTTTCTATTTTCCTTCTCTTACTTCTTCTTCTCTCTCCTCTTCTTCTCTTTCTTCCCCCCTTCCTCCTCTACCCCTTCGCCTCCCTCCTCTGCTTCGTTGAGTTCTGCTAATCTGAGTTCTCCTAGCTTTCCTTCGTCCTTCCCTCCCCCCTCCAATCCATCACCTTCGCTTCCCCCTCCCTCCCTCTTGTCTCCTCTTTCTTTCTCAGCTCTTCTAGGATTCCTCCCTTGTTTTCTTTGCTCGATCGCAGGCCTCTTCCTCCGATCCCTGCTTCCTTCCTTCCGTCTCCCCCGCTCTTCCCAGCGCTCTTCCTCCTTCTCTTCCTCACTTCCTCTCGCCTCTCCCCTCTGTTCTTCCACCTGGGCCTCCTCTCTTCTTCTTCTTATTGCTCTTCTTTCGATCTCTTCGGGACTCAGAAACACAGCCGTTCCCCTGTCCTTTCCACTCCTCCCTGTCCCCCCTCTCCTCTCCCTTTGCCTCCAGAAAAGGGAAGGGGAAGTAAGATATGTCGTGAAACACCAGGGGAGGATGAGGTTGACGCGGAGGAAGAGGAAGATTACGATGAAGAGGAGGAGGAGGAGGAGGAGGAAGAAGAAGAGGAGAGGAAGAGGAAGAGGAAGAGGAAGATGACCTGAGAGAGGCGGAGAACGGGTTCATAGATAAAGAGGAAGATATCGATGGAGAATACAGAGGACAGGGGGATGGCGAGGAGAGAAGGAAGGAATTGGCGGAAGAGGAAGAGGGGGAGGAGGATCAGGTGGAGTTGGACGCAAACAACAGTGGGGAGCGTATGCTTGTGACGATGACATATATATAGGTAGTAACGACGTATATACAGGAATCTGTTACGGTGGAGACGAGGCAGGAAAAGGAAGAGGGAGAGGGAGAGGGAGAGGAGAGGGAAAGGGAAGAGAGAGGGAAAGAGAAAGGGAAGAGAGAGGGAAAGAGAGAGAGAGAAGGATTTGGAAAAAGAAAAGTACGAAACAGAAGGGAATGGAAAAGAAAAGGAAAAAGCTGAAGAAAAGAAAAAGGAAAGGAACAAGAAAAAGGGCACGAAGGGAGAAGAGGGAGAGAGAAAGGGTGGATGGAGTTGATGCAAGACAACGGAGGACTATGCGAGGGGGCAGTGGGGGGAGAGAGAGAGAGAGAGGACGAGGCGCGTGGGTGCTACGAGCGAAGGGGAAAGGGTGGGAGAGAGGGAAGACGTGAGAAGGGAAATAGTGAGGGGAGGGGAGTGAAGGGGAGAATAGTGAGGGGAGGAAGGGAGAGAGTAGAGATCTTTCAAACAAACAGTCTTTCTATCATCGTTCCTCATCTTTTTCACCCTCGCCCATTCTTCTTCTTCCCTTCCCTCTCTCTCCTCTCCCTCTTCTCTCTCTTCCCCTTCCTCTCTCATTTCCCTCTCTCTCAGATTCGGACTTCCTCCTTCTTTTCTTTCGATGTTCAGTCTATCTCAATTTGAACTTGACACCGCCACTTCTTCCTGTTTTTCATCCTCTCTTCTGTCTCTCTCGTCTTCATTCCCCTGTTCTCTATCTTATCTCTCTTCTCCATCATCTCCTTTCCACCCACTCCTCTCTCTTCTTTCCCCTCTCCCCTCTTCTTCCTCTCCCTCTCATACTCGTCTCCTTCACTCTTCCCATCTTACGACCCCTGGCCCCTCTTCTTCTCCTTCCTCTTCCTCTTCCTCTTCCTCTTCCTCTTCCTCTTCATCTACTACGCCTTTCTCTTCTCTTTCTTCCTCTTCTCACCCCTCTTCATCTTCTTTTCCCACTTCGTCTTCCTCTATTCCGTTTGCTTCTTTTCCTCCTCTTCTCCTCCTCTTCTTCTCCCTCTTCTTCTCCCTCTTCTTCTTCCTCTTCTTCTTCTCCCTCTTCTTCTTCTGAGTCGTCCGCTTGTTCTGTCCTTCCGCCCTCCTCCAGTACTCACACATCTCTTCTTCTCCCTATTTCCCCTTCATCTTCCTCTTCCTCTTCACCTTCACCTTCCTCTTCCCCTGCCCTTTCTTCCCCCTCCCCCTCCCCCTCTGCCTCCCCCTTCCCCCCTCCTCCTCTTCTTTCCCCTCCCCTTCTCCCTCCCCTTCCCTCTCAGCTTCTGCTTCTCTCACTCCCTCTCTTGCCCTCTTTCCGACTTCTGTCGCTTCTCCCTCTTTCCCTCCGGTCCCTTTCCATTACCTCCCGCCTCTTCCTCATCTTCCCCTGCCTCTCCTCTCTCTTCTCACTCTCCCTCATCTTCTTCTCCGCTCTCTTCTTCCTCCTCCTCCTCCTCCTCCTCTTCCTCCTGCTCGTCTTCTTCCCATGCCCCTCCACCCTTCTCTTCGTTCCACGGCCTGTTCTTTTTGACTGGACCACTACCGCTTACTCTGACTTCTTCCTCTTCTCCTCCCCCTCTACTTCCCCTTCTCCGCCCACTTCCTCTGTTGTCCCTTCCTTTTCTGGTAATTCCTCTGCTCCTTCACCCTCCGCTGCGACCCCTTCGTCCTACCCCTCAACCTCTTCTTCTCCACTTCCTTCTTCCCCTCTCCCTCTCCCCCTTCTTTTGCGACTGCAGTCGTCAGTTAGACTCTCTTTATCTTTCCCCCCTTCTCCATCTCCCTCCTCTTCTTCTTCCCCCCTTCCCCTCTCCTCCTCCTTACCTCCCGTTTGTATCCTAACTTTGGGCCCAGCACTTCCTCCTCCTCACTCCTCCTTACCTTCCTCATCATCTTCTCCATCCCCTTTCCCTTCCCCTTCCTCTTTTCCATATCTCTCTTCGTCTTCCTCTTCCTCTTCTTCCTCATCCCATTCCTTGCCCGCTTCCCCTGCCGTCTTTCCATCATCTCCTCCCCCTCCTCCCCCTTTCATTTGCGTGCGATGTGGCCGCCTCGCACTGAGACGACAACAGGGAAGACAGGGACGACGAAAACATGGCTGGGAAGGGCTGAGTGAGGAGAGGGAGGGAGGAGAGAGCGCAGGGTGGGAGGGAGACGCAGGCCGAAAGGGGGGCAGAAGGAGGAATGCACAGGGCCCAGCGGAACTTGGCCCATTCCTTTACATCCTCTTCTTCCTCATCCTCTAATTATTCCTCTTTGTTGCCTTCTTACTCTTCTTCGAGAACAAGAGGAGGTGGGAGAGAAAGAGCGGAGGAGAGGAAGAGGGGTCCAGGAGGGAGCGAAGAGGTGAATTGGAATGCGTATATTAACCCCTCCTCTATCCCCATTGCTCCCCTCCCCTCCTCTCCTCCCCCTTTCTCACCATTCTCGCCATTCTCTCCCCTTTCCCCCTCTGGTTTTACCCCTCTTCCTCTTCATCTTCCTCTTCCTCTCCTCCTTCCTCCTCTCCTCCCACCACCTCCTCCTCCCCTGCTTTCCCTTTCCCTCCTCATTCGTTTTCTAACTCAAGATGGGGTGATGGGGGAAGTAGAGAAGGAGAGAGAGGGGGAAGTAGGAGTAGAGTGGCTGGAGACGGGAAGGGAGAGGGAAGGCGAATGTGGGAGAGGGCAGTAAGGAGGACGATGGAGGGAGAGGGTGGGGGAGAAGAGTGGAGAGTATTGTATGCGAGTACAGGGGCTAAGAGCAGTTCTTCGACTTCTCTTATCCGTATCGTCGTATCTCTTTGTTCGATGGCTCCCTCTCCTTCTTCTCTATCGTCCTCCGTCCCTTCCTCCATCCCCTCCTCCTCTTCCACTCCCTCTTCCTCTCTCTCTCTCTCTCACTCGTCTTCCCTCTCTTTGTCTTCCTCTTCTTCCTCTTCCTCTTCTTCTTCTTCCTCTTCCTCTTCTTCTTCCTCTTCCTCCTCCTCTTCTTCTTCTTCGGCCTCTGCATCACCTTTCGTCTCTGTTCCTCCCACCGCTTCCTGTTCTTCTTGTTCATCTTCGTCGTGCTCTTCCCCCTCCCACTCCACCTCTTTCTTTCTCCCTTCTCCTTCTCCTTCTCCTTCTCCTCCTTCCCCGTCAGCCTTTGATTCATTTACAGATACATTCTCTTTCTTCGTCCCCTTACCTCCTACGCTTTTTAAACCTCCGACATCCTCCTCTTCCTCTTTCCCTCTTCCTTGTCATCTTCTTCTTCGTGTTCATCCGCATCCTCCTCTTCCTCCTCCTCCTCCTCCTCCCCCTCCTCTCCCCCTTCTCCTTCATCAAGTTCTCATCCAATTCCCTCCTCGCTTTCAGCGCTGGTCGTTCGCATTCGACCACATTACTTCTTGGTCTTGATTCGCTTCAACTTTCCCTCTCTTCCCTCTTCCTCCCCTTTCCCCTCACTTAACCCCTCTTCTTCTGCCCCTTTCCCCTCGCTCAGCACCCCTTCTTCCTCCGCTGTGTCCTCTTTCCCATCCTTCCCTTCTGCTTCCACCCCATCCTCTTCTCTCTATCCAGCCTCTCCTCATCTCTGCCCCCTTTCTCTCCCCTCTACTCACCCTCCCTACGCTTGCCCTCCTCCTCATCCTTCCCACTCTCTCGCTATTTCCTCTCTCCCTTTCCCTCCCTCTCCCTCAGCTCCTGTCCTTGGACGGAAGGGGACCTCTCCGTCTCCTTCTCTTGCCTCTCCCTTTGCTCCCTCCCCTTCCCCTTTCCCTTCCCCCTCTCTCTTGCCCACTACTTCTCCCTCACTCTCCACGAACCTCACTCGTACCCCAGAACACACATCTACTCCTCCTTCGACATTCCAACCCCACTACTCTTTCATCCAAACCTTCCTCTTTATCTTCCCTTACTTCTTCCTCTTCTTCCTCTTCTTCCTCTTCTTCCTCGTTTTCCTCTTCTTCTTCCGATAACAAATCTAAGGGAGGATTTTTTTCTTTTATGAGGAGAAAATCGAGCTCTAGTTCTTCCTCTTCATCTTCCTCTTCCTCTTCCTCTTCCTCTTCCGCTTCCTCTTCCTCTTCTTCCCACCCTCCTTCTTCATCTACTGTCTCTCCCCCTTTGCGATTTCATCGTCATCTACTCTCCCCACTCCTTCTCATCTCAATCACTCTCTAGACACCCCCTTATTGCCACCCGCAGTCTCCTCTCTTGCCTCGTCTTCTCATGAATCTCCTTATCATCCCTCTTGTCCTATCACTGCTTCCCATTCTTCGCCGTCCACAACCATTCTTCATCATCCTTCTTCTCCTGCAACCCCGCTCACTAAACTCTCTCACCCCTCGTCTCCTGATATCTCACCCCTTCTCTCTTCCAGACACAGAAAAAGAACTGAATCAGGGGAACAACGTGACAACAGCGCTGGAAAGGAGGAAGGATGTGAAGAGGGGCAGGAAGGGAGGGAGAAGAGGAGAAGAAGAGGATGAGGATAGGAGTGGAGAGTCCTCGGATTCTCTGGTTCACCTACTCCCCCTCCGCCCTATTGCGATCCCTCTTCTACGTCTTCGCTCTAACTTCTTTCCTTCCCGAGTAGTTATCTCTCCCTCTCTCTTGGCTTCTGTCTCCTGCTGCCCCGTCCCCCTTTCATCTACTCCTTTTCAAGTCCAGGACTTCGTTTCTCTGCTCACCCTCCAACATGTCCGCAACTTCCTTTCTTCGTAATTAATGTGTGCAACAACATATTTATTGTTTATGCGCCACTCAATTGTCTACCACAGATTTTGTGCATTTATTCCTTTTTTCTTTACATCCGATTACATTCATCTACAATAAATTCACGTGAGTGACTGAGTCAATATTCCCATACAGCTTCTTCCTCGCGTGTCACAATAAGTTCTACTTTTATTTCCTATTTCTATTTCTCTATACTTTCGATTAGGGAGTATTTATGTGGTGTCATCGCGTCAAATGAAGGACTATTCAAGATTTCATTCTACATATTACCATTACCACGACGCAAACTTACAATAGCCAGACAGATCTGTGACTTTATAAAACCGAACAATCGTAGCGAAGCAGCTATTAGATGCGGTATTGCAATAAAACACATCTCAGTATTGCCATTAATATCTATTTGATTATGAATAGCTGTGAACACAATATCCACAATGACAAGATACGTATTTTCTAATTCACATTCTAGATACACACATTGGAAAAGAACGCACATGTAGTTGTTCCGCTAGAATAAATCGCATGACTGTATCATATTGCACATTCTTTTTTCATGTTGCAAAAAGTGACTTCGATAAATAATGAATATTCATTTAATTTCTCAATTTGAAGTATACGCCCGTCCAAGCTGGAGCGACATGTATAATCTTTATAATTTAATAGGGAGACTTTATTAGTATACCTATTATTTTAATGTATATAGTTCGCATACTAAAAGATAGAAAGCAATACAAACTTCTGTTATTTTTGTCTCTGATAGATTGATTCTATCTCATTCTATACAAAACTTTGCTACTATAACAATTAAGCAAGTTTTGTACAGGATGAGATAGAATCAAACCATTAGAGACAAAAATAACAGGAGTTTTTATGTGCTTTCTGACTCTTAGCATCCGAAGTATATACGAAATATTGTTTATACATCAAATACAGAAATCATCTTTCGTTTGATCATCATCCGTTCATTTATTTGCATTTTTGTCTCATTCCTATTCTCGTTTGGATTATTTCATTGGTGGGGCGATCGCTGTGCGTTATTTTGGAGATATATACGACGGAGGGAAAACTATTTCATCATCTATTGATTAATTGTACTAATTGTACGATTTGTTTACGCTTGTTTTTCTCTGCTATAGATGGCTAAGGGTGCTACTCAGAAGGTTGCCAAGAAGACTGTGCAGAAGACTGCTGCTGCCAGCTTCGCAAGTCTATTACTCCGGAACTGTCCTCATTGTTCTCGCCGGAGCTTACAGAGGACGCCGCGTCGTCTTCCTCAAGCAGCTTGCTTCCGGGCTCCTCCTTGTGACTGGACCCTTCAAGCTCTCTGGAGTCCCCATCCGCCGTATCTCCCAGGCTTTCGTCATCGCCACTTCCACCAAGGTTGAGCTCCCCGCTGCTGCCCTCACCGCTGTTGAGAAGGTCGACGACGCTTTCTTCCAGAAGGTCGCTGCCTCCAACAAGTCCACCAAGGGAAGATTCATCTCCCAGAAGGAGAGAAAGACCCTCAAGAAGTACGCCCCCACCGCTGAGGCCAAGGAGGTCCAGAAGGCTGTCGACGCTGCTCTCGTCCCCGCTGTCAAGGCTGTACGTTACACACAACAGATACGCTTTATCACATGCATGCTTTGTACTAGTTTATGTTTTATTCTGCTTCGTTGATCTGTCTACATTTCTTTGTCTAAGGAGTTATCCTCTCACGATCCACACTCCACTTGCCTATTCGTCCAGCGAATAGTCTTTCGTTATCTGCACACTTTATATCTCCTTGCATTAACTTGCTTAGTGATCTCAACGTGTGTGCAGTCGCTCTTTTATTTTATGTATATGAGCGTTGGACCGAGTTAAATTTATTTGTTGGATGATTTCTTCCAAGTATTTTTTTAAATTTTCTTGTGTTTGCATTCCGCTGAGTGCTTATCTAACGTTCATTACTCCGCCCCTTTCTCATCCACCGTATTATTATATGTCCTCATTCTTAGGTCCCCGAGCTCACTGGATACCTTGCCAACACCTTCTCCCTCAGATCTGGAGAGGCTCCCACGCCCTCAAGTTCTAAGTTGGAACGTCTTCATTCAAAACAACTTGCAACTTCTTTTGAATAAACTCTTATGTTTTAGTTATTTTAGAAGTCTTTAGCGTAAACCTATTGTAGTTCAATTTATGTTACTCTTTGCATGCGTTGTGCCGTATTAATGAATATTAACAGTTTAATTCTGTCCCAATAAATAAAAAATCACTTTAATTGAGAAAAAGAGATCCACCTGCGGGGATTGAACCCGCGGCCTTCAGTTTACGAAACGGATGCACTACCACTATGCTAAGGTGGACCATTTGAGAAAACTTGGAAAATGCGAGTACATAAATGCATTTATTGTAACTCATGTAGTCTGTCCCATTCGAGGTATTATTGTGAAACCGATATGCCAGTCGTTTATGTTCCCAGGACTGAGAGTTACTGAAACGACTCTAATTATGCTACCAGCTTCCATGGTGGGCGTAGTTAAATCCAATTAATTGTCAAGAACGAGGACTCGAGAGATCTCTTGTTGTAGTGCGGGGTTCCCTGGCCACTGCCACTCCATTTGGTAGGTAGGCTGACGACCAGCAGCATTACTTCCAATGACTTTGCATTATCAAAACTTGTTAGTGCTCACCCCCACTCTTCTCTTACTCGTGACTTTGCGGGTTCTCTGTGTGGGTCTGGGCCATAGCTCTCCTAGGCCCGTTTCTATTTAATCTGAATATTCAACATTTATTGGTCTCTACTATTTCCTTAAAATCACAAGTAGAAAGACACGTACTTACATATTCATAGTTCACGAATGCTACACGAAAGAATTTACTTTCCATCATTTCACTATGATTTATTTTTCATAAAAATGACAACCATTTATTCCTTTCCAACGAATCCCCTTGCAAAAAGAAACAGGGAAACAACCGTACGAACATAACACCAAAAGAAAGAGGAAATAATAACTAATCAAAGTAAGATTACAATCAAACGCACAAATGTGGCGCTATACAAGCTCAATCAAATGCACACTTAGCGCACGCAGAAACAAATTGCAGGAATAACCATATCAAAAGTAAATATCTTGAGTAATGAATGAGTGGCTCGTATTAAAGCATACGTCGATGTATATGGAGAGATAGACACTGCAAGCAGCTGAACAACTGAACAATAACATACTGAAAAGAAAGAACCTGCACTGAATGCTATTCAGTCAGATACACAGATTTAAAAGAAACAGGTAGACAAATAGATAGTCGACGCTACGTAACGTCGTTATGATACGATACACACGCACACGTCTTCCTTTCATTCGCTCATCCGAGTTTAAGACTAATCCGGAGAAACAAAAAGTCGTATGGAAAAGCACGCAGAACAATATACAGAGGATTATATACCTTAATGAAATGAAAGCTACTGATCTTGGTACATTCTTATACATTACACGAATATCACAATAAACAAGAATACATAAACGAATAAAAAAAAAACACAAACATGAAATAAAACAATAGCCAATCAAAAAAATCGATTTAACAGAAGACCAAACGCATAACAAAAGATAAATAATTTACAAATATCATACAATAAATAACAACATGCAACATCAAACAAAACACAATCAAGTGAAAAATACATGTATGTTGAAGAGAAAGAGAAGATGTTGAAAGAAGGCGACTAGCACAGGCCGAAAGAACGAAGGAAGAGTCTCGGTTTAAGATTAGATGAACGAGGCGAATTCGTCTTCTGCCAAGTCAAAGTCTTCGCTATTGCTGGCCCCCACAACGTATTTGTCCTGAGCCTTCTTGCTCTTCCTTCCGAGAAGGGGAGAGGCAACACGAGGAGAAGAAGTAGGGTGCGGGGATGAGGGGGGGAAGTGGGGGGAAGTGGGGGGTGATCGGGGTTTGTTGCCTACGTCAGGGGATACGGGATGATCCGCCCACCCAGTTACTACTCTCCCTCTGACTGCTTTTTTTCCTTCTCAGCTGAATTCCCACCATCATTTTGAGAGGCAAAGAGAGAGGGGAGCCTGCGAGGGGCATTAACCTTTTCCTTAGAGGGACTGGGCATGTGGTTCATGAAGAGTGAGTGGTGGGGAGAGGGGTGAGAGAGGGGGAAGGCGATGGAGAAGAAGAAGAATGGGGGAGGGAGAGTACGGAGGAAGACGGAGGAAGGGATGGGGTAGGAGGAAGGGGGGAGGAAGGAGAAAGGGAGGAGGGCGGGGGAGGAGGGGGCCTTCTCCCGGAGGGAATCGGAGGAACGTTGTTCGACTTTGGCTTCTCAATTTGAGTGTTATCAGCTGGTGCCTTCAGAGGCACGAGGTCCAGAATATCATTCTCTACTAGTGTGGGGATAGACCGGAAGACATCATCATCCTCAGTGCTCTGCCCCCCCTTCTTGCTTCCTTCGAGTCGTCCGCTGGCGTCCCTTCGTGCATCTCCCCCTACCCCTCCAGCTCCCACTCCGTTTGCAATTGCACTCCTCACCTTGCTCATCACTAGACCAGGGAGACTGTTCTTAGGGTCCTTCTCGTTCTCCCTGTCTTCCTTCGAGAGCTGATGCCACTTGTCCTTCTCCCCTCTCTTCTCCATCCCCACCCCCAGTTGCACTGCCTTTGCTTCCTTCTTCCGCTCTCCCCTTCGGGCTCTTTCCCCTCGACATGAAGATACTGTTCGTGAAGAGGTTCTTGGTGGAGAGAGCGGGGGAGGAGGCGGTGGGAGAGGAGGACGGGGAGAAGGATAGAGAGGCTTTCCTGATGAAAAGACAGGACCAAGAGGAGTGGAGGAGGAGGTTTCGAGGCGAGGAGCTCTGGAAACGGGGGAAGAGGCGGGGAAGAAGAGGTTGGAGGAGGAGAGGAGAGGGGCTGTGATCGAAGCAGAGGGAGAGTGGGGTGGGTGAGGGCGAGAGAGAAGGGGAAGGGGAGATGTTGTTCAAATTGAGAGCGAAGGGTACCTTGTCCCTCTGCTCTTCGATTCCCTTCGCTTGCTCCACCCTGGCTGGACTTACTTCCTCTTCTTCAAGTTGATTCTTCCTCTTCTCTCTCTTGCTGCGATCCTTTTCCTTCCTCTTGCGGTCCTTCTCCTCCACCTCTTCAAGAGAGAAAGGCGTATTGGGGAGAAGGAATGAGGGCTCTTCCTCCTCGGACTCACTCTCCGCCTCTTTCAGCACCTCCTTGCTTTTGTCCTCTTCCTCGCGATCCCCTAGTCCTAGCCTTTTGAAGAGCGAGTCCTCTCTTCATCATCTTTCCAGCGCTGCTCCTCCTTCGCTCTTTCATTTTCCCTCCTCTCTTCCTCGTGTTTTTGAGACAACATCACATCGTCATCTTCATCATCTTCATCTTCATCTCCACCATCATCTCCTTCTTGTCCTTTCTCCGCTTCATAGAAACCTTCTTTCTCTGCCTGTCTCCCCTCATCGTTCTTCACCCTTTCGTCTTCCTCTTCCTTCTCCCCCTTACTCTCTCATCCCCATCATCTCCCTCATCACCGTTGTCTCCCCATCCCCCCTTCATCTCCCTCTCCCAGTGGGGATACAGGATCTACTCGACATCATGAGGTCTTCTGTCTTCGTCCTCCTCCTCTCCCCCTCCTCTTCCTTCCCTTCGGCCCTCCTTCTCCCTCATCTCCACCGCTAAACCTCGCCTTGACTCTCTTGAGTCTCCTTATGGACTCCACGAAGGAGAGAAGCTTGAGCTCCATATCTTGGTTGTTGGAAGGGAATGAGCCCTTCAACACTTTATCGATTCTCAATAACCTCACCTTGATCCTATGCAAAGATCCACGCAACTCCTCAAGCATTCCCAGCTGAGGACCCGAGAGGAGTGAAGAGAAAAGAGTGATGGAGAAAAATCCAAGCAGAGGGATAGGGAATAAAGGCACGATTCGAATCACACAGAAAGAGGACCAATACTTATTAGAGCGAAAAAAAAGAACCAGGAATAGACAAATAGGCGGAGGTAGCTGCATGGAAAAGGAATAAAGATGGATACAGATGAGTGACTGCTGTGGATAGTTCAAATGCTATCATATGAACGCATCGAACAGAGACATACCTCTTGACTGCAGTGAACATGCTATTTCTGATGGAGTGAGCTTGATAGCACATCGCATCAGATAGGTTCTCTGGATGCGGAGGGACCATAAAGATCTCCCAGGGAGAATAAACCTTCTCCGTCAGCAACGGACTCACCTCTTCTCCAAGTGACCCACCTCGTGCTTCGCTCTCATGTAGGGGCTCATTCTGCGAAGGGAAAATGAGTGTGAAGTGGAAGAAACAGGAAAGAAGAGAAATAAGATCAAGAAAACGAAGAGGTGGAAGGCAAAGAAAGAGAATCACAGATAAACGAATGCACAGAGAGACAGATGACAAACATGTGCGACTGATTGATATGGGTGGAGCTGGTTTATGTCGATGAGGCATTCACGGATACACCACATGTCATTGTGCTCATGCGGTGCAAATCTATCACACACACATAATCAGTTTCTTCTGTCAATTTAGGTAAAACAAAATCAAAACTTACGTGAATCCAACAGGTCTCTTGTAGAACCTCATCTTGAATTGAGAGGCATGTGCGTAGAATTCACGAATCACCTGCGGCGAAGGGGGAGGGAGGAAGGAGAGGGGGAAAGGGGAGGAGGAGAGAAGGCAGAAATATATGATACGTAGTATGTTAGAAGAGAGAGCAATGCTGAAGGCAACCAAATGAGATGAAAGGAGGAAGCACGGAAGATAACGCAAATGAACAGGACGGATACGACAGCGTCAAATTGGCGACAAGTGGACTCAGTCCTAAAGAAGAGCAATGTAATTGCACATGCACACTTACCTGTTTCTCAAGAGGGAGCTTGGTGTCTATTGAAACTCCGACGATACGTCTCACAATCGCATACAAGAGAGCCTTGAAGGAAATGCTACCGTACAACAGACCTCACCTCCACCTCCTTCCTGTTCGCCTTCTGTCTCCCCGTCGACCCACAGATTCAACTAGGGAGTCAAGGCTCCCCGGCGCAGCAACGAAAACACAGACAAACACAAACACACACGTTGAAAAAATACACACACACGAAAACACATACGCAAGAAAAGACACACAAGGTAAAGATAGATATAAAAAAAAAATGCATATGTTAGAATAAAAAAAAATCAAAGACAAGGGGTCGTATTGAGAAATAAAGAGACGGGACATGCAAACGATGAAGAATAGATAAATATCCTGTTATTTCTCTTTTCTTTCTCACTTCCTTCCTTCTTCGTTTTGACTTTACGTCCCTCTCAATGACATCAATCAACTACTGGTTAAACTTACCCATCATGGAGTCCGGAGGCTGCATCACCGGGAGGTTCAGAGGGAAGAAAGAATCATTACAATCTCTGCTGATTTGAACAAGGATTCGAGTGGAAGCGACGTGAACTTTCCTCCAAGCTTCCCTTCGCCTTGCCCTTTCCCTTGTTTTGGTATTCATATTTCCGTTTTCCCTTGCAGGGCAATGTTCATCTCAGCTTTTGACAGTCCAATCGCATTGACAATCTGTTGGTCGAGGCTGAGCGCATCTGGACTGAGATTGATACTCACACTTATGTCCTCCGAGAGCTCTTCATCGTCTCCTGCAACCCCGACTCCATCAGACCCACTCTGCTGGAGAAGGTCAGCAGCCATCTTCCTCTCGTGCTCCATGTCACGGAAGTACAGAGATGTCTGTGTGTAGCCAATTCCCACAGAAAGAGGAGATTTGATCGCCCGGAGGATCAAAGGCAGCTGATGAATAGGGATGAAAAAAGTCCCCCTTGTTGTCGACTAGACCCCAGATGTCGTTAAACTCGTAAATATCTCTCGGCGGTTACTCCTCCTCCGATGTCTGCAAGCTCACTGAAAGACTGGAGAACTATGGAAATGAAGAGTGGACCGATGAGGTAGAAGTCGATAATGTAGAAAACGATGATAGTTCCGTAAGCCATGTGCTTGGATAGAAACCAGAGTTGCGGCACCTGCGGTACGGGTTGTCGATGGTATTGTCGTATCCCTGGTCATACGAGTGAAGGAAGTGGTAGTTCAGGTGACGGTAGTGCTCCGTCAACCTCTCCGCACTCTCACACTGACCGTAACGAGCAGTCCCCGTGCGCACTGAGAAGATTGGGCATACACAGATGATATCACACAGATGCACGTAATTAGGAATATTCAGACAAAGAGAGAAGAGATATACGAGGGCTGGACACACCGACACATGCTTAGAAGAATAGTTGGATTATCAGTCCCACAGATCAGAGAGAAGATGAGCGTATATATGGTGGATCGAAAGAAAAGAAAAGGATCGGGAACAAGCCTCACCTCCGTTAAAGAAGTTGTCGTTAGTGGCATATCGAACGATGTACATGAAGGCGTGGAAGAACGTGGAGTAGGAGGCATTGTCGTTCACGTTTTGGTCACCCCAATAGCTGAGGAAGAAGATTAATAGAAAAGGGGAAGAAGGAGAAGTAAGAGGGGAGAGAGAGAGCATAAGGAAGAGAAGGGAGAGACGGAAAAAATGAAGAGGAAGAAGAGGAAGAAGAGGAAGAAGAGAAAGAAGAGAAAGAAGAGGGAGAAGAGAGAGAAGAGAGGAGAGAGGAAAATATCATTTTAGAAAGAATGTACAAAATAAAGTTAGGAAAACGAAGATTGAAGATCAAAGAGACGTTCATCACATGAGAGAAAAGCAAGCATCCCGTTCAACCCGAGGCGTAATCGATGGGTGCTGTACTTACAAGTAGTCGTACTGCGGGATCCTGCCTACAAGCGTCATCATGACGAGAGCTTGAACTGAGTAGCAGATGAGCAGTAGGGAAGAAGACTCCCAGGATTTGAGGGAACGACACACGCAGCTGGAACAGGTACTTCTTTCAAAGACGAGGGAGACCTCCCACACACGAAAACACTGCAGACACATGAGACAGTGGAGATGATGAGAGACGGAGAACGAAGGTCAGAGAGAGAGATAACAAGAGGAGAGACGGAGGAGTTAGACTCATGCATTAAAAGCAATAATAGCCAAGTCATAAGGCGTCGAGTTCAGCATAGAGAGCAGATGCAGTGGACAAGAGAGAATTAGACTTACCCCGGTAACCAAGACGTATTGGAAGTATGAACGAGAGACTTCGTAAGAAGATTGTAAGGAAAATCATGAATATTCCGACGACGCAGAAGAAGAGATGCGTCTTGTGCCAGCCCTAGTGAGCTGAACTGGGAAAAAGAGAGAGCGTAGAGATCTTCATGACCACATCTGCCGTGTACAACCCCACTACCACGTACCCCAGGATCCTTCGCACAAACGTATAGGTCGCAGATTCAGAGGCATATACCCTAAGGAATAAGAGGATGGATGCAGAGTGAGGGTGGGAGGTGGGGTAAGGGAGGGAGATATGAGAGAGAATAAGAGAACCAGTTAGGATTAAACAATGCAATGCAGAGAGGAAGAGACCGAGAAAGAGCCAATAATGAATGAGGAGACTTACATCAAGACGACGAGGTAGTTGAGGAAGAGGATTGCTCGTATGGTCCATAGGTAGTATTTGCTTTGGACCCAAAGTTGTGCAGCGATACTCGTAGTTTGAACAGGAAGACAGGCTGTAGGGAGAGGAGAGTTTTCAAGGGACGAACAAGTGGGAACCATCCACAAGAGTATAGCAGTGTACGTGGACAATAAGGTGTGTGTGCATATGCGCAAGAAAAATAAAAGGTGTTAGAGCGAGGATGGAAGTAACGGAAAGAAAGGAAGAATCGAACAACCCAAACCCACGAGAAAACACATGCACACCACAAGCAACAAAGACACGAAAGACCACACATAACACAAACACAACACGTGCAGAAGACATGGCTGATCAAAATAGTGATAATCGGTTACTGGTCACTCACCATCCACTTCTCATACGGAGGGATCTTGAACACGACGTTCGGCTCAATTCCTGTCAACACCACTCTAGTGTTAGACCATTCAATTTGAGAGTCATCCAGGGTATTTGTTCCGTCCGTTTCCTCCTTCACTCTCTGTTGTTGCGCACATTCACAGACATACAGATACAGACATATGTGTAGGCAATCATATCAGTAAGGCGAAACGCGCTTTCGGAAAAGAAACAAACAAGTGGGTTTAGTGGTTCAAAATAAGATACGTGCATGCATCTAAGACTATATTGACATCGTATGCGCACCTGCGAAATTGTTGTATGCGACGGAGATCAGCAGACTGACGAAGACGACGTTGCAACAAATGAGATATAGGACAAAGTAGATGTAGTAGAAGTCCTGGCTCTGATTCCCTGGAGGAAGGTCTGGCATGTGAGGACTCAATAGGCTGGGTTATCCTCGTCATGAGGTAGCAGAGGTAGTTCCACCTATCGGTCGTTGCAAACATAACCAAGGCAAAGTACCGAGACGAAGACGTTGTCGAAGTTCAGGTTGTTAATGATCCAATCAGCAGGGGTAGTGAGACCTGGAAAACATAGCAAAGGGAGGGAGAAGAGAAGAGGAAAGGGAAAGAGACGGGGATCGGAAGAAGGTAACGAGATAGGAGAGTTAGTACAACGCAAAAGGAAGAACATTCATGATATGTTACAAGATAAAAAAGAAAAAAGTTAGAAACTATGTTAGGACGACATATTTCGATATCGATAGGATCACGCTAAAGGCTTGCATAAGGAAAACAAGTAAGGGAACAAGTCAATAAACAACCAATTAACAAAGGTGCGTGTGAAGCAGAGGAAAGCATTTGCTGTGGGTCTGTTGCGCATACCGAATGAATTGTAGGTGCAGTCCCCATCTTCGCAAGTAATAGTTCCATCGTCTGCTTCGTTGTGCTCAGTTATCAACTGGGCTATAATTTTGGAAATCTCCGAGGGTTCATCGTCCAGCATTGAAGGGGAAGAAACCGAAGGAGGAAACGAGCGCGCAGAGGGGGCGGACGATAGGAGGTGAGAAGAAGTGTGATCAGGCAAAGAGGAAGACAAGGCGGATAAAGAGGGACCGTAGCTTTCATTTGTCGAGGAAGTATAGGACGAAGAAGAAGGCGAGGAAAAAGAAGACGATGTAGAAGAGAATGAGGAAGAAGATGTGGAGTTGGAAGAGCAGGAGGGTGGAGCTGAGAGAGGGGAGGAGGGGCTGACAGAAGAGGGAGAGGTAGGGGAGGATTTGAATGTATGCTGAGAGGGAGTGACCGGAGTAGATGAGTAAGATGAAGACACGTGAGGGAGAGAAGAGGGAGGTAGAGTTAGAGTGAGGTGAAGAGCTGGAAGAGGTATGCGTGTATGTGAGAGTGTTGGCGACGGAGTCATGAACGTTGTAAGCGTACTGAGAGCTCTCTTCTTCTTCCTGCTTCATCGATTTCGCAGCCTGTCTCCTCCACCGCACATGGCTTTGCACTGCTTTAGAGAGAGAAGATGAGGCATAGGGACGAGGCTTCATCGCCTTTGCAATCTTCTTCTCCCTTCTTTTCTTCCTCGTCTTCTTTTCTGGCGCACCTCCCCTCACTTGGTTCCTCCCATCGAGGAAAGAAGAGGAAGGAGAAGAGGAAGGAGAAGAGGAAGCAGGAGAGGAAGGAGAGGGAGGAAGAGAGGGGGAAAGAGAAGGCGAAGGAGAGGTAAGAAGAGAGGGCTTGTCGAGGGAATCGAACAATGCCGAAGATTCAACAGAGGCAAGAGATCCCGACGAATGGGAGGGAGGATAAAAAGAGGGGTAATGGACGAATGCGAGGACGTTCGTAACCCTAAATGTGAGGATTGCGTAACTTCCGGGGTGCGAGTCTCTTTGTTATCGATATCCTCAACACACCCGACCTGTTCATTCCCCTTGCTAAGAGGCATCCCACCTTGCAGCTCTCGTTTGCTTTGCCCTTCCTCCTCCACACCCCTCATTCTGCCATCCAACGCTTTGAGCATATCCTCCTGGAAACCCTTTCTCTTGTTCCTCCCTTCCTCCGCGTCCTCTTCAAATGTCTTCAAATACTCCACGCTCCTAGCCTCCGCTTCATCCTTGATCTGTAGCATTACGTGTATGGGAGGGACGTCTGACCTTTCTTGAGTCCCTAGGTGGGGGTTTTCTTCTATTTCCCTCTGTCTCCTTCTCACTTCTTTCTCAATCAATAGGTTCTTCGCCTCGGAGACTAGAGAGTCTCTCGTGAGTTTGACTTTTATTGATCTGTCCTCCTTCTCAGTGAGATCCACGCCCTCCCTCGCCCTCAACCTCTTCTGCATCCTCCGAGCTGATGACCTTTCTTCCTCCCTTTCTTTTTCTCCGGCGTTGTCTTCAAGGACCTCGAACACATAGTGGGGGTTGGAATTCGAGGAGGAGTGGAGATGGAAGAGGTCGAAGGCAGAGTAGGGAGGAGATGAAGAGGAGGGGTTGGTGAGGTTGACTTCTTCCTCCTCGACCGAGTCCAAGTCGAATTGAAATTCCCCAAGCGTGGGGTTGCCGTTCCCATCTGCTACCCCCACCCCAGTCAGGTCGATTGAAACAGAGTAGTCTGAACTATTGTATAGACCATAACATTCCCATCGAGAAAGACTCGTGTCCATTGAACACGATCTCAGCATTCCGCTCCACATCCACGTCCCAACCACGGCGAATATGAAGATGAGGACAATGAGAATCATGAAGAGAGGCATAAGAGAGGGCAAGGACCGCATGAGAGTGCTGAGAGTGATACTGCTCTCTCTGTGCAAGGCTAATATGTTGATGAGACGAAGAGGGCGGAACATGGCCAGCACAAGATTGGCCTTGTAGGAGAAGGGGAAGAGCGAGAAGACGGAGATGACGAGGACCGACGTGTTGAAGATGAGCCATCCGGAGGTGAAAAAGTTCCATACACCATGAATGAAGTATTGGAGGAGGAGGTGAACGATGTATAGAAGAGTCGTAACGAGGTCAGCGATCGAGTATAACTCACTGCTGCCCCCTCCCCACGTTTCGATTACGAAAGAACTATCGGGAGTGAAGATGTCCGCAAAGGAGGGAGCCTTTACCATCGTAGCTTGAAATCCAACGAAGATAGAATCTGTCAAGCACAAAGCACCGAAGAAAACGTTGTAAATCCTATTCTCAATCAAGAAGGACAAAGCTTCCTGTGCGCTAGACACCCCCGACACGAGGGAGGGGGAGGCGGAGGGTGAGGCAGCGGCAGCAGAGGGATCGGTTTCGGTCGTAGGACTCACTGTCCACATCCACGAAGGGATGCGTGTTAAACGAGGGCAGGAATGTAGTTTTATTCTCGTCTTCCGCTTCCTCTTTGGATCCCAGCGACCCTCCTCCTCCTCCCTGCTGCGCTCAGCCCCATCTTCTTCCGCTTAGACATTGTTATCAGCGCTAGCTTTTTAGCCAAGTCGGCTTTCTCTTTCTGTTTTCTCTCCTTCTCTTCCTCCGCCAATCGCTCCCTCTCTTCCTCTGCTGCCCTCTTCTCCCTCGCCTTCTTCTCTCTCTTCTCCCTCTTCTCCACTTCGAGGTCTCTTTCCGTCTTCTTCCCCTTCTGTCTTTCTTCTCCCTCCTCTCCTTCTTCTCCTTCTTCTCCTTCTTCTCCCTCTTCTCCTCCTGTGTTCACTGTTTCTCTTCCCTCCGCATCTGTCTCTACCCCTTCTGCCCCTATCTCTGCCTCTGTCTCTGTCTCTGCCTCTGCATTAGCCTCTGCCTCTACGTCTCCTCCTACTAGTTTAACTTCTAGCGTGTTCTCTTCGTTTGCTCCCTCCTCCTCTTCGGAAGCTTCCTCCCCTTCACCCTGCTGGAGAGAAGAAGAGGGTGAGTCGGATGAGAGAGATCCTAGAGGGAGAAGAGGGACAGAGGA
Source organism: Drosophila quasianomalipes (assembly GCA_035043665.1). Lineage (NCBI taxonomy): Eukaryota > Metazoa > Arthropoda > Insecta > Diptera > Drosophilidae > Drosophila > Drosophila quasianomalipes. The sequence continues at coordinate 17,355 of JAWNMU010000617.1, read as the reverse complement.
AACAGGAGAACGAAGGGAGGACGGAGAGGATGGAGAGGGAGAGTGTTGTGAGTGAGAAGGAGATGGATGCTCCACTTGATCTTCATTGCATTCATTTTCTCTTTCTTTGTCTGAGTTTTCCCCTGTGTTTCCTTCCTCTAGCTCCTTCTGCTGCTCTCCTAGTTCTTCCTCATCCCCACCCCCCACACTCTCACTCAACTCCATTTCATCATACTCTCTATCATCCAAGTTAACGCCTTCCAACAGATCTAGTCCCCATACCTCTTCATCCTCCTCTCCCTCTCCATCTGTCTCTCCATCCCCATCTCCCTCCTTCTCTTTCTCTCCTCCGTTTTTGCTGCCCTCACCCCCGTTCTCTCCCTCGGCTTCGTCTCCTATTCCTTGTCCCACCCCCTTTCCTTCCCTTTTCCTTTCCCCTTCTCCTTTCTTCGTTCTTCCTTCCTCTTCTCCATTTCGAAAACATCACCAAGTCCAAGTTCAACCATCTCTTCCTCCTCTTCCCTCTCTACCTCTGTTTTACTCTTCACTCTCCTGGGAGATTTCCAGTCATCCCCTATTTCTTCTCCTTCTCCTCCTTCTCTTCCTTCTATTCCTTCTCTTCCTAGTCCCCCTTCCTCCGCCCTTTTTCTTTCGAAATTGGGAAGAGGAGGGGAAGGAGGAGAGGGAGGGGCAGCGAGAGGCCGAGAAAAAGAGTCGTTATCGAAGTAGTCCTCGGCATCTCTTTCCCCTTCCCCTTTCCCTTCCCCTTTTCCTTTCCCTTCCCCTTTTCCTTTCCCTTTCCCTTCGCTTGCCCCTCCTTCTTCGCTAAGAACATATCCCAGTCCTTGGATTTCATCGTACTCCCTTGTTCCTCCCTTGGCCCTCCCTTGCCTTCCTCCTCCTCCTATAACACTGAAGCTAGCATCGGGAGAGAAGGGAGGAGATGAAGAGGGAAGAAGATACTGCTGAGCCCTGTTCTTCTCCTTCCCACTCATTCTTCTAACGTCACCCGCCTTCCCCGTCCCCTTCTCCTTTCCCTTTCCATTACCTCTCTCACTTCCAGTATCATCCATTCCTCGGCTCAAGAGAGGAACGGAAGAAGGAGACCTCCCCACTACCTCACTGGACTCGATATCCTCTCCATCCTCTTCTTCCTCTCCCTCCTCTTCCCCCTCTCCCTCCTCTTCCCCCTCTCCGTCCTCTTCCTCCTCATCCTTTCCTTCTCTTCCGTCACCTCCCTCCTCTTTATCAACTTCTTCCTCATACAGCCCAGCACCCGCCTTCAACGGTTCCTCTTCCCCTCTCTCTTCCTCTACCTTTTCATCTCCCTCTCCCTCTCTCTCTCCTTCATTTCCCCCAATGCTACTTACCTGTGGATCTCCCTCTTCTGTGCCCCCATGTTCCTCTCCTCCCTCTAGCGTATACAAGGCATCAGTGCCCAGGCCGACCTCTCCCTCTATTTCTCTCCCTGCCTCTCCCTCCAACTCTCCCTCCACCTCTCCCTCTTCTTCCGTAGTAGTGTGACCAATGAACACGACTCCTCCCCTTCCGTCCATCTCACCTCCACTGCCTAGATCCTTTCCTCCATCAAATCCCCCGCCCCCCGCCTTTCCCCCCTCCCTATCTCCTCTAACAAGAGATTGACATGCTGGAGGTATTCTTGTTTGCCTTTCCTCTCCTTGTCCTTTTCCTCCATTCTTTTGTGAAGCGTACCCATCATGAATACGAGAATGAATTGGGAGAGAATGAGAGCATATCCCAACGTGAAGCAGTAAAGGAACAACACTGACGCCTGGGATGTTTTCCCAGCGAAGTGGGACATGAAGTAGGCGAGGTCATCAGGAAAAAGAAGATAAACGAACGTCACCAGGGACTCAGGGAAGTTATTCATCGTGTAGAACTGCCCTTGGGTTTCGAACGCGTTGTTGATGTGAGCGTACATCTGCAGAGCAGTGACGGCAAAGAACAGGATGAATATGAAGATCATGAAGTACATGCACACCAGGTTGTAGAGTGACTTCTCGAGGACGATGATGGCGTCCTCCGTCATCGACATGAGCTTCATCATTTGCATAAGACGAAGCAGGCGCACAAGGCGAACATACATCAAGGCGTGGAGGGTGACGAAGACGTGATCCGGGTACGTCGCCGAGTAAGAAGTCTGGTGGATTGTGTACTGAGAGTAACCGTGGAGACCAAGACCATGACCTCTGTTCGGGTAGGAGGGGTACGCGTTGTGGTACACAGCGTATGCGAACTCAGCCACCCCGATGATGGAGACCATTCCATCGATCACAGAGTATGTTTCAGAGTACAAGGGCAGCACGCGAAACCCCTTCTCCCCATTCTTTCCCTTACGTCTGATGAAATAGGGGTTCAACGCAGGGATCTTTGAGCTCACTAGATAGTTCTCCTTTTCCTTTGCCTCCTTCTGCACAGCCCTCTTCCTCCTTCGGCCTGCCTTGTCATCAGCTGCCCCGCCTCCCTCGTCCTCATCCTCCTGCCCATACTCATTTGCAAAGACGAGGAAATCCCTGGGGATCGATCTGTGGAGGATTCTAGCCATCTCTAACGGAGAATAAGTAACCTTTTTAAACGGAAGGCCGAGCACTCTCAGAAAGAAGTCCCCCAACGCAATGAAGTTGGTGATGGTGATCACGAGCGTGGCTCCCACCAGAAGGTCGGGATACATTCGGTTGTCGAAGAGTGTAAGCATCACGCAATAGACGATCGTGTTGAAGGCAGAGAATACCTCGTAATAACGGTGGGAAACAACCCGAAAAAAGATCTCGGAAGGACCATTCCCCAGAACAAATAAGCAACGTTCCCTCTCCTTCCTCCGCGTGCTCTCCCTCTGCAGCTCAACTTCCTCCTCCTCCTCCGCACGGTCCTCCGCCAACTCATCTGCCTCCCTCTTCTGCTGCTCGGCTTTTTTAATCGCCTCCCTCGCCTTGTTCTCCTTCCTCTCCACCCGCTTCCGCTCTCTCTCCGCTCGCTCTCTCTCCCTCGCCTCATGCCTCTCTCTCTTCGCATCTTCCTTAGACTGATCAACCATAAACTCCACGTGAGACGTATTCCCCTCATCTCTCCCTTCCTCCCTCCCTTCCTCTCTCCTTCCTCCCTCCCTCCTCCTCTTCCTTTCCTCTCCGTTTACTTCTACTCTTGCCATTTCCACTCCCTCCTCCTGTTCATCACCCCCTTCCTCTTCTAAATTCCTGCCTATGTCATTCTTTTCTCTCTCACCTTCCATATCTTCTTCCCTCTCCGCTTCTCCTCCTCCCTCCTCCTCTGCCCCCCTTCCTCTTTCTCAACTTCTATTCTTCCCATTTCGATTGCGACGCCGTGGTTCCCTCTACCTTTAATTCCCACTTCTTCCTCTTCTTCCCCTTCCTCTTCTTCCCCTTCCTCTTCTTCCCTTCCTCTTCCTCCTCCTCCTCTTCTCCATCATTTATGATGCTTTTTAATTTAGCCCCATGAGGGTTGTTTTTGTTAAGTTCAATTTGAGAAGAGTCAAAGGACTCGAGAGATCGGTAATCAACCGCATGTGGGAGATTTGAATGTTGAGAAGATAGGGGATGGGAGGAGAGGAGGAGAGGGAGGGGCAGCAAGGGGACGACCTGAATCGATAACGACACTATCATCTTCCTCCTCTTCTTCGTCATCTCCGTTCTTTCCCTTCCCCTTTCCCCTTCCCTCTTCTCCTTGGTCTACACTCGTAGCTCTCTTCCTCTTCTGCTCATCCTGCTCCTCCTCTTCTTCGTCTTCCCTCCCGCTGTCATTGTAGATGCTATCATCATCGCTAAATCCATAATCAAACTCCTCCGGTTTCTTCTTCCTTTCTTCCTCCTTCTCCTCAAGCTTTCGGATAACATAGTCCCTTTCGCTCTCGCTATCTCCTCCCTTTCCTCCTTTGCTTCCTGTCCCCTCCTCGTCGATTGCCCTCTTCAATTGTTCTCTCTCTCTTTCCTTTTCTCTTTCCTTTTCTCTTTCCCTCTCCCTCTTCATTTGCCTCTCCTTTTCCTTTTCGTGAGAAGAGGGGAGGAGAGGGTTCCTTCCTTCATGATCATTCATTTTTCCACTGTATATATAGTCTCCACCTGAGTCGCTCCTTGCATCGCTCTCCTCTTCGCTTTTTATTCCGTCTCTTCCTACTGTTTCTCCCTTCTCCATTTGGTCTACATCCTTCTCCATCTTCTTCCCCCCTCCAGTCACACCCACCACTATACTATTTCTTATGCGCTCGATCAGACTTCCCCTTCTCCCTCCATCTCCCCCTCCCTCTCTTCCCTTCCCACCCACTAGACTCTTCCTCTCAGCTTCCCTTTCATTCTCTTGCTCTTCATCTTCATCTTCTGTGACATCCTCCTCCTCCTCTCTCTCTCCTAGGATATCTACTTGCTCGTCCAAATACGCAAGATGCCCTCTCCTCCCCATTACTTCACTAGCCTTCCTCTTTCTCCTCTCCAACTCATTCAAATAAGATTCCTCCGCCTCAGCATCTGCATCTGCCTCCTCCTCCTCCAACTCCACCTCTCTTCCCGTATATATCGATTCTTTCCCTAACGAACCGCTTTCACTCTCCCTTCTCCCATCATATTTTTCCTTCTCCTCCCTCAGCTTTCCTCCTTCCGCTCCCCCATTGCTTCCGAAGCGGACGCTCTTCCTATTTCCACTCGATGCATTCGAACCAGCTACGCTTCCCCTTCCAACACTGCCCCTCTCTTATCCCCACCCCTTCCCATACATGATCTCTACTCGCCACACTCCCTCTCCCAACGCTCTGACTTCCCTCCAACTCCATCTGCTTCTTGTCCTTCTCGGATAAAAGAGTGTTGAGGAGGAGGGGATGAATTTCACTCCCCACTCTCCCTACTCCCACTCGAGGAACCACTAGACCTAGACACTAGTGAGTCTTCTTTCCCGTCCTCTCCCTCTCTCTCCCAGCACACCTGCATTGCTTTTCCTTCCCCTCCCGTACCCCCACTCCTTCGCCTCACCCCCCTCCCCTTGCAGTGCTCCCACTCCTTGCGCTTATGGTTCTGTTCGTGCTGCTGTTCACACTGCCTCCAGTCGACACACTTGCCCTCCCAGCTATGCTCCCCGTTGCACTACCTCTCCTCCATTCTTTTTCGGTAGGGTTTTCTGACAGCATTCCGATGCTACGCTGTTTCGATAACACGGACATACCACTCTGATCATTCACAACGAAGGACCCGTTGCGGTACTCCAAGTATTTCTTCTGGGCGATCTCTTTCTTTGCCTTGTCCTTCATCTTCTCGAACTTCTCCTTCGCCTTCGACTTACCCTCATCGTCCGAACTCTCTTCCGAGGAAGAGTCATTCAACACGATACTCCCTCTACCCCTTTCCCTATCTCTCTCCTTCTGCCTGTCCCTCTCTGACTCTGCGAGCGAAGCAACTGCCCTCACAACGTCATCATCTCCCTCTGGTCCTCCCGATTTGCCTTCTCTGCTCGTCCCTCCCGCACTCGACGGAATGCTTCTCCTCCTCGTACTCTCCCTCGCAGTCCTGGCATGGGATACTACGGTAGATGCATCGTCAAAATCCGAGGGTTCCTCCTCCTCATCCTCCCCTCCTCCTGTCCCTCCTGCATTGCCCTCTCCATCTCTGCGATCACCTTCCAGAATTCTCTTCTCCACCCTGTACAGTCCCTTCGTTCTGAACTTGTCCTGCTTCTTCTTCCCCCTCTCCTTTTCCTTGCAGCAACAGCAGCAAACCCTCTTAATCTTATCGGCAAGTCCGTCCTCGACCACTCCTAGTTCTTCTCTTACGTGAGCATCAATGTCGATCTCTCGCAAGACTCCATACTTCATCATCACCGTTCCTAGAGCAAGCCCTCCCCTCCTATCCTCCACGTACTCCCTTCTCAGTCAAAAAGTTCACCACGTCCATTCCCAACATACAGTTCTTGACCTGGATCCTTAATTTGTTATTCTCCAAAGTGTTCGTGATGCCCTCATCATCTTCGTCCCACCCCCCTCCTCCCACCCCCCATCGCATTGGCAGTGACTCCTTTCACCTTCTTTATTATTACTCTCTCCTTGATGATGCCTTCTTCATCCATCATCTCTTTCACGATCTCAAGGAACTCTTCCTCCCCCATACCTTCTCTCTTCGCCTGAATCTCAATCTAAATGGAACATACACAGCATGCACAAACACACGCAATAGTCGCATATAAAGATTGAATAAACGCGTATGGACATCAGTAAGATACATTGAATTATATTAAAACATGGTTGCAAACACGAAGACTAGACGAGACGACAGCTCCCCTTTCGTCTTCTGCCTCCCTTCTCTCCCCCCACCACCTCTGTTTCCCTTGTGTCTCATTCCCTCTTATATGTTCTGTCTTACCATTCCATTCACTAGGTTCTCAAACTCATTGACGACGATACCTCCGAAGAAGTTACAGTACAAGAAGCATCCGAAGAGCAGGGCAGAGATTGACCAGATAGACGTCGCTATCCCCTTCACGTCCCACATGGCGTTCAACGCATCAGTCCACTCGTCTGTTTGAAGCACCTAAAGGGAATGGGAAGCAATGCATGAAACGAGGGGAGGAAAGCAAGGAAATCGATGAAAGGGAGGTCAATGGGAGAAAATAAGGGAGGAAGGGTGGAACATCAAGAAAGAGAAGAAGATAAAACATATATAGAGCACGTACACAAACACGAACAACATCAGTGAAGCATGAGGTAAACGGTTCGATAGTGCTGACAAGAAGGACAAGGAGTGAAAAGAAGAAGAGTGGCTTAATTGGAGAAAACCAGGAGGCTGAAGAGAGGAAAATATATGCACATGCGCATATGAGAGAGATGTATGTATGTATATGATGAATATAAAGAGAAAGAGATAGTATTACCCTGATGAACATGACGAATGAGTTGAGAGAGGTATCATATGACTCCAAGGGACTAGCAGTCGGGTACGAAACGGAGCAGTAAAAGAAGGTGGGGCATCTACGAGCATTGTTCCCCCAATACGGTCGGTAGAGTCTCGTAAGATGATGGAACTCTTCTCCACTGTAGTCGGGGGCAGCCATAGTAGCAAAGGGAGACGAAGCAGCCTTCGCAGAAGAGTGCAAGGGGTTCACGTGAGGAGTGTAGTGGGAGGAGTATCGGGAATAAGAAGGACGAGGGGGAGCGAGGGATAGGAGGACGTAAAATACGAAGAGAGAGATGATAAGGAGGAAAGGGGGAGGAAGCGAGAGAAGAAAGGAAGGAAAAGGAAGAGTTACGATCGTTCATCGTGTCAACACCCCACTCTTTTCCCTTTCCCTTCCCCTTTTCCTTCGCTTCCTCCCTCCTCATAAGGTCATAGTCCCTCTTCGCCTTCCGCACTTCCCTCTCATACAAGAGTTGCTCCTTCTTCCTCTCCCACATCTCCTTCGCCGCCACTCTAGTGTACAGTCCCACTGCCTCCAGCATGTGAGGGTTGTACATCATCTCCAATGGCGTCACATCAATCAGAGCAGCCAGGTACTCATCCGTAAACACGTTTGTGAGGCTGACAGGGGACGCAAAGAAAGCCTCTTTCTCCGCCAGCTCCTCCTCCTCCGCACTCAGCGTCTCCTCCTCCCCCACCTCCCAGTCCATCGCATCCCAGTCGCCCTCCCTCACCCTCATCACGTAATGATTTGGATTTTTCATCGTGATATTGTATATGATACTATCTGAACCGTCAATATCATATTCGTAGCTACGTGAGCAAAACCGGTTGCTCTCCATTGTGGCCAATACCTGAGAAAACCACAACACATACAAACAAACAATGAGCAAGTAAATCCAAACAAAGCAAAAGAGAGTAGTGCACAGACATAAAAATAAATGTGGTTTCATAGCAAAGAGGTGGTGCAGGCATATTTCAGGCAAAGAGGGGGTTCTAAGAGCAGACCAGGCTAGCTCGAATACGAAATACATACGTTCAGGTGGTTGTGAAGGGGGTGGGAAACATTCAATCCCAACGCCACTCCCTCCTCATTCAGAGCACCTAGCATACAGTCCAAGCATAAATAAACAAATTGTTAGTAATGTAAGAAAAGAATGTAAAGAGAGGAGTAGGAGAGATAGTCGATATTCATGCAGAGAGACTGTCAAAAAAAGCGATGGGCAGAAGAAAGCCTTCTTTTGGTTCTTACATGTATTGTAGTAAACCCCCATAAATTCGATTGTTCCTGTTCCTCCGTACGCAGTAAACAAAAAGACTCAAGAAGCAAGACCTATGAGGAGTAAGAATAGCCGACAGATACAGAATAATCGAGTTTTATACATTGTGTGGAGTTAGGGCAATGCAAAATGGCTAAAAAAAGTAGAGCATGAATTCAACAAAACGAAACGCAGGAAATCAACCAAACTATCAAAATTAGGTAAAAACGTACGGGGACAAGCCGGGGAAGGGTCATACGTAGAGCATATCCAACCATTTTCAGTGGAGGGATGTATTTCAAGTAGTAGAACATTCGAACGGCCTCCACACAGCGAACGACACTTAAGTAGTGGCGCGTATTTAGGCGGTAAAACAAATCTACCCAGCTCACTACAACAGACAGAAATTCAATGATATGCCATCCCGATCTGAAGTACGAATAACTGTGGGAAATGAAGCCAAAGAGAATGATGTTCATCACCATCTCAAGAGTGAACACGGCGGGGATGATAGAGTATCCAACTCTCAGCAAAATTCGCTGAGTATGTGTATAGCTAGTATCCCAATTCATTTCAGGATGATTTATGCTCATTAGAACAACAGAAAGAACAACTGTGAGGAAGACAATGAGCTCAGTAATCCAGCTATTTGACACCTTAAACAGCAGCAGTTTAAGCTTTGATACTTTCCTGCTTTTATCTCCTTTCTTTTCATCATCCCCATGATTCCGAATCCCCAGTCGGCTCTTCTCCACTCCAGAGTTCATAAGTATTTAAAGCTGGCCTATGTGTAGAGAGTGATTAGTCTGTTTAATTTGTAAATAGGCAGTAAAAATTAGTTTAGATAGTGGCGAAACTGAAGGTAGAGGTGAGCACATGAAAAAAACTTTTTTTTAAGAGAGGAAAAAAGAAAAAATTACCTATGAAATCTTTGGAAATAGGATAATGTTCAATAAACCAGTTCTGGTTTAATTTCTCTTCTGTCAATAGCAGAAATAAGTTTAAAACTTTGTTTATATGTTTGAATTGGTGCATGTTGTTTTCCAAATGTAAAAAAATCTAGAACCGTCGATGCAGCGCTGCTGAGATATAAAAAGGAAGAAAAGGGGGGAAAAAAGAAAGAAAATACAAGAAGAATGCTATTGTATCTTGTATGAAAATTTTATTTCATAGGATCTCATGTTTACCTAACTATGCAAGTCAATGGGCTTTACATTTGCTTGTTCATGTGCACAATTTCAGGTTGCTCCTTGACTGAATCAAAGTTAAGTTTATTAATAATAAAATGAAGAAAGTTTATGTAGATGGACTCAAGTAGAAAACTATTTTTTGACTTTATCTTGCAGCCGAGGGGGCATTTAAAATAGACTGACAACGTATAATTCTTTGTTGAATGTTTAAGACGAATCAGTGTTATGAAATATGAATGGTATTTGACTTGAAGTGAAGTCAAGTCGAATCGAGCTGCGTTAAGCAGAGAAGAATGTTGAATATTATCTATTCTTACCGTGTTGAGTTACATAGTGTACATATCACATGTTTAAACATATTTTTATCCTTCATACTATGTAAATCTATTCACATTCAAGTGATTCCGTATATTCCCTTTGGTTTGTTAAAGAATGTGCCAAGTGCATAGAATCTATCTTCGTAATTAGGAAATAATAATCACAATATACGTTGTAAAATGTTCATGTGAAGCTGCTTTATTGATTGAATATGCTGATGTGATTTGTATATATCGATATGGTATAAGAAGTACAGCTTTATTAGCTCCTTTTTAGCATCTCCTTTCTGGAACGAATATCAAAAGCTAAGTGTCTGTATTTTTGAATTAATTCACGTCAACTTCAAATAGGGAGATGGACAATCGTTCAGCGAATTGTCAAAGTGAAAAACTAAATGCGTACGTGGTCGCTTGCGTTCGATCTCCAGTGGGGAAGAAAAACGGTGTTCTGTCTCAGTGGCATCCATGCGACTTGGGTGGAGAGGTGAGCACTTTTCTTTGGCTGTCACACAACCATTTGAAATACTCCGCAAAAGATTTGTTGATGAATTCTATTTTATTTGAATACAAACTACGTGTAGCTGCTGAACATAACTTGTTTCTTTAGTTAAGCACGATATAATTGCCTGTCTTCGTATGCGGTATTTTCTCTAACGTTCAAAATCCAACTATGCGATACAGTTGATTGACTCTTTGCTGGCAAAGGCGGGTATTGATGGTTCTAGGGTAAGGAGGACATTTGTTTTTATTTGTTCGTTTAGGTGCTTTGTGTAACGTAGTTGTGGCACAGTTAGTTTTACCGTTACGTGTTATTGCATTGCTTTTGTTGAGCGCAGGTGGACGATGTCATTGTTGGTTGTGACGGGCAAATCGGACCTCAAGCAAATAACATCGGTCGCTACTGCGTTCTATCATCTTCCCTTCCTGATACAGTCCCTGGAATCACGATCAGCAGGGACTGTTCGTCTTCTTTGGATAGCGTACAAATAGGTATGCGTTGCGTAGTCTCATGTTTGCATGCAATGAAAATGGTACGCAGAGCCATTGCATGTGTAAAGTTTCTTTTAAACGTAGATGTGTGTTGTCGTATGTAATACAGGAGTAAACAACGTGATTTCTGGGTTCTATGATGTAGTCATAGCTGGTGGAATAGAGTTCATGTCACAAGTCCAGCCTGGGTCTTCCATGAATATAGGTGAGGAACTTGGTTACTTTTCAATGAACTGCATGGTGTATTATTGTGCAACTATACATTCGATGTGAATTGATTATTTGGTTATACTTAATGACCGGCTTCTTCGTGTGTATCTTCATACTTCCAGGATTGAGTCCCTGCGTCTTTACTGGGAGATAGAATTAAAAGGAGATATCCAGCTGTCGGTCAAAAGAACAACTTCAATGTCTACGAAGGTATCTTGCCGAACTTCTTCGTAGACCTGCAATCATTGTGTAATTGTGTAATTATATATTTTTCTCTGTAGCGGGGTGTAAGTTAATAACGCTGGTTTTGTGGTTTGTTTGATTAATGTTTGCAGGGGCTGAGCTTGTTGCGAAGAAGTACTGTTGTAGCAGAGAGGACCTGGAAGAGTTCGCTATTCAATCGCACATCAAAGCTAACATTGCGCAGCATAGGGTATGTAAAGTTTCTGTGGTTTGTGTTCAAAATGCAGAGGTTGTACACACCGTTCCTCCTCCTTATCCCCCTGTTCTGTTCTTGTTAATGTTAGAAACTTATGTTCAACTTTTTGTCCTCAGGGTGACTTCAAAGAAGAGATAGCAGTGGTATTGGGAAGAGATGGTACTCGAGTGGAGGTGGACGAGGGAGTCAGAAAGTACAGCCAGCTCAAGGACAACTCCATCCACTCCCTCCCCACCATGTTTCAAGATGTAAGTTTCTCTATTTTATTCCACTTTCTCACTGGAAAAGAAGAACATGTAATATGCGGGTGTTAAATAATATATGTATATGCGTTCATGTGTATAGGGAACCGTAACTGCTGGAGTGTGTGGGCAAACGAGCGATGGAGCTGCGTTTGTGTTGATAATGAATGAGAGGGGTTTGAGAGACCACAACCTCAGTCACCTCATCCCCAACGAAAACAAAACACCCCAGGACTCCTCATCCGCTGCTTCATCCCCTGCTACCCCCCCTTCCGCCCTTGCTGTCTCCCCTTCTGCCTCCCTCCCACCCTCCTCCTCCTTCCCCGGCATTATCAAAATCAAAGGAGGGGATGTGTATGGAAACGACCCCATAACTATGCTTGATGGAGGTAGGCGCCTTCGGATACGATGCGAAGTCATAAATGAAAGTGTTTTGCTAGCAAGAGTCAGGATTCTGTTTATCATGCTGAATTGTAGTCAATTGTGTGTTAATGCCCAATGTGTTTGTCTACTTCATTATGTTGTGTAGGAATCTTATCCGCTGAGCGGTGTCTGTCCCAGTGTGGGTTGAAGATTAGTGACATAGACCTAGTGGAGGTTAATGAAAACTTTTCTTCCGTGCCCCTCGCTTTCCAGAGACACTTCAATATCGTTGAGCCAATAATCCCCCTCTCATACATTAAGAACTTCCCCAACAGCACTCAAGCGGTCGCTGCCCCCACTACCCCTACGTTTGCTCCCACTTTCCTATCTCCTCCTTCGTCCTCCTCCTTCTTTTCAGTTGCCCCTCCTCCCTCATTCAACTTTGACATGGCTAGGAAAAAGAAGGCTATTCCATCTTTCTCTCCTAATGATAAAAACGGAGAGGGCGAAGAAGAGGAGGACGATGAGGAAGAATCGAGTGAGATAGATGAATTGGGTGAGGGAGAAGATGGAGTGAAAGTTCCCAAGAAGAAAAAGAAGTCGAAGGAGGAGAAGGAGAGAGACGAAGCTGATAAGAAAGCGAAAGAAGAGAAGGATGACGAGGATGTGTACTTGTCGTGTAAAATGAATGTCTGTGGAGGTGCTCTTTCTCTTGGAAATCCCATTGGAGCGTCAGGAGCAAGAATCTTCACGACGTTGTTTCACTCGTTGATTAGGAGGTATGTTTTTTTGCGTTTTGGTAGCATGTGTTTCGGTATATTTTATTTGTATGCTAGTACAGATTTGTTTACGTTATATTGTGTGTCTGTCTTTCCAGGAACAAGAAGTACGGTTTGATTTCAATCAGCGACGTAGGAGGAATGTCCAACACGATGATCTTGGAACACATCCCCTTGCACCAGAACGAAGAGTCTACGTCTCACAAAGAGAAATCAAGTCACGAGAACGATAGCGCCGAAAAGAAGACTATTTTGCAGTCCAAGTTGTGACCAGGAGAATACGATTGCCTTAGTTGAGAAACTATTATTCGAATATGAATAGTGAATTAGTGTAAAAGGATTGTTTTTTTATTACAAATTATGACAAAGCAGGCAGGAATACATAATATAACGGTGCAAACTGAGAATAAATAAACATCAGTACGAATAAAATCGAGTGTATTATTCTAATTAATGAAAGTGTAGTCGGTTCTGCGGGTAGAGAAGCTAGGGTCCTTCTCAACGAAAGCAACATCCGAGTAGCAGGAGAGAGTCCTGTTTTGTTCGTTGTAGATAGGTCTCTTAGAAGGAGGGGAAGAGGGGGAAAGACCAGTCTTGTCGTTTACTGCTATGGAAATTGAGTAGTGTGATTGAATGAGGTTCCATTCCTCGAACTCATCGAAAATTTCAAGAGTTTCCGTCCTTCTCAGTTCTTGTTTAGTGAGGAAGGAGGAGTAGATGGTTCCCATTTCCCATCCTCCGAAGAGAGGAAAACCCAACGAAGCATAGCGTTGCCTCTGCGAAGGGATGTCTGGGTATTGAGGAAGGCCGAGGAGGGGACATCCTCTCCAGCGGAGGTTCTCCATCATAGTTCTTCCGAAGGGGTCGTTGGGGTGGATCTGCTCGTATGTGACGAACATAGTGGACCCAGTGAACGGTCCCTTGCCTCCAGCCCACGAGATCACCCCAGCAGAGTGGTGGGGCTCCATGTATACGAGAACGCACTCCGAGAGAAAGAGGGTAGGCCTCGAAAAGTCAAGCTTTGTCAGAGCTCTTGCACTGACTTCAACCTGGGACATATTGCGGAGGTCTCCCCCTATTATTCCGTAGTCATCCCACAAACCATATACTCTAGTCGCTTTCTGGTCGTCGTCATTGGAGGAATCGGAAGAAGAGGAAAGGGAGGGGTTTGAAAGAGGAAGACGAGGGGTAGGAGGGGTTGGGAGAGTTCAACACCGACTGAAGAAGGGAGACGCTTGGATGATGTCTAACTTCTGAGACACTGAAGACTCAAAGTCAACTGAAGAAATCAGAACAAAAACGGCAAGGTGAGGTGAGGGAAGTGAAAAAAAAAAAAAGCAGGAAGTAGTGATTTAGTCAGTGAATGTGGGGTAATGACACTAAGCAACAGAAATAGTGGAAATGTGTGTGTTGTACGCATGTATATGTACATAGATTGATATATTAACTAAAAGCTGACTTACTCTCCAGGTAATACTTGGGTGCAATGTTTTGATGTTTTTTCAACCTCCAATAGGTCGTGTCAAATCCAGCTCCAACAGACACGATCTGGGCCTCCTCTCCTGCGAAAGAAAGAAAAAGCAGTAGAAAGGATGGGAGGTAGTATTAGTGATTTGATCGTTGTGAACCAGAGTAACTTTGTTAGCAGTAGTATCAACTATGCAGAGAAATAAAGTTTTACCTCTGTTCTTCGCCACAGTGAGGAACTCAGTGATGATTTTATCTATGGCAGATACCCTCGAGTAGTATCCTCTGTTGATCAGCGGAGATCTCTTCGGCACGTAGTGGTGGTTGGGACCTGCAATTCCAACAGGAGCAGGGATCGAACAGAAGAATGATGATCCAGAAGGTCCAGATGAAGCTCCTACATTGTGAGGGCGGGTGGTAGGGATGGTGATATCAATTCTCTGGGGAGCAGAGGTAGAAGTGGGGACGGTCTTAGATTCATTCGTTGTCGAGACAAGCGAAGTAGCCACCTTTTTTTGTATTGATTAGCGTGAGGAGGGAAAGCAAAGAGGGTGATGAAATCATCTTTAAAGTATCCTATGGAAGCAGCAGAACTGTTAGCATAGTATAACAAATTTTCGTGTTAGAAAACTATACGAGGTGAGGAGGAGAGGAAATTGCAGAGTACTTGAAAAATAAAGGGTATGGTCATAGACGTACAGTTTTGAAATAATGGCATCATTTGCGGTACGACGAACTTCAACCCGACTTCTGCCACATCCGTCGATACAGCAGCAATAGGTCCCTCTCTTCGAAGATCTGTTCGCTGAAAGGATTTGACATTCTTCAGGGAGAATATGAGAGGAAAACACAAATAGAAAGCCGGGTTGTGGGTTTAAATATCGTTTGGATAGGTTGGGTATACTATTCGTTTTAATTTACGTGCATATTATGAGCAAAAGAATATGTGTCGCCTCTAGTTCTTGTTTGCTATATAAAGAAAAATGGGTATGTATCAGCAGAGAAAATGTCTCTCTGGCTGTGGTAAATAGATATCTAAAATACGTATATCGCACCCAATAAACGTAAACTAAAGCATTCAGTGTAAATTGTAAATCTATTCATAAAATCATAACTCGTGTGTCACGAAAATGTAGTTTACACTCCCAGAATGAGCGAAAGCAAACAGTGATTTTTTCATTTTCAAAAGGAGATATTTCCACTGTCTGTTTCCATGCTCCAAGAGAAAAACACTGTTAAACTCGATGCACAGTTAATCCAAATTTATTTTGTTTTTTTAATCCTAACATTTTATTTTGTGAAAACTTGAAACATTTCTTACAAATATTTTCCGCCCAGCTTCACTCTCTGGAGAAGTGAAAGCACTGTGTCTTAAAAAACGATTGTTTGAATCTCAACAGCTCTTACGTTTTTCTCCAGTTTACAGATTGTGTGTTGTGAATACGCTCTAACAGATAAGGCTTCAACTGCCTGTCAGTGATATACATGTCGTCGGAAGATGTATATGGGCAATGATAGAACAGATCGAGGACAGTGAAGGGGGCAGATATGGACCAAAGGAAGAATCAGGGAAAACAGTGAGAAAGGTGCAATGGGGGGAAGAAGAGGGAGGAGCTCTCAAAGGTATGAGGTTCCGATCTCTCTTCAAGCTAGGCTAAACGATCCTTCTGAGCCCATGATAAGTGGGAGACGCAATGGTCCTCAATCCTCCTCGTCGTCCTCTGCGTCCTCCCCCAGACGTCGATGAGGGTCTTATGATATGTATGGAAAGAGCGCAGACATTCTCAAGATGCTCACAACGAATTTGGCGAAGGAATCAAGATAGGCAGCATCGACTCTGTTATGCCTGGGTCATCCATTCCTCTTAGGCCTTCATCTTTGAGCGATGAGGAAGGGATGGAGGACAGAGTGGACGGAAAAGAAGAGTCTAATGGTAACCTTCCACTCCGCGCACACCCTGTCATCAGATTTCCCTACTCCGATGCTAAGGACAACGGGGAGAGCTTCCCCGAAGAAGATGAGGCAGATGAAGAGGACCATGGAGGAGCGGAGGGAGTGGAGAAATGGACGGGAGAGAAGGGGATGGGGAAGGGTGGGGAGAAGAAAGGGGGAGTGGGGGCAGGACAACAGAGGGCATTGGGGTGTGAGCACGAGAGCAAGGATTTATGAACAAGGGGAAAATCACAACGGAGAGGACGGGAATAGCGGAGAAGTATGTCACGAGGCGTGGGGGAGAAGAGGGGGAAGGCGAGGTGGAGGGAGAGGGGAAGAGGGAAGGAGGGGGAGGAGAGGAAGTGGAAGAAGGAAGAGAAACAAGAGGAGGAATCCCTGACTCAAGACTTGATAAAAGTCAGTAGCTCTGGTTCCTAGCTCTTCCTTCGAAAGCCCGAATCTCTCTGTTCCTCGGTCGCCCCCCGCCCCACCTACCGCCCGCTCATCTTCCCACTCGCCCTGGCCTTTGAGTTCTCCTTACGACAGTCCCACTCGGAATGGCACACCGATCAAGTTTCCATCATCTCCCTCCCATCCCAACACCTCCTCCCGTTTGTCTTTTCCGCCTTCGCCCCCTTATTCTCCATCTAGCCGATCCCCTCCTCTTAACCCTTCGTCTCCTACTCTCTCTTCTGCTCCTTCCTCTTCCCTCTCCGCCTCTTCCCCCTCTTCTTCCTCTCCTACCGACTCATCTGCCTCATCGCCCCTCTCTTCTTCTCCTGTCCCCTCACCCTCCCTTTCGCCTGCTCTTTCTGCCTCTTTGACTGCTACTCCCTCTCCCCGTGAGCCTTCGTCTTCCCCCTCTTCACGTGCCCTAGGCACTGTGTCCTCTTCATCTTCTTCCCCCCCTACATCCCCTTCCTCTCCCCCCTCCGCTCCCCCTCCTCCTCTTTTTGGAGACGAATCAGAACTGTCTCCCATTTTCCCTTCCAATCGTCGAGTAGCTTCAGGAGAGCATGACAAAGGAGAGGAAGATGAAGGGGAAGATGAGGAAGAGGAAGAGGAAGAGGAGGAGGAGGACGAAGACGAAGACGAAGACGAAGAGGAGGAAGGAGAGGAGGAAGAAGATGAAGACGAAGAGGAAGAAGAATCAGGAAATGGGGTGGAAGTGAAAGGGGCTGAGGGGGCTGAGGGGGATACCGAGGGAGAGAGTGGACGGGAAAGAGAGCGAAAGACAGACATCCGCCTTTCGAATTCTTCCGTTCTCCCTTCAGCAATAC
>JAWNMU010000615.1:0-25038 GCA_035043665.1 Drosophila quasianomalipes | reverse complement strand
CCAAGTGAAGCAAGCGAGGCTTGGCCTGTGACTAGCCAGAGAGTGTGACACGCGAATCATGACGCACAGGAGTACTCGGTGCAATCATTGAGAGAACAAGGAAACTGCCAGTCCTGGCGAGCATCAGGAGCGCTGTATGCGCAGACAATTTGGAGAGTGGACTGAGTACACACGAAAACAGATTGCCATATAGCACAAGATTAAAGGAATTAGCGGCGATTCATGGCAGATAATCACGTGCCAGAGAAATCGAATATGTTGCTGATACGAGAGAGTCGACGAATATAAATTTCGCCCAGCTAAGCATCCCGGCAACCAGCGCAGCAGCGCTGCCTCGAGATGCCAACCACACCACAGCCAGAAAGAAGAGTGTCTATAAGCGAGTAAACGGCACCGACTATGTCCCAGTATTACCCCAAGGTAGCGAAACAAGTCCGCGAATGGAATTATCGCTTCGACGGCACCACTAAGCCTTTGGAATTTCTGGGTGGTCAGCCGATACCTATGGACTTAACCTGATTCCCAGGACCATGCCATTACTTCAGGGAATGGCTTTTAAGGCATTAAGTGGTACATAGCCAAGAATCACCACTGGACGAGAAGGGTAACATTCGTTCAAAGCTCTCAGGAGTATTTTTTACCAAGGGGCTATTTCGAAAACTTGAAGGACGAAGTTACCCAAAGGCGGCAGGGAATGTACAAACCATTTAAGGTGTAAATGGTGGAAATTCAGACGCTCATACGGCCACTGCAGTAGTCGGCGGAAAAGGAGTTGAACAAAATATATAATAATAGCCTCTCGGACTTACGAGCTTACGTCAGGGCATATCAATTCAACAATTTAGCAGAATTGGTGGATTTTGCCGAAGCGTTCGAGGAACTCGGAACGGAGAGGGAAATGCTGGGACAACAGAGCCGCTTGGGACAGACACACAAAAGCAAATGCTAATGGAGCCACCGAGACACATGGAGTCACCACGACGACGCATGGAGGCACCACAGATGAGTCAGGAAGCTACACAGTCACAGGAAGCCCGATCAGAGATATAATCGATCACGCACAACCAAGCGTACCATGAGCGTACCGAAGCCGACACGAGACCCAGACCGGCCGCGTGGACGAGACGAGACAACATACAAACACATATAAGCAACCCAACAAGGGCATTCAGATTTTGCGGCCAGGAGGCACACTTTGCGATACAATTGGTGAGTGTACGAATCCTATGCTGGAATATTGCTGGCTATGAGGGCGTATCGGAGTTCCTACGTCAGTATGTTTTCCGTCGGGAAACGGTCACCGGCATCCGCCACCAAGGGGCGAGCGGGAGCCGAACAGGACAGCCCCAAGACGCTAATCAGAAACCTAGAGGACGAGGAAGCGCAACTGACAGCGGTTGTAGAGATCAACAACTGTAAATACAAGGCTACGATAGATACAGGTACCTCGAGGAGCTTTGTTAGCGAGAAACTAGCTCATGGACTGATCAGCGGATGCCGACGAAGCGCAACCGTACGCCAAGTCCGTATGGCAGACGGCCGAAACAGCGGAGTCCGAGAACAGGTCGACGGGAACATCAGACTAGGGCTGAGGAATATGGATGTTTCCCTACTAATACTCTCAGGAGTCAGCGATGACTGAGTCCTCGGATGGGACTTCTTGTCTGGCGTGGGCACAGTTTTGGAGTGTGCAGGTTGATTAGTAAGCATCCCAAAGTACGAGGTACACCATCAAGAGGAGAGATTGTCCGTAGCCACAACAGTCGCAACACTAATACATCCGGATGCAGCAATCGATCAGTTTTTGAGAGGAGAATTGGCGGCATTTGAGGATATAAAAGGAACATCGCCTATAATTGACAATCGAATTGTCATGAGTGACGATCGGCCAATTAAAAAGCGGTACTTCCCCAAAAATCCGAAAATATAAGCCGAGATAAACAAACAGCGGACAAACTGTTAGCCAAATGATGCATCGAGCCTTCGAAAGGCCCGCTTAGTTCACCAGTCGTAATGGTGAAGAAGAAAACGGGAAAATGGCGCCTCTGTGTGGACTTTCGGCAACTAAATAGCAAATCCGTAAAAGATGCATATCCGCTGCCGAGAGTCCGCCATATTCTGGACCAGCTGTGAGATGCCCGATTTATCACGAGCTTGGACCTCAAGAGGGCCTTCAGAGGGCTCTCGATCGCGTAAATGGACCCGAAGTGATGCCCTATGAGTTTGCCTATTTGGATGACATGTTTGTGATCGGGAAACATGCGAGGAACACATGAACAACTTGAGAGAAGTGTTCCGACGGTTGAGAGCAGCGAATCTGAGGATCAATGTGGACAAGTGCGACTTTTTCAAGAAGGAGCTTAAATACCTTGGCTAACAGGTGACCGAGGAAGGGATACGCATAGATCCGAAGAAAGTAATTGCTATCGCCGAATTGAAGCCCCCTGGAAACGTCAAGGAACTACGACAGTTCCGGGGATAGCATCATGGTACACGCGTCAGATTTCGCCACCACAGTAAACCCACTAAACACACTGTAAAAGAAAGGTACAAAATGGAATGGACCGGAGAGCACCAAGAAGCTTTCGAAAATGTCAAAGCTAAGCTGATACCATTCCCTGTGTTAGCATGCCCAGACTTCTCAAGGACATTTTGATAGCAGACGGATGCTAGCAATTATGGCTAGGGAGCGATACTGGCCCAAAACAATACCACTTCACTGTCATTACGGATCACATGGCACTGAAGTGGCTGAACTCCATCGAAAGCCCATCAGGCAGGATCGCGAGATGGGCACTGGAACTGCAACGATTCGACTTTGACGTCAAATACAAGAAGGGATACCTTAATGTTGTTGCAGATGTCCTATCCAGACAACCACTGAAGGATTCGTGCCTGAGAGTCTCGACTGTGGACGACGCGATGGACCAGGCAAACAAGTACTGTAATTGGATCCAAAAGATACGGACTGACATGGCGAAAAATCCCAGGAAGTTTCTAGACTATAGTGAAGAATCTGGAAACCCATATAGACACATCCCGCATAGAGCTGGAACCGAGGATGTGGTAGCCTGGAAACTGTGTGTGCCCACCGGAAAGAGAACGCAAGTCCTACGGGTAGTAGGAAAACGATAGTCCGAATAACAGCACCGGAGGAACCCTCGTGCACAGTTTGTGCTCACTTCGTGAGACCATTACCGAGATCGACCGACGGAAAAACGATGTTGTTGGTTTTTATAGACCGATTCTCAAAATGGACGGAAGTGGTACCACTCAGAATCGCTGCTACAGCAACGCTACAAATAGACTTCAGGGAAAGAATTTTGGTACGGTTTGGAATACCAAAAGTATTGATAACTGACAACGGAACACAATTCACGAGTAGGGTCGTTAAAAATTTTTAGAGGACTGGAGTCAAACATAAATTCACAGGGCCCTACACTTCGCAAGAAAACCCCACGGAACTCGCGAATCGCACTGTGAGAACAATGATCGCACAATTTACGAAGGAAAACCAACGACATTGGGATTGGGCATTACCCGAACTGACACTAGCAATCAACACCAGCGTCTCAAGGTCTACAGGGTACAGGGCGGCGTTCATCACACAAGGTCGAGAGCCGAGGCTACCAAACGCGTTGTTCAAGGCCAGCGGGAGGATTCGCAGCGAAGTTAGCATCGAGATACAGAGGCCCATATCAGATTGTGGATTTTACCTCACACGTAATCTACAAAATAAAGAGCATAACGGACAAGTGGAAAAGGACAGAACACGTAAATGACCTGAAACCACACAGCGGCCGAAACGATACGGGTGTGCCTAAAACACACATACCGTAAAGCCAACCAAAAATGTACTATAGAGATCATGTAACAATTGCAGTTAAGATTAAGATACATACGAAATTAAAATACTTTATACTTAAAAAATATACGTATAAATTAATAAAAACCCAAAAGGAGAGGGTATACATAAAAGTAAATAAAACTCAAAGGAAAGAGTATACAAAAAAAAAACCAATAAATTAATAAAACCCCCGCAAGGTGCACCGTTTGTTACTCACTGATACTAGTGCAGATCTGTGAGTATACAAAACAACAACGTGTGCAGGTGCAGAGGCAGCAAACGAAAAGGGCAACAACAGCGTTTGTACTTTAGAAGATGCGTGTGCAAAAGGCAAGTGCAACGTTGACTAATCTCTTATACTAGTGCTTAGGCGTGTGTATTAGAACTTTGAGAGTGTGCATTAGAGTTTTGAGATTGAGTTTGGGTGTCATAAAATGCGCAGGTGGCTTCATTAAAATCATTAATACACAGGAGCAAAACTATGGATTAGCTTAACGCAGCACACATAGGTGTCAGCGGATTGGCCTCTGGTCGTCGCCGTATATCGGATCCAAATCCCCGTATGACACCCAGCGAAGCTGGGGTTCCATTCGAATGGGGAGCTGGCCTGACGACGCGCTCGGACGAATGGTGCGCGTGATGCGCGTAGCTAGGCGCCGAATTCTGCGCCGAGTACGACGTATCGAGCAGGGACAGCGGAATCTCGAGCGGGACGAGATTGAACTGCTGGCGTCACCGCTGCACTCACCCAGTATCGACGAGGACGTGGATGTGGACGCGGACAACAGCGAGGGCGAGGAACCCCGGATCCAAGCAGCCGCCGAAGAGTTGGTGTCACGGCCATGTCCGAGACCTCAGAAGAGGAGCCCGGCGCTCCAGCGGCTGATGCCAATTTGTTTCATGTTATATCACGTTTGAAAAAGAAACTTTAGTTTTTATTAAAATATTGATTAATTAATTAAAATTAGTCAAAAACTGAAAAAATGTCCAAAATACATGTCAACACTTATTTCAAACAGTCTTGAAAAAGTAACATATTTTACGTATAAAAACTTAAATAAGGGTGTTAATACTTAGTATGATATCCTTTAGCCTTAACAACTTCCCTTAAGCTGTTATTCATGGAAGATACCAGCTTCCGGGTAGTTTCTGGGCTGATTTTGCTCCACTCATCCAGCAGAGCATTCTTGAGATCGGATTTGTGATTCCTGATGTTATTTTCCATCAGAACCCACAAATTTTCAATAACATTTAAACCTGGAGACTGGGCCAGTGGAATTATCATGTGGGGGCAGTTCCAAATAAGCCAAGACTGTACTAATCGGGACTTATGCTTGGTTGTTGTCCTGGTTGTTGGCCTGGTAGAACCGGAAAGTACGTCGGATTTCTAGCTTCTCGGCACTTTGGAGTAAATTTTCCTTTAATATATTGAGGTACACATTCTTGTCCATTGTTGTTTCAGTGGACACCAAATTTCGGACGCCGGCTGCCGATGTACATGCCCATACCAGGACACTTCCTCTGCCGTGCTTAACTGCTGGCTTTAGGTTTTTGGGACTCAACTCAGTATTGGACTGTCGCCACACATAATTCCGTCCGTCCGAGCCAAAAATTTTGAATTTGGACTCATATGAAAGTATGACTGTGTTCCAGAACTTCAAATCCTTGTCCAAATGGGTTTTGGCGAACGTCATCCTAGTTCCTTTACTTTTTACGCTTATAAAGGGCTTCTTCCGTGGTACCTGGTGCCCAGTTTCCACACTGCACTTTTTCTCCATTTCATCCTCCACCTGTTGAGTCAGTTTTGGAGCCGATTGCCTAGGATTTTCCCTTAATTGCCTGATGATACTCCGCTGAAATATGGTGTGAGTCACTGTATGTTCGTGGATGTGCTTGCGAAATGCTCATATGTGCGCGTTAAATGTTATATGCGCCACTCACAATAACAGTCTATCAGGACGAAATCAGCAACAGTTACGGCGAATTCGCTCTCTTTCGCCCCTCTCTTTATAACGCAGGTGTTCAGCCATTTGAGCGTGTCTGACTCACATGTCTATCAGGACAATGATCAGATCAAGAAACATACATATATCCTTGCCCCCCTCGAATTGTGGCAACAGGCAATATCCGCGAATGCCAAGTGAAGCAAGCGAGGCTTGGCCTGTGACTAGCCAGAGAGTGTGACACGCGAATCATGACGCACAGGAGTACTCGGTGCAATCCTTGAGAGAACAAGGAAACTGTCAGTCCTGGTGAGCATCAGGAGCGCTGTATGGGCAGACAATTTGGAGAGTGACTGAGTACACACAAACACAGATTGCCATATAGCACAAGATTAAAGGAATTAGCGGCGATTCATGGCAGATAATCACGTGCCAGAGAAATCGAATATGTTGCTGATACGAGAGAGTCGACGAATATAAATTTCGCCCAGCTAAGCATCCCAACAACTAGCGCAGCACCACCGGCTCGAGATGCCAACCACACCACAGCCAGAAAGAAGAGTGTCTATAAGCGAGTAAACGGCACCGACTATGTCCCAGTATTACCCCAAGGTAGCGAAACAAGTCCGCGAATGGAATTATCGCTTCGACAGCACCACTAAGCCTTTGGAATTTCTGGGTGGTCAGCCGATATCTATGGACTTAACCTGATTCCAAGGACCATGCCATTACTTCAGGGAATGGCTTTTAAGGCATTAAGTGGTACATAGCCAAGAATCACCACTGGACGAGAAGGGTAACATTCGTTCAAAGCTCTCAGGAGTATTTTTTACCAAGGGGCTACTTCGAAAACTTGAAGGACGAAGTTACCCGAAGGCGGCAGGGAATGTACAAACCATTTAAGGTGTAAATGGTGGAAATTCAGACGCTCATACGGCCACTGCAGTAGTCGGCGGAAAAGGAGTTGAACAAAATATATAATAATAGCCTCTCGGACTTACGAGCTTACGTCAGGCCATATCAATTCAACAATTTAGCAGAATTGGTGGATTTTGCCGAAGCGTTCGAGGAACTCGAAACGGAGAGGGAAATGCTGGGACAACAGAGACACACAAAAGCAAATGCTAATGGAGCCACCGAGACACATGGAGTCACCACGACGACGCATGGAGGCACCACAGATGAGTCAGGAAGCTACACAATCACAGGAAGCCCGATCAGAGATATAATCGATCACGCACAACCAAGCGTACCATGAGCGTACCGAAGCCGACACGAGACCCAGACCGGCCGCGTGGACGAGACGAGACAACATACAAACACATATAAGCAACCCAACAAGGGCATTCAGATTTTGCGGCCAGGAGGCACACTTTGCGATACAATTGATGAGTGTACGAATCCTATGCTGGAATATTGCTGGCTATGAGGGCGTATCGGAGTTCCTACGTCAGTATGTTTTCCGTCGGGAAACGGTCACCGGAATCCGCCACCAAGGGGCGAGCGGGAGCCGAACAGGACAGCCCCAAGACGCTAATCAGAAACCTAGAGGACGAGGAAGCGCAACTGACAGCGGTTGTAGAGATCAACAACTGTAAATACAAGGCTACGATAGATACAGGTACCTCGAGGAGCTTTGTTAGCGAGAAACTAGCTCATGGACTGATCAGCGGATGCCGACGAAGCTCAACCGTACGCCAAGTCCGTATGGCAGACGGCCGACACAGCGGAGTCCGAGAACAGGTCGACGGGAACATCAGACTAGGGCTGAGGAATATGGATGTTTCCCTACTAATACTCTCAGAGTCAGCGATGACTGAGTCCTCGGATGGGACTTCTTGTCTGGCGTGGGCACAGTTTTGGAGTGTGCAGGTTGATTAGTAAGCATCCCAAAGTACGAGGTACACCATCAAGAGGAGAGATTGTCCGTAGCCACAACAGTCGCAACACTAATACATCCGGATGCAGCAATCGATCAGTTTTTGAGAGGAGAATTGGCGGCATTTGAGGATATAAAAGGAACATCGCCTATAATTGACAATCGAATTGTCATGAGTGACGATCGGCCAATTAAAAAGCGATACTTCCCCAAAAATCCGAAAATATAAGCCGAGATAAACAAACAGCGAGACAAACTGTTAGCCAAATGATGCATCGAGCCTTCGGAAGGCCCACTTAGTTCACCAGTCGTAATGGTGAAGAAGAAAACGGGAATAGATAGCAAATCCGTAAAAGATGCATATCCGCTGCCGAGAGTCCACCATATTCTGGACCAGCTGTGAGATGCCCGATTTATCACGAGCTTGACGTCAAGAGGGCCTTCAGAGGGCTCTCGATCGCGTAAATGGACCCGAAGTGATGCCCTATGAGTTTGCCTATTTGGATGACATGTTTGTGATCGGGAAACATGCGAGGAACACATGAACAACTTGAGAAGTGTTCCGACGGTTGAGAGCAGCGAATCTGAGGATCAATGTGGACAAGTGCGACTTTTTCAAGAAGGAGCTTAAATACCTTGGCTAACAGGTGACCGAGGAAGGGATACGCATAGATCCGAAGAAAGTAATTGCTATCGCCGAATTGAAGCCCCTGGAAACGTCAAGGAACTACGACAGTTCCGGGGATAGCATCATGGTACACGCGTCAGATTTCGCCACCACAGTAAACCCACTAAACACACTGTAAAAGAAAGGTACAAAATGGAATGGACCGGAGAGCACCAAGAAGCTTTCGAAAATGTCAAAGCTAAGCTGACACAATCCTCTGTGTTAGCATGACCGGACTTCTCAAGGCAATTATGGCTAGGGAGCGATACTGGCCCAAAACAATACCACTTCACTGTCATTACGGATCACATGGCACTGAAGTGGCTGAACTCCATCGAAAGCCCATCAGGCAGGATCGCGAGATGGGCACTGGAACTGATACAGTTCGACTTTGACGTCAATGTTGTTGCAGTCCTCTCCCGACATCCACTGAAGGATTCGTGCCTGAAAGGCTTGACTGTGGACGACGCGATGGACCAGGCAAACAAGTACTGTAATTGGATCCAAAAGATACGGACTGACATAGCGAAAAATCCCAGGAAGTTTCCAGACTATAGTGAAGAATCTGGAAACCCATATAGACACATCCCACATAGAGCTGGAACCGAGGATGTGGTAGCCTGGAAACTGTGTGTGCCCACCGGAAAGAGAACGCAAGTCCTACGGGTAGTAGGAAAACAATAGCCCGAATAGCAGCACCGGAGGAACCCTCGTGCACAGTTTGTGCTGACTTCGTGGGACCATTACCGAGATCGACCCAAGAAAAAACGATGTTGTTGGTTTTGTATAGACCGATTCTCGAAATGGACGGAAATGGTACCACTCAGAATCGCTGCTACAGCAACGCTACAAAAAGCCTTCAGGGAAAGAATTTTGGCACGGTTTGGAGTACCAAAAGTATCGATAACCGACAACGGAACACAATTCACGAGTAGGGCATTTAACATATTTTTAAAGAATTGGAGTCAAACATAAATTCACAGCGTTCTGCACTTCGCAAGAAAACCCCGCGGAATCGCGCGGTGACACCAGCATCTCAAGCTCCACCGAGTACAGCGCGGCGTTCATAACACAAGGTCGAAAGCCAGGCTACTAAAAGCGTTGTTCGACGAAGTGACAGTCGGAACAGGCCAAGTAGCTGAACACCGTCCGACAGTGAAAACAAGCTAAAGGCGATACTCGAAGCTTGTCCGGCGAGTTTTGACAAGCGCGGCACAAGAACAAGTAAGCCACTACAACCTTCGTCGCAGAACCATGGAGAACCAATACCGAAGACAGCGTTGTGCGGCGAAGTTGCACCACCTGTCGAATGCAGGCCGAGAAGCTTGAACTCCGTTCGACAATGAGAACAAGTTAAAGGACATATTCGAACTTCACCGCACAGATTCGGAAAAGGTGGCACAAGAACAAGCAAGCCGCTGCGACTTTTGTCGCAGAACCAGTATCGGATACATGACGGGTAAAATTACACCATATTGAATGCAGTGAAGGATTCGCGACAGCTAGCACCGAGATAAGGAGGCCCAGATCACACTGTGGATGTTATTCACCCGAAACCACACAGCGACCGGAACGATACGGGTGGGCCTAAAACACACATACCGTAAAGCCAACCAAAAATGTACTATAGAGATCATATAACAATTGCAGTTAAGATACGTGCGAAATTAGTATACTTTATACTTAAAAACTAAACATATAAATTAATAAAAACCCAAAAGGAGAGGGTATGCATAAAAGTGAATAAAACTCTAAGGGAACAGGGTATACAAAAAATACCAATAAATTGATAAAAGCCAGGCAATGTGCACCGTTTGTACTCACTGATACGAGTGCAGATCTGTGAGCATACAAAACAACAACGTGTGCAGGTGTAGAGGTACCAAACGAAAAAGAGCAAATGAAAAGAGCAACAAGAACGCTTATACTTTTAAAGATGCGCGTATCAGAGGGCATTTAGCTTTCGCAGCGTACGGTCACACAGAAATTTTCGTAGCGAAAAAAAAAAAACCAAAAAACTCAAACAATCGATTTTCGCGTCGTATCCTATCAATAAGTGTGATTTGGGCGTGTGCCGCCACCACTCTGCTAGAGTGCTAGAGTGGCAAATACTAACAATCTAAGAGCTACAACAATTACATCAACAAGAACATGGTCAACATCAAAAACAATGTCCACAAAAACATTCAAAACACCAACAATGCCAACAACAACACTAACAAAAACACCAAAAATAATACCAATATCAACGTCAACAATTTCAACTGCTACAACGCCAACAATAAGAGGAAAATTGCGATAGTTGAAGATGAAATTGACTTGGATGCAGTGCCGCCTACTTCTGCTGGAGCTCGTGCAGCACCACAAGCGCTCGAGGATCTGGTGTCAGATTCTGACGCTGATGTCGAGTCGGTCGACATGGAAGAGATGGTCGCGCCGAGAGCGTCTACTCGTAATGAAATTACTCACGATGAGGACCCCAATTTAAGCATTGCCGCTGAGATACGCGATGGTTCCTTATCAAACGCACCAAATTTTGAAACTGTTGAAATTTGGACAACAAGACATTCTAAGCCTCCCCCTTTTTATTGCAGAGGGTATCACCAACGTTGTTGGACTGCTGGAAGCACTAAATGCTGTCACGCCGCCTGACAGCTTTATGCTCAAATGCAGTGGTGGTGGCACACTAAGGGTAATGCCAAGTTGTATTGACGCTTACATGGCAATACAGAGATTGTATACGGATAAGCGAATCCCGTTTCATTCGTGCCAATTAATATATAGAGGTTTCTGCGTGATGATCAGGGGACTGCATTCATCCCTGCAGAAAATTGATCGCATCAGAAATTAACTGGCCAGACTTGGGCACGCAGTGCGTGGTATCCAATCTATCATAAGTCGCGTTGCCAAGAAGGAGCTGAATCTGTGTTATTTGGAGTTGGAGCCGGCTGCAAATGACAAAGAGATATACAATCTACGCTCCATCTCTCAAGTGCGCATTTCAGTGGAATTCCCTGACCGCCATATGGACATCCCCCAGTGCCATCGTTGCCAGGAATTCGGCAATACGATGAAGTACTGCCAAAAGCAGCATCGCTGCGTGAAGTGTGGCTCAGCACATGCAAGTCATATGTGCGAAAAACCTTTGGACGCTGACCCGAAATGTGCTAGCTGTTGTGATAACCATAACTAAGTTGGTCAGCAGGTTCCTGAGCAACAGCGGACAAGAAAAACTCGACGTCACAAAGTTCGCTGGATGCTTAGACATCGAGAGCACACACAGCAACACTCGCAGCAACACCAGCAGCAGCAACGCCAGCAGGAGCAACCAACAGCAACATCACATACAGCAAGAACGGCAACAGCAACCACGACATCAAAAACAACACCAGCGGCCACATCGCCCGCAGCATCTGCAGCCGCCCAGCAGCAATTTCAGAAAGTGCAGCAGTCTCATCTGTACAATGAGCACTCCACGCTGAAGTTTGAAAGTCTTATGTCAAAATTCGACAAGTTGAGTGAGACACTTATGGCCATGATGAGCCTGTTGCACGCTGCACTTCCAAACTGATGAGCCAAATTGGGTTGCGCATTGGCGCGTGGAACGCCAATGCCCTTGCAAATAACGCCAATGAGTTGGAGTTATTTATTCAACGCCATCATCCTTCGGATCGTATGCGTGGCGGAGCAACATTGATCATTAAATCTTCACTGCAATATCATGCACTGACTCCATTAAGTTGGCTATGCGTACAATGTGCTGTCGTTAAAGTCTCTAGTGATCAAGGTGAAGTAGTCCTAGCGACTGTATATTATCCACCACGTTTTGTGTGGGAAATAGAAGACTTTAAGTGTTTCTTCGAAGAGCTTGGACCCAAGTTCGTAATTGCTGCAGATTGGAATGCTCAACACCATCTCTGGGGTGCAGCGTTGGACACTCGACGTGGGATTGCGCTTGCGGATTGCGTGAGAGACTCCCACCGCCAAGTACTTGCCACAGCAGGTGTAATGCACTACTCGTACGGCAACCTTAGGCCAACAGGAATTGACTTTGCTGTGTACGCTAGGGTCCGGTCTGACCGTCTTGGTATATCCGAGCGAATTGAGCTTAACTCCGATCACATCCGTTTGATCATTGAGTACAGAGTGGCTGCTACTCTGAATGCTCCCAAGACACGTCTTCTGCCGCGCAAGGCAAACATCAGCCGATTCCGTGAGACGTTGGATCAGCTTGTAAACTTGAAAATGGAGCTGAGTTCACCGGCTGATATTGACGACGCAGCGGAGTTATTCCTGCGTAATATTAACGTGGCGGCGGAATATTCCATGCTTGCCAACTACCTTGTTCGCCTCCCAGTCCAGCTCAGCCTCTTTTAAAACCAGAGGTTTTGGATCTGGTAAGGCACAAGAGAGCACTGCGTCGTCGATATATGCGCTCACGCAGTCCGTTGTACCTAAGGGACTGCGCACGAGCTGCGAAAGCTGCTGTTTGACATTAAGAGCAAATATTTCCAGGATATGCTCCGCAACGCCGATCCCAATAAGAATCATGGATTCAATTTGTGGAAGGCAACGCGTTGTGTCAAACGGCAACCACTCTGGCGGATCCTCATTATGTGACCGGACAACACTTGGTGTCGATTGGATGCAGAGATTGCATCGGCGTTTGCGGATGACCTGCAAGGTCGCTTCACGCCTTGTGCACTTGCATCACCCAGCCACGTACAGGATACTGAGACATTTTTAAATGCAGATCTCAATCCTGTACAACCGATCACACCTATCGCCCCTAGTGAGGTCCGCTTACAGAAGGGAGTGATGTTCTTGGTGCTACTTTTTAACAACATGGTTCGCATCCACCACTTCCCCACTCCGTGGAAGTGCGCTGTGATTGCGATGATTCCGAAACCTGGCAAGCCGGATAATCTTGTCTCGTCATATAGACCGATAAACTTGCTGTCCACTTTCTCCAAGATATTTGAAAAAATATTTCTGGGAAGATTATCGGCAGTAAGTGGCTTCCAGAGGGCCATTCGTGATCATCAGTTTGGCTTCAGGCATCACCATGGTACACCAGAGCAAGTTCATCGAGTAGTGCAGCATGTCGTCAAAGCCTTGGAAAATAAGCAGCACAGCTCTGCGGTCTTTCTGGATATCCAGCAGGCATTTGATCGCGTATGGCATGATGGCCTGCTTTTTAAGCTTAAGTTCCTCCTACCATCGGCGCCATATTTACTGCTCAGGTCTTACCTGCTTGGCCGCTCTTTTATGGTAGAAGCTAGAGGCGAGCGATCAATTATCCGCCTCCTTATAGCGGGTGTACCACAGGGTAGTGTCCTTGGACCTGCCTTGTAAACATTGTACACCGCCGACTTGTCGATCCCAGTAGCCAGAAACACGCTGCTTGCCACATACGCGGATGACACTGTATTCCTCGCTAACTCCACCACTGCTTGGAGAGCAGCTGCGGGTACGCAGAGGTTCTTTGATGGCTTTAGTACTTGTGCCAACCGGTGGAACATCTGCGTCAATGAGAGCAAGTCTCAGCACTGCACATTTGTGCTCAGGAAGGGTAACTGTCCAACTGTTCGACTCAACAACATGGGCACCTCAGGAGAACCATGTTCGCTACCTGGGTATATATCTGGAGAGGAAACTTTCCTGGCTCAAACACATCCAGATCACGACAGCAGCGTGTAGATCCAAAAAACGAAACTCAACTGGTTACTGAGGCTATCTAGCAAACTCAGTTTGAGCAACAAGCTGCTGATGTACAGGAGCATCATCGAGCCCATATGGACATATGGGATTCCATTTTGGGGCACACCTGCAAAATCTTGAATAAACCAAGTTCAAGTCTTGCAGAACAAGGTGCTCAGAGACATCTCTGGTGCTCCCACCATACGTGAGTAACAGGACGCTGCACAACGACTTCGGTCTACCGACAGTCACACAACAAATTAACCGGCATACGCGTTGGTATAATGAGCGGTTGCACAACCACGACAACCTTCTGGCCTGCTGACTTGGGTCACATACAACACGCAGGAGGTTGAAGCGCCTCCACACCAGCGACCTCTGGACTGTTGGGCTTTAAATTAATGTGATATATAATGTAATATTTAATGTTATTTCTTATCTGTTAAAACTAGTTCTATGTTTATGTTATAGATTCTAATTCACTGCTATTTTTCATTCATACTTTCACAAATCAATGTTTTATAGCCTTTAAATAGGTTGACTAATGTTTAAATATAATTGCTAAATAAAAAAAAAAAAAAGATGGGTGTGCAATGGGGAAGTGCTACGTTGACTAATCTCTTATACTAGTGCTTAGGCGTGTGTATTAGAACTTTGAGAGTATGCATTAGAGTCTTGAGAGTGAGTTTGGCTGTCACGATCGCACACACACGCATACACACATCGCCGAAAGGGTATAAAAGGCGCAGGCAGCCACGCGCGGCTTCTTTAAAATCATTAGTACACAGTAGCAAAACTATGGATCAGCGTAAGGCAGCACACATAGGTGTCAGCGGATCGGCCTCTGGTCGTCGCTATATGTTGGATCCAATGGTGCGCGTGATGCCCGTAGTGAGGCGCTGAATTCTGCGCTAAGTACGACGTATCGAGCAGGGACAGCGGAATCTCGAGCGGGACGAGACCGAACTGCTGGCGACACCGCTGTACGCTCCCAGCATCGACGAGGATGTGGATTTGGACGCGGACAACAGCGAGGGCGAGGAGCCCCCGAACCAAACAGCCGTCGAAGAGTTGGTGTCACAACGTCGTCGCTACCCCAGCGACTTGGACGACGTCAATCCTGAGTGGATACGCTTCCAGTATCCGAAGCTGCTCCCTACTCCGTCCTCCCGGCTATATCTGAGACCTCAGAAGAGTAGCGCGGCGCTCCAGCGACAGAGCTCGGCACCGGAAGGAGGGGCTGGGTGACAGGAGCTACCATCGTCGGCTTGGCAACTTGGTGTAATGGAGATGGCCGACGTTCAGCCGTGGCCAAGCCAACGTATAGCCATGCACGTGTTAATGTACACATATATGTATATTTATGATTATGGATATACATATATATGTATGCATGTTCATGGATGCGCTTGCGAAATGCCCATATGTGTGCATTAAATGTTATATGCGCCCCTCACAATAACAGTCTATCAGGACGAAATCAGCAGCAGTTACGGCGAATTCGCTCTCTTTCGCCCTCTCTCTTTCTAACGCAGGTGGTCAGCCATTTGAGCGTGTCTGACACACATGTCTATCAGGACAATGATCAGATCAAGAAACGTATATCCTTGCCACGCTCGAATTGTGGCAAAAGGCAATATCCGCGAAGAGTCAAGTGAAGCAAGCGAGGCTTGGCCAGTGATTAGCCAGAGAGTGTGACACGCGAATCATGACGCACAGGAGTATTAGGGAGAGAATACGGAAACTGTCAGTCCTGGTGAGCATCAGGAGTGCTGTATGCGCAGACAATTTGGAGAGTGGGTGAGTACACACGAAAACAGATTGCCATAAAACACAAGATTAAAGGAACTAGCGGCGATTCATGGCAGACAATCACATGCCAGAGAATCGAATATATGATACGAGAGAGTCGACGAATATAAATTTCACCCCGCTAAGCATCCCAACAACTAGCGCAGCACCACCGGCTCGAGATGCCAACCAGAACACAGCCACCAAGAATAGTGTCTATAAGCGAGTAAACTGCACCGACTATGTCCCAGTATTACAGAAACAAGTCTGCGAATGGAATTATCGCTTCGACAGCACCACTAAGCCTTTGGAATTTCTGGAACAAGTCGGGTGGTCAGCCGATACCTATACCCGAAATACTTTGCTTTAAAGGCATTAAGTGGTACATAGCCAACAATCAGCACTGGACGAGAAGGGTAACATTCGTTCAAAGTTTTCAGGGGTATTTTTTACCAATGAACTATTTCGAAAACTTGAAGGACGAAGTTACCCAAAGACGGCAGAGGATATACAAACCATTTAAGGTGTAAATGGTGGAAATGCGGACGCTCATACGGCCACTTCAGTATTCGGCGGAAAAGGAGTTGATTAAAATATATAATAATAGCCTCTCGGACTTACGTGCTTAGGCCAGACTATATCAACTAGGCAATTTAGCTAAGGAACTCGAAGCGGATAGGGAGATGGTGAGACAACAAAACCGCTTGGGACAGACGCACAAAAGCAAATGGATGTGGAGCCACCACAGATGCGTCAGCAAACTACACAACCACAGGGAGCCCGCTCAGAGACATAATCGATCGCGATTTATGGGAACGACGTATAACGGAAACATGCACAACCAAGCGTACCATAAGGCCGAACAGGACAGCCCCAAGACGCTAATCGGAAACCTAGAGGACGAGGAAGCGCAACTGACAGCGGTTGTAGAGATCAACAACTGTAAATACAAGGCTACGATAGACATAGGGGCCACGAGTAGCTTCGTTAGCGAGAAACTAGCTCATGGACTGATCAGCGTAGGCCGACGAAGCGCAACCGTACGTCAAGTTCGTATTGCAGACGGCCGAAATAGCGGAGTCCGAGAACAGGTCGAGGTGAACATCAGACTAGGACTGAGATGGGACTTGCAGGTTTATTGGTAAGCATCCCAAAGTACGAGGTACACCATCAAGAGGAGAGATTGTCAGTAGCCACAACAGTCGCAACACCAATACATCCGGATGCAGCAATCGATCAGTTTTTGAGAGGAGAATTGGCGGCATTTGAGGATATAAAAGGAACATCGCCTATAATTGACAATCGAATTGTCATGAGTGACGATCGGCCAATTAAAAAGCGGTACTTCCCCAAAAAATCCGAATACATAAGCCGAGATAAGCAAACAGCTGGACAAACTGTTAGCCAAATGATGCATCGATCCTTCGAAAGGCCCACTTAGTTCACCAGTCGTAATGGTGAAGAAGAAAACGGGAAAATGGCGCCTCTGTGTGGACTTTCGGCAACTAAATAGCAAATCCGTAAAAGATGCATATCCGCTGCCGAGAGTCCGCCATATTCTGGACCAGCTGTGAGATGCCCGATTTATCACGAGATTGGACGTCAAGAGGTCCTTCAGAGGGCTCTCGATCGCGTGAATGGACCCGAAATGATGCCCCATCCGTTTGCATATTTGGATGATATATTTGTGATCGGGAAAACATGCGAGGAACACTTGGACAACTCGAGAGAAGTGTTCCGACGGTTGAGAGCAGCGAATCTGAGGATCAATGGATCCGAAGAAAGTAATTGCTATCGCCAAATTGAAGCACCCTGGAAACGTCAAGGAACTAGGGCAATTCCTGGGAGTGGCAACAGGGTACAGGCGTTTCGTACCAGATTTCGCCACCACAGTAAACCCACTAAACACACTGTTAAAGAAAGGTCCAAAATAGGAATGGACCGGAGAGCACCAAGAAGCTTCCAAAAATGTCAAAACTAAGGTGACACAATCCCCTTTGTTAGCATGCTCAGGCTTCTCAAGGACATTTTGATTGCAGACGGATGCTAGCAATTATGGCTAGGGAGCGATACTGACCCAAAACTAAGAGGAGGCGAGCGGGTCATATCGTATGCAAACAGATTTTTAAATGGTGCGAAGCGTAATTACTCTGCAACCAAAAAAAGAGTGCCATGCGATAATCTGGGGCATAAGGAAGCTAAGACCGTAGTTGGAAGGATACCACTTCACTGTCATTACGGATCAAATGGCACTGAAGTGGCTGAACTCCATCGAAAGCCCATCAGGCAGGATCGCGAGATGGGCACTGGAACTGCAACAGTTCGACTTTGACGTCAAATACAGGAAGGGATACCTTAATGTTGTTGCAGAAGCCCTCTCCCGACAACCACTGAAGGATTCGTGCCTGAAAGGCTTGACTGTGGACGACGCGATGGACCAGGCAAACAAGTACTGTAATTTGATCCAAAAGATACGGACACAAATAGCGAAAAATCCCAGGAAGTTTCCAGACTATAGTGAAGAATCTGGAAACCCATATAGACACATCCCGCATAGAGCTGGAACCGAGGATGTGGTAGCCTGGAAACTGTGTGTGCCCACCGGAAAGAGAACGCAAGTCCTACGGGTAGTAGGAAAACAATAGCCCGAATAGCAGCACAGGAGGAACCCTCGTGCACAGTTTGTGCTCACTTCGTGGGATCATTACCGAGATCGGCCCACGGAAAAACGATGTTGTTGGTTTTTATAGACCGATTCAAAGAGCTACGGCAATTCCTGGGAATGGCATCATGGTACGGGCGTTTCGTACCAGATTTCGCCACCACAGTACACACACTAAACACACTGTAAAAGAAAGGTGCAAAATGGGAATGGACCGGAGAGCACCAAGAAGCTTTCGAAAAGGACAAAGCTTAGCTGATCCCCTCTGTTAGCATGCCCAGAATTCTCAAGGCCATTTTGCTTGCAGACGGATGCTAGCAATTATGGCTAGGGAGCGATACTGGCCCAAAACAATACCACTTCACTGTCATTATGGATCACATGGCACTGAAGTGACTGAACTCCATCGAAAGTCCATCAGGCAGGATCGTGAGATGGACGCGGGAACTGCAACAGTTCGACTTTGACGTCAAATACAGGAAGGGATACCTTAATGTTGTTGCAGTTGCCCTATCCCGACAACCACTGAAGGATTCGTGCCTGAAAGACTCGACTGTGGACGACGCGATGGACCAGGCCAATAAGTACTGTAATAGCGAAAAATCCCAGGAAGTTTTCAGACTATAGTGAAGAATCTGGAAATCTATATAGACACATCCCGCATAGAGCTGGAACCGAGGATGTGGTAGCCTGGAAACTGTGTGGCCCACCGGAAAGAGAACGCAAGTCCTACGGGTAGTAGGAAAACAATAGCCCGAATAGCAGCACAGGAGGAACCCTCGAGCACAGTTTGTGCTCACTTCGTGGATCATTCCCGAGATCGGCCCACGGAAAAACGATGTTGTTGGTTTTTATAGACCGATTCAAAGAGCTACGGCAATTCCTGGGAATGGCATCATGGTACGGGCGTTTGGTACCAGATTTCGCCACCACAGTACACACACTAAACACACTGTAAAAGAAAGGTACAAAATGGGAATGGACCGGAGAGCACCAAGAAGCTTTCGAAAAGGACAAAGCTTAGCTGATCCCCTCTGTTAGCATGCCCAGAATTCTCAAGGCCATTTTGCTTGCAGACGGATGCTAGCAATTATGGCTTGGGAGCGATACTGGCCCGAAACAATACCACTTCACTGCCATTATGGATCACATGGCACTGATGTGGCTGAACTCCATCGAAAGTCCATCAGGCAGGATCGCGAGATGGGCGCTGGAACTGCAACAGTTCGACTTTGACGTCAAATACAGGAAGGGATACCTTAATGTTGTTGCAGATGCCCTATCCCGACAACCACTGAAGGATTCGTGCCTGAAAGGCTCGACTGTGGACGACGCGATGGACCAGGCCAATAAGTACTGTAATAGCGAAAAATCCCAGGAAGTTTTCAGACTATAGTGAAGAATCTGAAATTATATAGACACATCCCGCATAGAGCTGGAACCGAGGATGTGGTAGCCTGTGTGTGCCCACCGGAAAGAGAACGCAAGTCCTACGGGTAGTAGGAAAACAATAGCCCGAATAGCAACATCGGAGGAACCCTCGAGCACAGTTTGTGCTGACTTCGTGGGACCATTAATGAGATCGACCCAAGAAAAACGATGTTGTTGGTTTTTATGGACCGATTCTCGAAATGGACAGAAATGGTACCACTCAGAATCGCTGCTACAGCAACGCTACAAAAAGCCGTCAGGGAAAGAATTTTGGCACGGTTTGGAGCACCAAAAGAATCGATAACCGACAACGGAACACAATTCACGAGTAGGGCATTTAACATTTTTTTTGACGATTGGAGTCAAACATAACACAGTGCCCTACACTTCGCATGAAAACCTCAAGGAACGCGCGAATCGCACGGTGAAAACAATGATCGCACAATCTACAAAAGATAACTCAAAGACATTCGATGAGGCATTACCCAAACTAACACTGGCAGGTAATACAAGCGTGTCAAGCTCCACCGTCCACCACAAGAACAAGAAAGCCACTACAAACTTCGTCGCAGACCATTGAGAACCAATATCGGAGACAGGGTGTGGGTGAAATTACACCACCTGTCGAATGCAGTGGAAGGATTCGCAGCGAAGCTACCACCGAGATACAGAGGCCCATATCAGGTTGTGGATTTTACCTCACCCGTCCTCTACAAAATAAAGAGCATAACGGACAAGCGGATAAGGACAGCACAAGTGAATGACCTGAAACCACATAGCTACCGGAACGATACGGGTGAGGCTAAAACACACATACCGTAAAGCCAACCAAAAATGTACTATAGAGATCATATAACAATTACAGTTAAGATACATACGAAATTAGAATATTTTATACTTAAAAAATACACATATAAATTAATAAAAACCCGAAAGGAAAAAGTATACATAAATTGCGTTCTACATACGAAACTATAACACATTCATACTTAACAAAATATACATATAAATTAATAAAAACCAAAAAGGAGAGGGTATACAAAAAAGTAAACAAAACCCAAAGGGAAAGGGTATACAAAAGACCCAATAAATTACTAAACCCACGCAAGGTGCACCGTTTGTTACTCACTGATACTAGTGCAGATCTGTGAGCATACAAAACAACAACGTGTGCAGGTGCAGGGGCAGAAAACGAAAAAGAGCAAATGATAAGGGCAAACAACAACGTTTATACTTTTGAAGATGCGTGTGCAACAGGGAAGTGCGACGTTGACTAATCTCTTATACTAGTGCTTAGGCGTGTGCATTAGAACTTTAAGAGTGAGCATTAGAGTTTTGAGAGTGAGTTTGTGTGTCACGATCGCACACACAGGCGCACACACATCGCAGAAAGGGTATAAAAGGCGCAGGCAGTCACGCGCGGCTTCTTTAAAATCATTAATACACAGGAGCAAAACTATGGATCAGCGTGAGGCAGCACACATAGGTGTCAGCGGATCGGCCTCTGGTCGTCGCCGTATGTCCGAGACCAAGCGAGGCTGGGATTTCGTGCGAATGGGGAGCCGGTCTGACGGCGCGCGCGGACGAATGGTGCGCGTGTTACGCGTAGCAAGGCGCCGAATTC
Organism: Drosophila quasianomalipes; assembly: GCA_035043665.1. NCBI lineage: Eukaryota > Metazoa > Arthropoda > Insecta > Diptera > Drosophilidae > Drosophila > Drosophila quasianomalipes. The sequence continues at coordinate 3,494 of JAWNMU010000615.1, read as the reverse complement.
TGCACCGAGTACGACGTATCGAGCATGGACAGCGGAATCTCGAGCGCGACGAGATTGAACTGCTGGCGTCACCGCTGCACCCAGTATCGACGAGGATGTGGACGTGGACGCCGACAACAACGAGAGCGAGGCGTCCCCGAACCAAGCAGCCGCCGAAGAGTTGGTGTCATAACGTCGTCGCCCCAGCGACTTGGACAACGTCAATCCTGAGTGGATACGCTTCCAGTATCCGAAGCTGCTCCCTACTCCGTCCTCCCGGCCATGTCCGAGACCTCAGAAGAGTAGCCCGACGCTCCAGCGGCAGGGCTCGGCTCCGGAAGGAGAGGCTGGTGACAGGAGCTTCCATCGTCGGCTTGGCAACGTGGTGTAATGGAGATGGCCGACGCCGTGGCCAAGCCAACGTATAGCCATGCACATATGTAGGAATGTACATACAGTGACTCACAGCTCATTTTGACCTAGTGCCTAGCAAAAAATTTAAAGTGCTATAAAATTTAAACAAAGAAACGAACGCAAAATGTTTAAATGCCAATTTGTTTCATGTTATATCACGTTTGAAAAAGAAATCTTAGTTTTTATTAAAATATTAATTAATTAATTAAAATTAGTCAAAAACTGAAAAAATATCCAAAATACATGTCCCAGCTGATTTTGACCAGTCTTAAAAAAGGGAACATATTTGCCGTATAAAAGCTTAAATAAGGATGTTAATACTTAGTATGATATCCTTTAGCCTTAACAACTTCCCTTAACCTATTATTCATGGAACATACCAGCTTCCGAGTAGTTTCTGGACTGATTTTGCTCCACTCATCCATCAGAGCATTCTTGAGATCCTGTTTGCTGGATATGCTGTGATTCTGGATGTTATTTTCCAGCAGAGCCAACAAATTTTCAATAGCATTTAAGCCTGGAGACTGGGCCAATGAAATTATCATGTGGGGGCAGTTCCAGGTAAGCCAGGACTGTACTAATCGGGACTTTTGCTTGGTTGTTGTCCTGGTCGTTGGCCTGGTAGAACCGGAAAGTACGTCGGATTTCTAGCTTCTCGGCACTTTGGAGTAAATTTTCCTTTAATATATTGAGGTACACATTCTTGTCCATTGTTGTTTCAGTGGACACCAAATTTCGGACGCCGGCTGCCGAGATACATGCCCATACCAGGACACTTCCTCCGCCGTGCTTGACTGTTGCCTTTAGGTTTTTGGGACTCAACTCAGTATTGGACTGTCGCCACACATAATTCCGTCCGTCCCAGCCAAAAATGTTTAATTTGGACTCATATGCAAATATGACTGTGGTCCAGAACTCCAAATCCTTGTCCAAGTGAGTTTTGGCGAACGTCATCCTAGTCCCTTTATTTTTCGCGCTTATAAAGGGCTTCTTCCGTGGTACTCGGGCATGAAAGTCATGGTTGCGCAGAACCTGGTGCACAGTTTCCACACTGCACTTTTTCCCCATTTCATCCTCCACCTGTTGAGTCAGTTTTGGAGCCGATAGCCTAGGATTTTCCCATATTTTCCTGATGATCCTCCGCTCATCCTGTTCGGTGAAAATCTTGTTTGGTGCCATTCTGCCCTTGTCCTCTATCCGATTTTCGTCAACGAAGCGCCGAATGATGTAATATACCGTTGACTTGCATAGATTGACCATTTTAGCTATTTGGCGTTGTGAATATCCGATCTTGAAGTGTTCCAGGATGAGATTCCGTTGTTCAATGGTGGTCCGTTTGCCCATAGTCCTTGTTGGCTGGTTGCACCCCAGATGCAGGATATAACTAATCTGACTACGAAGGATTGGTCTATTTGTACGGAAAATAATCAACCTGTCGTAAAAAATCCGGGTTTTATGGCACCCAGGTGTCCATAATGCCACTGGTCAAAATGACCATAAATTAAGGGACTTTTTTACATAATCCTACCTAGTGGGTGGGAAACCCCCAGTTTATTGGGGTCATATATTAATTTTGGTAGTTAATATATGTACCTGCCATCGGTCTTTGGAATTTTTGAAAATAATGTATAATTAGTTTATGGCAGACAATTCAAATTTTTGCTACACACTGGTCAAATTGACTGACACTGTATATATGTACATATGCATATTTATGATTATGGATATATGTATGTATGTATGTTCATGGATGTGCTTGCGAAATGCCCATATGTGTGCATTAAATGTTATATGTTCTATCAGGCCGAAATCTGCAGCAGTTACGGCGAATTCGCTCTCTTTCGCCTCTCTTTCTAACGCGGGCGTTCAGCTCTTTGAGCGTGTCCATTAGGATATGTGCCGTTAGTGTGTGAGGAGTATTGCGGGCGCAATATTGCAGTGGAAATTATCAATAAGATCACGTCACCTTGGTACAGTCCCGCCAAAGGCCACCCAAGACCTATAAAAGGGCCAAGGAATCTATGAACCAGTCTGTGCGAATCTATGAATGAGGCTGTGCAAATATAAAAGCGAGTCGGTCGCAACGACAACGAAATACGCGGGGACAAAGCACGTCGAAGGAATCTATGAAATCACAAGGATAATATCAAGAAACGTATATCCTTGCCACGCTCGAATTGTGGCAAAGGCAATATCTGCGAAGAGCCAAGTGAAGCAAGCGAGGCTTGGACCGTGATTAGCCAGAGAGTGTGACACTCGAATCATGACTCACAGAAGTACTCGGTGCAATCGTTGAGAGCACGGAAACTGCTAGTCCCGGTGAGCATCAAGTGCTATATGCGCAGATAATTTGGAGAGTGAGTGAGTACACACGAAACCAAATTGCCATATAGCACAAGATTAAAGGAATTAGCGGCGATTCATGGCAGACAATCACCTGCCAGAGGAATCGAACATGTTGCGGATACGAGAGAGTCGACGAATATAAATTTCGCCCAGCTAAGCATCCCGACAACTAGCGCAGCACCACCGGCTCGAGACGCCAACCACACCACAGCCACCAAGAAGAGTGTCCATAAGCGAAACAAGTCTGCAAATGGAATTATCGCTTCGACAGCACCACTAAGCCTTTGTAATTTCTGGAACAAGTCGGCTGGTCAGCCGATACCTATGGACTTAACCTGATTCCCAGGACCATGTCCGAATTACTTCAGGGAATGGCTTTTAAGGCATTAAGTGGCACATAGGCAACAATCAGCACTGGACGAGATGGGTGGCGTTCGGAAGCTACACAATCACAGGGAGGCCGATCAGAGATATAATCGATCACGCACAACCAAGCGTACCATGAGCATACCGAAGCCGACACAAGACCCAGACCGGCCCCGAGGACGAGACGAGACAACATAGAAACACATAAGAGCACCCAACAAGGGCATGCCGATTTTGTGGACAGGAGGGACACTTTGCGAAACACTTGATGAGTGTACGAATCCTATGCTGGAATATTGTTGGCTATGTGGACGTATCGGAGTTCGTACGTCAGTCTGTTGTCCGTCGGGAAACGGTCACCGTCATCCGCCACCGAGGGGCGAGCGGGA
>JAWNMU010000614.1:0-121115 GCA_035043665.1 Drosophila quasianomalipes | reverse complement strand
TATTGCTCTGCGTGGGGTTTAAAAGCTTTACTCACTCCGGAAGCAACAAAGTGGTGTCAGGAAGGAAGGGGAAAAATGAAAAACAACATCCGGAGAGAGGGGATGACAAGAGTTCGGCGCCGAGTGGAGAGAGCTAGTGAGTAAAACGGTGTGTTTATCTGAGGCATTGAAAGGTGAGTATTCTGTGGGGAAGGGACCCTTTTTATCGGAAAAAAGACATTGAAGAGCTCAAGAGGAGAGGGGATGTACCTTTTACTATGGAGTACATGCCAAGTATAGGAGAAGATGGGATTGGAGATAGCTTTGAAGGGGGAGGAGGGGATGAGGGAGAAGGAGCAGAGAGGAGGAGGGGACAGAGGAGAGGGAGGTGGTGGGGGCCACGGGGAGATGGGGTGAGGAGAGGGGGGCAGAGAGAGAGGGGGAAAGGGGGGCGAGAGGGTCATAGAGAGAGTAAGAGTAGGGGGCCCTTTGGGGTCAAATAGAGAGAGAAGAGAGAGAGAGGAAGATGAGAGGAAGAGGGAGTGGAGGAAGAGGGAGGAGGAGAAAGAAAGAGGGGAAGGGAGGGAAGGAGGAGAAAGAAGAGGAAGGAAGAAAAGGAAGAGAGAAGATGCAGAGGATGGACAAGAGGAAGGGAGAGGGAAAGGGAGAAGGAAAGGGAGCAATATGGACAGATAAATATATTGTTGAAGATATTTTGAACAAGGTGCAAGTACAGAAAGGGGGAGAAAGGGGGAGAGGGAGAGGGAGAGGGAGAGGGAGAAGGGAAGAGGGAGAAGGAGAGGGAGAGAAAGGGGGAAGATGAGGGAGAGAAGAAGGGTAGAAACGAGGGGAGGGAGAGGGAGAGGAGAGGGAGAGGGAGAGGGAGAGGGAGAGGGAGAAGGAAGTAAAGGAATGGACAATTAAAGCAGAGGGAAGGGAACTTGGACGTCTTATCTCAATTTGTGTGGAACAAACGAAATGAGTGGGCGAGGGAAAATAACAGGGAAGAGGGGAAAGAAGAGAGAGAGATGAGTGGGAAGAGGGGAGAAAAAAGAAGAGAATGGGAAAGTCAAGGAGAGCGAAGAGGGAATAGAGAAGGAAGATGAGAGAGAAGCTGAGAAGTGTAGAAGAAATATGAATGATCACAACAAAGGAATGTCAAATTGTCCTCTTTTTTTGACTCTGATCCATTCCCCATCCTTCCCTCCCCCTCTTCCTCGCCGTCCCTCTCTTTTCTTCTTTTTCTGCCCCCCTTCCCCCTTCCTTCCCTCTTCCTCTTCTATCTCCTCCCCCCCCGCTCTCTCTCCTTCAGACTCCAATCAAATTGAGAAAATGGTGGTTACTGCGTTGCTAGACAAGGGCTATGGGCTGTCCGTCTCTTCTCTTTTCCCTTCGGAGATGACGTGATATCTGCGTACCCGTGTGATCCTTCATTTTGCCACTCTCAAATGCTCGTACTAAAAAGATACCTCCCTCTCCTTCCCTCTCCCTTCCCCTCTCATCCCTCCTTCTCTTCCTCACCTTCCTCGTCTTTCTCATCTTCCTCCTCTTCATCTTCCTCATCTTCCTCCTCTTCATCTTTCTTCTATTCCCTTCATCTTCTTCTTCTATTCCCTCTTCATCTTCTTCTTCTATTCCCTCTTCATCTTCTTCTTCTCATTCCTCTTCATCTTCTTCTATTCCCTCTTCATCTTCTTCTTCTATTCCCTCTTCATCTTCTTCTTCTATTCCCCTCTTCATCTTCTTCTTCTTCCCCCTTCCCCCTCCCCTTCTTCCTCTTCATCCTCCTCCTACTCCTCTTCCCTCCTCATTCTTTTCGTCTCTTTCCCCCTCCTCCTCGTTCTTCATTTCGTCATTCGTTCAGTCTAAAATATCTATCTTCCTCCGCTAGAATGGGATCTTCGGTCCAAAGACGACTGTCCTCCCTTTTCCCTTCCCTCCTCTCCCTCCCCTTCTCTCTCCCTCCTCTTCCTCCCTCTCTCCTTCTTCCTCCAACTCTCCCTCTTCCTCTCACTCTCTTTCCACTCTCTCTCCCTCTTCACGCCCTTCGCTCCCTCCTCACTCTCCTTCTCCTCATTCTTCTTCATCTTCCTCGTCCCTCCTCCTTCTTCTCCCTCTCCTTTATTTCTCTGCATTGGGAATCTGCCCTTTCTTCTGCGTTCTTGCTTTCAGATAAGGAAATAGAGATATATAAAAGAACGATGCTAGGGGAAAGAGAAGAAAAGGAGGAGAGAACAGAGGAGGAAGAGAGGGAAGGGAAAGTCGAAGGGGGGATCAGAGAGAGACAGAAAAGGAGAGAGAGGGAAAGAGGAGCGCGGGAAATAGGGAAACGGGGAGATGAAGAGGGGGAGATGAAGAGGGGGAGATGAAGAGGGGAGATGAAGAGAGGGAGATGAAGAGAGGGAGATGAAGAGCAAAGGCTAGAGTACAGAGTGGGACAGGAGAGAGAGGATGTGAGAGGGGAACTAGAAGATTGGAGGGGATAACAAGAGAGGGGTGGGTGGAGGATGATGGGGGAGGTGACGGGGACGCAATGAGGGATCAGAAAGGAGTAGGTAGGGATGGGCGAGGGAAGATCAGAGCTCTTGCCCCTCTCCCGATCGACTGCTTCGTCTCTGTGTTTTTTCACTCGTGTAAATAAAACAGAATCCCTTTTATTCTTGTTCATTTATTTTTGTCATTTTCCGATTGTTGAGTAAAATATCGCTTGTACATACGCAAGGGTGCATTCCACATTCTACGAACTAGGGCTCGCAGTACGATCGAGTGAGAGAATTCAAAGGAAAAAACAAACTCGTAATTGCAAACACAACAAAAGAGAATGCGATAACACAAAAACCAAAACAACAATCAGGGATACTAGCAGTTGAATAAAAAACTGATAACGAGAAGAATTAGGGCGGAGAAGAAGTTGAGGGAAGATGGACTAGAAGGTTGATTGGGAGACGTTTGGATTCATGCATGTATCGACATAGGACATGTGCATGTGCTCAAGTACTATGCAGATTAATGCGAAAGTATTTCCCACAACGCTGGAATGGCGAACGGGGCTGTGAAGCAGAATTCGACGATGTCAATGGAGACAGTTACGAGGCCAGCGATTAAGTCGAGGACAGTGAGTTTGCGCGGCGACTAACGTGAAATAGACAGGTATCACAGGCTAGTAGAGATTGGGGAGGGGCGCCAATGTGTAGTTGTCGAGGGTCTATCCCACACTCTTTGACTTTCCACTGAAAAGTCAAGTTGGGTGAGGGAGCTAGTGAGGCTGTGCGTCGATTCTCATATATCTATATATAGCATGCTACTCGACTTCACGGAGAAGCTGGAAAACGTCCTCGTTGATTCCATCCGCCAACAGTCCTGCAAAGGGAGTATTAGGAGTGCAAGCGGTACGATCGCCATGAAGAGCAACGGGCTGGTAGAGGAGGAAGCAGACGCAGAGAAGGAGTGAGCTGTACAATTGAGCGAGGAGTGAGAAGCGATCATCATATTCATCATATTCTTCCTTGCATTATAGGGTCTAATCTGATACTGGGAAATGACCATTTCATTATAGGAATATACACTCTCTCGACTCATGTCTGTATATATTGGTCGATATTTTTATTTATTCAAAGCGGTTTCACAAAGTGGCTGTAGCTCAAATGGTAGAGTACGTGCTTAGCATGCATGGGGCAGCGGATCAATGCCCGCCAGCTACACTTGATATTAGACTTCGTAGCAAAGTGGTCAACGCGGGTGATTAGAAATCACCTCCCTTCGGGGGCATGGGTTCAAACCCCATCGAAGTCGTTTGTTTTTTTGTACTTTCATAGTCTGCTCCTGACTTTAATCTTGTTATCGATTGTACTTGTTCCATGGCTGATGCTACATATCCCCGTATCTTTGCTTCCATTTGCTACAACTGTTAGAAATTTCTGGAGCTATTTCTCATTCTCCCATACTCTCGCGTGAATACCTCTGCTAATACATTCGACGGTGGAAGATAGCAGGCAATCTCCACTAGTTACTCATCTTGCGTGCAATATACATTTCGTGTAATATTCTGAAATGCTCTTATTTCAAAGGTAATGCAGGGTGCTCATTAAATCTTCCTAATACATAAACGTGCATTGAAACTCAATAATCGACTACACATGTAAATGCACCATGTAGAAGAGAGAGTGCGGTCCAGTAGAATGTTGTCTGCGAGCTTAGTCAGACAAAGACTATCTTGTGTGAATCACGAATTCTGCTGGCACACTACGACTGCGTACTCTTCACATAGAAGTGTCAAAAGAGACGTATTTATGATCCGTAAACATGCCATTCTGAACAGCTGGATACAGATTATTGATGCATGAGGTAATGTACAATCAACGTTACAGTATTTCTAGGAAATCCTTGCAATCCTGTACAGTACAGAAAAACTGTAATGGTTGACAAATCTCCAATAAATATAGTAGCGAACAACGTAGTGTGCTATGCCATTAGTTGTACAGTGACTGAAGCTGTACATATTACGTAATAAAGTATTTCTGTTTCTACAGGTCGTAGAGATTTAGATTTTTATCGTTGACGATACTCTTGGTTGTTTTTGTCACGTTTATTTACATGTTTCATGCATACTAAATGCATGACCATCTATTTCCAGTGGTTCGCGCATTTGTCTGTCTATGATCTTACGTGATAATAATTCCCCTACAGTGATCCTGTCAGAAAACTTGCATACATGTAAAATGTAATGTAAGCACAACACCATGTTGAATTAACAGAAAGCACAATCAAAGCAGAACGAACTTCTGGTAAATCAATCAAAAAAAGCAAGCACTACGTTTACTGATGAGATCAGCAGTAGGTTTAATTCATGCTTACGCATTTATTCGTTGCTTGCGATGCACTTCGTTGTGAAAGAATATTATTCATAATTCAAAAATATAAATAAAATGAAATCAAGCATATCTATACAAGTCAATCTGTTCCCACGTATTAATTGACAGTCAACATTAGATATGTTTGGACAGTCGAATCTATTTCAGAACAACGCAAACAAGGGTTTTGCATTTGGACAGCAGTCCAACAACTCTTTTTCTTTCCCTAATTCTTCAGGATTTGGATCAACAGCTACTACACTCCAACAATGCATTCAGTGCAAACAACAACAATCAGTCTGCTGGATTTGGTAGATTTGGACAGACTACGCAGTCATCTCCATCTTCGACTTTTGGAGGATTTGGAATGAATTCAAACACCAACAACACTACAACCCAAGGGTTTGGAAACACTGCGAATGGTGGAATGTTTAACAGCTCTTCCTTCGCAGCCAAACCTGCTACTGGATTTGGAGCTTTCGGAATGAACAGCTCTACCCCCACCACTGGAAATAATTCCACGGGCGGAATGATGGGTTTTGGGGGGAACACCACGTTGGGAGGAAACAACAACGTAAACAGTAACATTCCCTCGACGAGAGGTCTCGCAATTCCTGAGATTACGAAAAGCAATGGAATCAGGGTCCATCACCTCCAGACCAAGTTTCCCGATATTTCTCCCGAGGAGATGCACTACTATGATGTGGTTGTTCATGGCTCTGCGCAGCCGCAGGGTGCTTCTGGGTTCGGAGGGTTTGGTTCGACTGCCTCCGCCAGTCCCTTTGGTTCTACCAACACTGCCTCGGGCTTTGGATCTTCCAACAACGCTTTCGGAGCGACTCAGAACACGGCAGGAACGACTGGCTTCGGGGGAGGGTTTGGATTTGGTCAGAACAAGCCTGCTGCAACGACAGGATTCGGAACGGGGTTCGGGGTAGGTGCCAACAACAGTACATCGACGACTGGCCTCTTTGGTCAGCCACAGACACAGCAGCAGGGCTCGACTGGCTTCGGTGCATTTGGGCAGAACTCCACCACCCCGGGAGCAACGACGGGAGGGTTTGGGGGGTTTGGACAGACCAACACGGGAGGAGGGCTGTTTGGTCAAACTCAGAATCAAACGCAGACATCCAACCCCTTTGGAGGCACCTCTTCGACCACTCCTTCCTTTGGTTTTGGACAGAACAGTGCTACCACGGGAGCCTTCGGCCAGCCCCAACAACAGCAGGGCGGGTTGTTCGGCCAGCAGACCGCGGCCGCCTCTCCCTTCGGAGCAACCGCTTCTACTCTGGGTGCTCCCTCCACTACTAACACCTTTGGCTTCGGAGCAAAGCCAGCCACGTCCTCCTTCGGGACGTTCGGAGCGCCTGCTACCAATGCAGCTGCGCCCACATCCTCTTTCTCGTTCGGAGGGACCTCATCTACCTCCTCCACTCCTGCTACCTCCGGCTTTTCTTTTGGGGCCGCGAAGCCTGCAGCCTCTCCCTCTGGATTCTCATTTGGCGCCCCTGCTGCCGCTTCCCCTGCCCCTGCCGCCACTTCCGGCTTTTCTTTTGGACAACAGAAGCCCGCTACCTCCGGGTTCTCATTTGGAGGAGCCTCCACTGCTGCTCCCGCCGCTACTTCCGGCTTCTCGTTCTGGAGCCCCCGCCGCTTCGCCTGCCCCCGCCTCGACCTCTGGATTCTCCTTCGGTGCCCCAGCCGCTGCTTCAACTGCCCCCGCTACCTCTGGTTTTTCATTTGGACAGAAGCCTGCCACCTCTGGCTTCTCTTTCGGAGCTCCTTCCGCCGCAGCCCCTGCCGCCTCCACCTCTGGATTCTCCTTCGGCGCGAAACCAGCTACTACAGCTGGAACGTCTTCGTTCTCATTTGGAGCTGCTTCTCCCGCTGCCACTCCTTCTGCGTTTGGATCAACCACATCTCCTTCAAATGCTCCCTCTGCCTCTACCGCCTCTCCCTCTGCCCCCGGTGGGTTCACAGAGGTCGACATAGTCGCTACGAACAAGACTCTCTGCGACGCATACGGACTATCTCTCATCCCTGTCCCTAACACTCTCATCATCGCTCTCTCAGAAGCTGACGCTAAGTCTCTCTCGTCCTCCTCCGCCTCCGCATCCTCCTCTTCATCTTCCTCCTCCACCTCCTCTTCCGCCTCCTCCGCCTCCGTGACGTCGGCCCCCACCGTCGTGTTCTCGCATCCCCTCAAAAACAAGTACTCCTCCTCCGTTTCATCCATTTCACCCTCCACAATCTCCTCCTCCACCCTCCCCCCTTCCCTTGCCTCTCTCTCCGCCTCCCACTCCTTCAAAGGCAGACAGTACGACGCCAAGGCGAGACAAGCTGAGGCTAGCGCTCTCATCCCTGACATGCTCCTCTCTCGTTCCAGATTGAACCAGGTTTCCTCTGCCTCCTCCGCCGCCTCCCTCCCCTCCTCCGTCTCCCTTCCCTTGCCTCCTAGGCGTTGGTCTTCTGTAGCGAACCCTTCTCCCCTCGTTTCTTCCTCCTCCGAACAGGCGAAGGTGACCCTGAGTTCTGATTACGAGTACGGAGGAGAGGTTGAGGATGACTCTTTAATCGACGAAGGAGGAGAGGGAGATGAGGAGGAGGAGGTCCAGAGAGACGAGCACAGAAACACTGACGAAGAAGAGGTTGCAGCCTACGACAGCCGCTTTTCCTCTGTCTCCCGTTCCCCCTCGTTGTCTTCCTCTATTGCCTCTTCCTCTTCTTCTCCCTCTCCCTCGTTCTCTTCCTCTCCCTCCTCTTCCTCTTCCTCCTCTCCCTTCACCTCCTCCTCCGCCTCGTCCATCCCCCTTCCTCCCGAGTTAGTGGGACTGGACGTGAGCTCGAACCCCGATCTGATCGTCTCTCCCTCTCCCTACGACCTGGCTCTCCTCCCCAAGTCTTCCTGGGTAGACGTAGACAACCTGGTAGTCGCCCACAAGGAGTACGGAGTTATTCGTTGGACGATGGCAGTCGACGTCACCTTCGTCGACATCCTCTCCTCCGTGAAGTTCAGCCACAAGAGCATCTCGGTGTACGAAGAGGACGAGTCCCGTCCTCCTGTCGGTGAGAAGCTCAACTCCCCGCTATCGTCACCCTCTTCTCCTGCTTCCCTTCCCGTGGATTTTCTTCCGACCCCCAGGCGAAGAAGGATGAGGTGGAGAAGTATGAACTCAAGCTGAGGAAGACCTCTAAGCTACTAGGTGCTTCCTTCATCGAGTACAACTCCACAAAGGGAAACTGGATGTTCTCACTTCCCAACTTCGACTAGTCGAGTGTTCTCTATTTCTCTTTCTTTCTTCTCTTTCTTTCTTCTCTGCCTCCTCTTTCTCCTTCGGTCTCACTCCTTGATCATTCTTCAGTGTTGGTCATCATTATTTGCCTTGTTCTTCCACTCTTCTCTTCCCCTCTTCCTCTCTTCCCCTCTTCCCCCTTCCCTTCTTGCAATTTACCTCTCTTCCACTCCTCCCCCCACTTCGTTCGTTTGTCCCTCCATTCTTGATTGTGTTGTGTTTTTACATTCACTAATGCGTGCGTATGCGCATTGTATGATAATTTGTAAAGCGCTCTTTATGTATGTTTTTGTCCTTTTACGCATAGTATGTTCGTTTATTTTCTTGTTAGTATTATTTATTTAGAGGTCGCTTTATTTTCTATCTTTTTTTATATTGATGCTCGTTTTTTTGTATTTCAAAATAGTCCGACCTGGTCCCCGCCTCTTTTCCTTTGTTCCCAAGTCTTGGTAGATATTATCATAGAGATATTTATATCCGCTATATATGTAGGTGGTGGTCCAGCACAGTATCCCCAGCCGTTGTCTTTCGAGCTGTAGTTGAATTTCTTTCGTGTCTCGTGTTTGTACCCTTTTCTCTCTGATCCCTTTTTCTTTCTTGCAGTGCAGTCGAACCTCTTTTTCAGTTGCATCGAAAGCAACCAATAAACTTCTGTTCCAGTTAATGTGGCTACATTGCCTTTGGCTAATGATATCCGTATCTGTATAAACCTTCTCCCTCTATCGTTTCAATGGAAGCATAATTCAGTGACTTTGAGTGAGTCCGTGCAATATCCTTCAGTGGCGAAAAGGCTATTTTATATAGTTTGTTTCGATTACCTAGAACTGCAATTCTTTCTCTTGTGCTGAATCGGTATTGGTGATAGCTATCTCGCCTTGCGTGGTTAGCAGTCTGGGCTCTAGACCGTTCTAGACTCTAGGATCACAGCATAGTTATCACGACAGACAACATGCACACACAACACACACACACACACACACACACACACTTCGAAATCGTTCTTCAAAACGCAATAGGTCTATCATGATTAATATCAGGAACAGATTTTATTGAATTTTACAGTATTAGGAATAAACTGCATACACAGAAAAAATATAATGAAACGAAGAACAAAGAAAACGGGTCAAATATATACATATATGTACTCAAATTACATTACATAGCGCAGCCATTAATAACGAACGCAAATGCGAAATAGAAAAAAACAAGTAATTGAAAAAAATATATATTTCAAGGGTCGAGAAATCCCAAAAAAGCAAAAATAAGAATTGAATTGAATTGAATGAATTGTACATGCAAAAGCAACAAACAAAAAAACACATACAAAAAAAAAAAAAAAAGCAAACATATCAAGATACAAGTATAGAACAAATGCATACATTGAATAACTCAATATATGCAAAATAGAGCGCGAAATATAAGGAAAGGAAAACGAAAGGAAAACATACAAGCAAAAGGAAATGCTATTGTAGTGCAGAAGATACAGGAAAGAAAAAGTAAAAACTTTGAGGAGCTGATGATGTATCAAGAGTACAAAGAGGAAAATAGGAGAAAAGGGGAACAATAGGATAAGCACGAGAGAAGAATAGGGGAGAAATAGAAAGAGGAACACAAAAAACAAAGAATATGCCACTGAAGATACCGTGGATTCAATAGTAGACTCGAAACAACACAAGAGAGAAAACGAAGACTGGGAGAATAGACAAATAATACGGGAGAGATGTCGCATGCACACTTATATCTACCCTGAGTCACTGTCACGATGCCAGCTAAAAGGATGCTCGCGAAGAGACAGATTGGATTCAGTTCGTTCATTGAGTCGACTTACTCGCATTAGTATGTGCGCACAGAGAGCGAGGGGAAGAAGGAGGAGTTCGAGCTCTGAGCGTTGCTTTGAGCTCCACTCGCCCCGCTTCCTCCGGCACCGCTCCCATCCGAACCCTTCCCTCCTCCTCCTCCATTGTTGTTAGTGCCGTTGAAGTCGCTGGCCCCCTTTCCTTTCTGGCTGTTGTTAGCTTTGTTGGTTTGTATCTTGTCGAACAAAACAGAGGTGAGTCCCCCATAGGCGGAGTGGTCCTTTGGTAAGCACATGTTGTACGCAGCGTCGCTCACTCTGTGTTTTTCCACCGTAGGCACTCCGTCCTTCACGTACTTAAACACGGCGTAGGAGGTGGAGCAGTGCGAGCAAACGAGCGCTCCCCTGATTCTACAGTGGTGTCTTCTTCTGAAGAGGGAGAACTCGGAGCCACAGTCCATGCACCTGTCTTCGGTAGCATCGCCTATCCACTGAGGGTCGGAGTCAGTGAGGGAATTCTCTCCGTCTGCAGCACTCCTCTTGCGCTCCAAGCTTTTATCCCTGCCTTCACAGCAGCCTCTTCCCCGTGACTATTACGAGATAGAGGCTCATCTCCCTTTGCATTCCTCCTTGGTCTCGCTCCGCACGCAGCAGCGTAGTTGCAGATATTTTTGGAGGAGGATCCGGAAGATAGATGGAAAATGGTGTTGCCCTGGGCGTCAGTTGAGTTAGGGCTCACGCCTATATCTATGAGGAAACGCACGCATGCCTCGCTTCCCCCCGCAGCTGCCCACAACAAGGCGTTGCGGTAGGTGAGGGGGGCGGGGGGCGAGCGAGGATGTGAGTAGGAAGACGAGGGAGAGGAGAGAGGGGAGGTAGAGAGTGAGGACGTACGAGAACGAGAGAGGGGCTGGGAGTATGAGGAGGACGAGTATGAGGAAGGGTAGGAGGGGTAGGTGCTCGTGTAGGAGGGAGTGTTGTAGGCAGCAGCAGTGCATGGGTCAGCGCCGAGGAAGACGAGTAGCTTAGCGTGTTCTACCTTTCCTAGGTTAGAATACAGCTCAAGCAGAGACATCCCTGTAGCTACATCTTCCACCTCATCTACCTCGTACCCTGCGACTAGCAAGGCAGCAGCAGCATCGAGGAGTTCTCATCGATCGCGAGACGAAGGAGGGACCGAGCGTTGCGGCAGCGGTAGGAAAGAGAGGCGCCCATGGATGACAGGAGTAATACCATCTGGGGGGAGTTGGTTTGCACAGCATATTCCAGCGCACACACCCCATCCACGCAGTCGTTGAGGCAAAAGCGGACGATCTGCGAGGGGTGGGAGTAACGGTCATCAGGGGCAGAGGCTGGAAGGAGGAACTACCGAGACTGTAGAGGAAGAGGAAGAGGAAGAGGAGGGGGATGAAGGAGGGGATGAGGATGGGGACGAGGATGAGGAGGAGGAGGAGGAAGAGGGCGAAGGAGATGCTGCGGTGGGAGTGGGAGAGGCGACGGAGGGAACAGGAGAAGGAGTGAAGGAGAAGGAGGCGGAGGCTGTGTTTCCTTCCTTGTTCAACGTGCCGAACGATCCTGAGTCCTCGTCGTTGGCAGAGGGAGGGAAAGAGAAGGGGAAGGTGCGGGCAGCGAAGAAGAGGAAGAGGAAGAGGAGGCGGAGGTGGAGGTGGAGGCGGAGGGGGTAGGGGCGGCAGAGAGGACAGGGCTTTCGGAGTCCGTGAGATAAGGATCGAACTCTATCTCTTTAACGAATGGGTTAAACGACACGGACTTGGAACGTTTCTTCTGGTGGATGTAGGACGAGACGTCTCTCTGCAAGCCACTCACCCTTCGCTCCACTCCTCCTGCTCCTGCTCCGAAGCACATATCAGACGCAAGAGACCCCTTAACGTCGGGACAAAGAGAGAGGTGGAGGTGGCAGTCGGCCTCTCTATCCCTCTCCCTCTCTCCCCCGGCCTTTCCGTCGTCTCTCTGTTCTCCTGTTCTTCCCCTTTGCCTTGTCATGCGCTTCCCACCCGTCCCCCTTCCCTTACTCATCGTAGTCTTCCTTGTAGTACACATCCCGCTCACTCCCATCACGACAGCTCTATCTCTGTGAAGGACTCCGAACTGAAGTCTGTACAGCAGAACCTTCTTCATCGCCTCCTTCCGCTTCTCCCTCATCTCCTCCACCCCTTCAGAGCACGCCTTGAGCAGAGGCCTCGCCCTCTTCTCCAAGATCTCTCTTGCTCTCTTTCCTTGTGCCTCCAAATTTTTGTAAATGGCGTTGCACACTTCCACGGCCGTCTTTGGCGGGGACTCGACAGCATGGCGAACTGAGGAGAGAAGTGAAGGGAGAGAAGAGGAGTAATGCGCGTACGCTTCCTCGACCACTCCGAGTATTTCCTGCTGTTCTCTGACGGAGTCGGAAATTAGTCTTCTCCAGGGTTCAAGCAATTCCAAGTGGGCGGCAGCAACAGCCTTAGCAGAGGTAGCGGAGGGAAGCGTGAGGAGGAGTGGAGAGACGTCGATTTGGGAAGCAAGAGAAGACAAGCAACTCAACAGCGACGCCCGCTCTTTCACCAGCGCATCCTGTCTTCTCAACAAGTGTTGAAGAGCTCTCCTTGGCCCGTGACTCGCAAGGGCCCAGCTGACTCTTCCCCTGTGAAGAGAAAGAGGAATGGAGAGGGGGCCATGCGGTCTCCCTCTCTATCCACTTTCTCCCTCGCCTCCGATCCCTCGTCGAAAAGAACCATCAAGTCCTCATAAACCCTCGCGTACTCACTCCAAACGGAGGCGAAGGAGGAGTTCACGTCGCAGGGAGAGTATGAGAAGATTCCACTCTTCAATGCACCTCCTCCTCCTCCGTCTCCCCCCTCGTAGTCTTCCTCTCTCTCCGCTTCGTCCATCATCCTCTCCATCAACCGCTCATCTTCCTCTTCCATTGCCAACTCATATTCTGTTGAATCTAGATCGGCACCTCCCTTCTCTCCCTTCTCTCCCTCTCTCTCCTTCTCCTTCTCTTTTATTGCCTCACCCATAGCCTCCTTCTCCGAAGTCCCTCTCCTCCTACTCCTCCTAACTCTTTCTCTAATCTCCTTATCGAACCAAGGCTCGTTTTCCATCTTGAGCCTCCTCCTCAACCTCTTCAACTCCCTTCCCCTGGTCCCTCGAAGGGTCCCAACCATGATCGACACGCCTCCTCTTCCCTCTTCTGTTGGTCTAGCATGGAAGTGACGGAGGAGAGGAGAGAGGATATTTCTTTGAGGCACTCGTCGTTCTCCCTAGACAATGAGACAAGTCTCTCTACCCCTCCGCGTTCCACACAGATTGAGAACGAAGAACATACACTCTCATCCAGAAGAGAAGATGGAGAAACCGAAAACACCGAGGGGGAAGACAAAGAAGAAGAAGAAGAGGAGGAGTCGAGGAGGAAAGGGACGGGCGGAAGCAAGGGCCAGATGTGCTTGGATTGCAGGTCTTGCTTGGAGACGTCTTCCACCCCTGTGCTTTCGAGTGACACTTGCTTCAGCAGAGCGGACACACGCGAACGGAAAGAAGAGGAGTGCGAATCGTTTCGGTAAGAAGAGGAGGAGGAGGAGGAGGAGGAGGATGGGTAATTAAACACTCCGGAGAAAAACAAACGAACACAGGGAGAAGGAAGGAGGAGAGGAGGAGGAGGAGGAGGGGAAGGAGGAGGGAACGGAAGGAGAGGCTGAGGTGAGGGAAGAGAGGGAAGAGAGGGAAATTTCGTTCCTAACGAGGAAGAAAGAAGCGGAGAGAAGGAAGGAGAGAGAGAAGGATGATGGAGAAATGGAAGACAGGGGGATGGCTCCAGGAGAAGGAGAGAAGGAGAGAGAGAAAGAGGAAGAGGGTTGCGAGTGAGGGGAGAGGAACAGCGAAGAGAGAGAAAAGAAGGATATTTCTGTTGTGGGAATTGAAGCCTAGTAACCCGCTCTCTTCGCAAAGCGACCCTCCGAACGTTACGTACTCCTCCTCTCTCTCTCCCTCCCCCTCTTTCTCCTCCTCCTCTTCTTCCTCTTCTTCCTCTCTCCACCATTCCTTCTCTTCCCCTGCTTTTGTTTTGCTTCTGCTCTGAGAGTATTTCTTTTTGAATAAAGCAGGCGCATATGGAACGTGGAGCTCTCCCTTCTCCATCCTTCCCTTCCTCCTCCACCCTCCGTAGACAGACTCTCCCTTTCCAAGGCCTTCGAGGGAGGAGAGGGAGGAGAGGGAGGAGAGGGAATCGGATGAAAACATCGCAGAAAACAAGTCAGAAGCAGAAGCGGAAGAAGCAGAAGAAGATGAGGAGGAAGAGGTGGGGTGGAGAAGCAGAGGAAGGGAGTGAGAGGACGAAGTAGGACCTGGGTGTGATCTTCTTCCGGAGAAGAAGACGGTGTTTGAGGCTCCGTCTGCTCTTCCTCCTTGTTCGTCCCAGTCTCCAGCGATCGTTCTCTCTCTTCCCCTTCCCCTTGCCCACACCCCCGCTCCCACTGTCCCCGTCTTCAACTGCCCTCTTTTGAATTCTCCTACCATAGAGCCTACAGTGGACAACTCAAGAAGAATGGGAGATGTGAAGGAGGAGGAGGAGGAGGAGGAGGAGGGAATAGAAGAAACGGAGGAAGAGGGGGAAGGAGCAGGAGAAGAGGAGGTGGGGACGGGGAGAGACGAGAGAAAGAGAGGGCATGGAAGGAAAGGAAGGAGAAGATGTAGATGAAGAGGAGGACAAGGAGGAAGAGGGGGACAAGGAGGAAGAGGAGGAAGAGGAGGAAGAGGAGGAAGAGGAAGATGAAGATGAAGAGAGAATTGCACAGAAGAGAGATGAGATGATAGGATGGCATAAATCAAGAGGAGAAGAGGAAGAAAGGATAAGGAAAGGGGGGAGGAAGAAGAGGGAGAGGGAGAGGAAGAGGAAGAGGAGGAAGAGAGGGAGGAAAGGAAGGACGAGGGAGAGTGGAAAGAGAGAGAGGAATGAGAAGGGGAAAAAGGACAGTTCTGCCCTTTCCCTCAGCCCCCCCCCCCTCACTCCTCCTTCGTATGACGCGACCAAAGGGAGAGAAGTCAGGAATAGAGGGGGGATGAAGAGAGAGGAAGGAGGGAAGGAGAGGCGGAAGAAGAACAGGGGAAGGAAGAGCAGGGGAGTAAAGAGGGGAGAGTAGGGAGGTGGTCTGTAGTGGTAGAAATAAGTCAATCCCGAGGCAAGGGAGGAGGAGTGGGGGAAGAGGAAGGGGAAGAGGAAGGGGAAGAGGAAGGGAAAGAGGAAGGGAAAGAGGAAGAGAGACAGGGAGAGAAGAGAGGGACTCACAAAAGTGATTCTGTTGGCGTTGATGTCATTCAAATTGAGATCGACTCCGAGCGAAGAGAAGATATTTTGACCGATTTCACCGAGGGAAAGGAAAGGGAGGAGGGGGAGGAGGAAGAGGAAAAGGGTGACGAAGAAAGAAGGGATGGGGGGAGAGAGGAAGGATCATCAAAAATAGAAGAATGCGTCGAGTTGGAAGAGGAAAACGAAGAGGAAGAGGAAGAGGAAGAGAGGAGGTGCAGATATCCAGAGAAGGAGATCCTGGAGGGCCCACGCCAACTCCTTCCTCCTCTCCCTCCCCTTCCTCTTCTCCTCTCCTTTCCCTCTGCTCCTCCTGGAGGCTCTCGCCCTCCTCCTCTCCCTCCTCTCCTCTTCCTCCCTTCCCTCCTCTCCTCCACCCTCACTGATTTCAACGAGTGGCTAACTCAACTGAAAGCAGAAACGAAGAGAAACGTACACTCTCAATTTGAACGGAGACACACCCTCTTCCTCCTCTCCTAACTCCTATACTAATCGAGGAGGAGAAGGAGGCTGGCGAGGAGGAAGAGGAGGAAGAGGAAGAAAGAGAAGGGTCCACGTACACTTCCAGGAAGGAAGATGAGGAGGAGGAAGAAGAGGAAGAAAGCGAGTGCTGTGACTGAAGGAGAGAGAGGAAGGAAGAGAAGGGAGAGAGCGAGAGAAGTTAGGCCGAGGGCCTCCATTGCCCCCCTCGCCCCCCTCTAACATCTCTCCTCCCTCCTCTTCAAACTCACACACTCCCTTCTCTCCCTCTCCTTCTCCCTCTCCTCCCTCTCCCTCTCCTCTTTCTCCCCTTTGCTTGTTTTTCTCAATTTGAGATCCAAAGCCAGCATCAGTAAGGTCGATTTCTCTCAAATTGAGAACATCTTCAAGTTGAACGAAGTGTAGATTTTTTACCAGTTCGTCTTCTCCCGCTCCCGCTCTTTCTTCCTCCTCCTCCTCCCTCCCTCTGCCTCCTCTGCCTCCTCCTACTCTCTTCTTTCTCGTACTCTTCCCGCATCTTCCTCTTCACCTCCTCCCCCACCCTCACTGCCTCCTCTTCTTCTGCTCCCACTAACCCCTTCAGATTCACTGTTCGCTCAATCATATTTCCTACGCTTCCTGCATCCCTTCCTGTCTTCCCTCCTCTTCCCTCTCCCCTGCCTCCTCTCCTTCCCTATAACTCTCACTCGTCCCTCTATAGCTTCTCTCTCCCTTCCTCCTAGTTCTACCTTCCACCATTCCTCTCTTCCTCTCCTTCCCCCTCTCCTTCTCCCTCTTTCTTCTCTCCTTCTCTCTCCCCTATTTCATCCAAAAGGGAGGAGAGAAGGTTGGATGTCTCAATTTGAGAGGAACATCCCAGAAGAGGGCAAAGGCAAGAGAGGGGGAGGGGGAGAAGGAAAGGAGGAGGGAGAAGAGAGGAAGAGGAGGAAGGAGGAGAGTAGTAAGGAGAAAGAGAAGTAAGCGCAGGGACGGCGTTTCCCTCCGATGTTTTGTTACATGTTTGTGTAGATTTTTTGTGTGAGTGTAGGATGTACTTCTCAATTTGAACTCTCCTCGTAAACACCAAATGAAGGGAGAAGAGACAGAAGAGAACATAAACCAGATCAACGCACACACGCAAACATATCTCCCTCTCCCCCACCTCCTCTCCTCTCTCTCCTCTCCCTCTCTCTCTCCTTCCTGCAAAGCATTCTAGAGCTGATGGAATGGAGTCAAGGGATGAAAAAGACCAACGAAGAAGAAGGAGAAGGAGAAGGAGAAGAAGAGAGGAGTTGGTCGTTGTAGATTTGTAACTTTTCAAAATGAGATTTGACGCCGATCGATATTTGTTCCCAATTTGAGTGGTTTGCAAGGGTGGAGGAAATGAGAGAAGAGAGAAACAAGAGGGTGAGACAAAAGAAGAAGGCCAGTGGAAGAGGAGGAGGAGGAGGAAGAGGAGGAGGAGGAAGAGGAGGAGGAGGAGGAAGAGGAGGAGGAGGAGGAAGAAGAAGAAGAGGATGAGGAGGAGGAAGGCGAAGAAAAGGAAGAGGAAGGGATTGATCCCAGTCGAACGCAAATGAAGAAATAGAACGAAGGAGGGGAAGAGAGGTCAAAGGGAAGGAGCAGGAGGAGGCGAATGAAGGCGAAGAGGAAGAGGAAGTGGAGGAGGAAGAGGAAGAGGTAGAGGAAGAGCGAAGTGGGACAAGAAGGGCAGCGAGGGCAGCATTTTTGAGCAGAGAAAAACACGAGGAAGGGCAAGGGACGGAGAAAGAACGAGCGAAGTCAATCAAACTCAGGCTCTTCGCCTCCTCCCAGCAACCCCCGGGACCTTCCGTCTGCCCCCTCTTCTCCTCCCCTCTAGTAGCTCCTCTTCCCACCCTCTCTCTTCTTTCCCTCTCCTTTCCGAGACCAATGTTGGAGGGAGGGATAAAAGAAAGAGACGAGGATGGAACAGGGGAGAAGGAGGTGGGAGAGTAGTGAAGGGAAGAGAAAGGCGAGGAAGGAGAAGAGGAGGCGGAGGAGGAGGAGGAGGAGGGGGAGGAGGAGAGGGAGGAGAGGGCGGAGAGGAGGGAAAGCTCGTCATGCTCTGCTCCGAACTCTTTCCTCCCATACAACACTGACCCACACCCGTATCTTCCTCTTTCTCCCTCTCCTTCTCCCCTTCCCTCTGAGTGTGAGTTTGCGAAGGGAAGGGAGGGGAGGGAAGGAACCCCGTTGTTGTACATCCCAACGCTCATGTGGAACGAGAGAGAGAGAGAAGAGAAAGGGAGAGGGAGAGGGAGAGGGAGAGAGGAAGAGGAAGAGGAAGAGGACGAGGAAGAGGGAGAGGAAGAGGAGAAGGTAGAGGAAGACAATGCAGACGAGGAGTTGAGTGTGAGTGTGATTCCGTGTGAGTTCCATTTGATTATTCATTTCTCCTCTCATTCTCCTTCCTCTTCTCTCCCTCCTTCCTTCCCTCTGCCCCTGCCCTCTTTCCCTTTCTTCCCTTTTCCCTCCCACTCTCCTTTTCATTTGTTATGTCCAAGCTTTCCGTTTCAGCTTTCTCCTCTGCCTCCACCACAACGGGGGAGTCGAATTGGAAAAGACCGTGCACGCTTACATACTTAGCGAAAGGAACTGAAGAGAGCGGAAGAAGGGAATGGGAGAGGAAGGGAAGGAGAGAGGAGGCAGAAGGGGAAGAAGGAGAAGGAGGTGAGTATGCATAAGGTGAAATGAAAGAGGAGGGGGAAGGGAGAAAAGAGGAAAACGCAGCTGAGGATGAAGAGGAGGTGGAAGCGGAGACGGAGGAGGAGGAGGAGAAAGAGGAAAGAGAAGGTGTATATTCGGAATTGAATAGAGAACCTAGTCCATGTCTTAGAGGAGGAACCAGGGAAGGGACACGAGGGAGGGAGGAGGAGGAGGAGGAGGAGGAGGAGGAGAGACGAAGAGGAAGAGGAAGGGGAAGAAGAGGGGAAGAGGAAGACGATGAAGAGCTCGCATTGGAAAAGTCAATGCAAGTTTCGAGAGATATTTTGATCCTCTCACCCTCAGGGAGGAGGAGAGAGAGGAGGAAGAAGATGAGGGGGAGAAGAGAAGAGGAAGAGGAAGAGGAAGAGGAGTAAGAAGAGAAAGGGTGGGTCCAGTCCAAGTCCTTCAAGGAGGAGAATAACGAGGAGGAAGAAGAAGGAGAGGAAGAGGAAGAGGAGAGGAGGAGAGAGGGGAGGGAGACGAGAACGCTTGCTTGATTTGTAGGGCAGTATACGCAATGTGCAATCTAACAAGTGGGTGGGAGTGAGGGCGAGAGAAGGCGAAGGGGGAGACGTCGAATAGAGAGCCGAAGTACCAATATTGTTGGAGATGAGGAGAGGAGAAAGAAGAGGAGGAAGGGGAGGAGGAGGGGATGAGAGGGAGAGAAGTGGAGAGGATGATACCGACGATCCAAATGCGGAGGAAGGAGCCGAGGAAGCGGATAAAGAAGGCGAGTGAGGCACGGAGGATATGGAGGATGATGCGGAGGAAGGAGACGGAGTGAGCGTGAACGCCGGATATTGGACGACTCCCGCGATGATTCGACCAGCGAAGGCGACAGCCGACACACACACTCCGCTGGGATATGTCACATTCACAAGGCCATGCGGAATGAGAGTGTGGAAGAGAGGGAGCGAGAGAAGGGAAGGGAAGAGAGAGAAAGAGGGGAAGGGAAGACAGTCCATCTACTCCCAGTTCCCCTTCCCCCTCCTTCTCGTTCTTTCCTCGTCTTCTTTATCCTTCTCTTGCTTCTCTCTCTTTCTTCCTCTTCATCATCTCCAAATGATGGCCATATGATAGACCCACGAAGAATAGAATATGATGAGCAAGATGCGGAAGAGGAGGAAGAAGAAGAGGAAGACGAAGAGGAAGACGCAATGCTGGCAAACATATTAGACGAGCGTGAAGAGACAGGGAGCGAAGAGGAGGAAGAGGAGGAAGAGGAGGAGGAGGAGGAGGAGGAAGAAGAGAGGGCGAGGGAGGATGCGGAGGAGGAAAGAGAGAGGAACGCTTCGATGTCGTTCATTTGCTTTGAAAGTTCGGAGGCAAGAGAGGAGGCAGCTGAGACGGAGAAGGAAGCGGAGAGGGGGTCATTTGACAGGAGGTTGAGGAGGAGGGAAGAAGAAATAGGTTTTTGGTCGTTCGACAGGATGCAGACGCATCTTGCGCATACGTCATCCCTCCACTCCGCATCCACCACCACCCTTTCTGCACATAACGACAGTCTACCGCTGCCGTTCCTTTCAGTTCTTCCCCTCCGGGTTCTCATTTCTCCTTCGTATCTGCCATACGATGTGCACAGCACTCCAATAGCCCTGACCCCCTCGCTTCCTACTCCTCCGAACAACGCCCAGACACTTTTGACTCCACTTCTCCTCCGCTCGTCTTCCTCTTCCTCCTCTCTTGCCCTCTTCCCGTCCTCCTCTTCTCCCTTGTTCTCGCCCCCTATTCCAGGCAGGTGTGACGAGCGAACGCAGAGAGAGGGGGGAAGGGGCATGGGGAGGAACAAAGAGTCATCAAGGATGACAATAAAGGATAGGAACAAGACCAAGAAAGGAAGAGGAAGAGGAGGGGGAAGAGGAAGAGGGGGGAGGAGGGGGAAGAGGAAAGAGGTGGACAAGGAGAAGGAGAGAGAGAGGGAGAAAGAGAGGGAATGGAGGCTCTAGCACAGAGGGAAGATCCATTCGAGAAGGAAACCACTCCCTTTACCAATCTACCCGTTGAGAAATATCCCACACCACTCATACCCACTACCGTCTTCCCCTTTCCCTCTCCCTCTCTCTCTCTCTCTCTTTCCCTCTCATTGTCCCCCTGACTTCCTCTCATGTTCTCCAATCCTCTCTTCAACCTCTCATTTCCCTTCTCTTCCACTCCCCCTCCTACGTTCAGGAGCCCCCAAACCGACTCCCTCTTCTTCGTCCCTCGGACGCATACCAACGAAAGCTCCTGTTCCAGCGACCTCGCCTTACCCTCTCCTCCTTCCTCTCCTATCTTCTCATCGTCGTCTTCCTTTCCACTCCACTCCTTCTGCCCACGAATAACAGCGTCTGCATGGGGTGCGTGGTAATAATTCATATTTCCAATTCCATGCGGAAGACCTCCGCTCCACCAACCGGAGAACACGGGCACTCCTCCCACACTCACCGTTCCCCTTCCCTCTACGCAACCGTCTCTGACCTCTCCGCTGAATCTCACTCCGCTCCATCCTCCCACCCCTCTCCCCCGCCTTTGTTCCCGCCCCTGCTCCTGTGGGTGCGTGGGCGTTCGAGGCGGATGAGACGCACTCAACGACAGCCCTCCCTCTCTCCTTCTGCGAACAGTCTGTTCGCCCTCCACTCTCCCCTCCCCACCACTCCTTCCGCAGTCCGGAGAGTTCCCACTCCGTGTCTCAATATGAGTGGCACAGCAAAGGGAGAGGGGCTCTTCTTGGATAATACCCACTCTTCGTTCAACTCAATTGAGTCAATGTCGTCTTGTGCACTCATATTTCCATTTCTCCCCGCCACTCTATCTTGCAGCGTATCCCTTTCTTTTTTCCTCCCTTCCCACAACCCGAATCTCAAGTACAACTCATCGTCGATTTCTCCTAGAGGAAAACAACGGTTGCCAGATGAGTACAGGGAGGAGACGAACGAAGGAGAGTCGGGAGGGGGGCGGGGGGGGAAGAAATAGAAAACGAGTAGGGGGAGATAGAACAAGAAGAGGGAGAACTCGGGGAGAAGGAGAAAGACGACTTCTTGCTTCCTGAAGCTCTCTCCTTCTCGTTTTCCTTTTCCTTCTCCTCTCTCTGTTCGTCTTCCCTCTCTCTCCTCGCCCTGTGTATCTCAGAGATAGAAGAATAAGACCCTATTCCAAGGAGTAGGGCGAGGGAGAAAGGGGAGAGCGTGGACGAATCGTTGTTGAGCAATCGGTCTATGTCTCCTTCCTCTCTCTCCCTCTCCTCCCTCTCCCTCGCCTCTCTCCTCTCTCTCCCTATCGTTCCTTCTCCCCCTCTCCTTCGCAGACGAGAGAGAGGAAGAGGAAGGGGAAACGGAGGAGAGAGAGGACGAAGAGGAAAGAGAGAGTTTCGTTTGTCCAGCAGCGCGTAATATTTTTCTCATTTTGAGAGTCTCTTCAAGTGGGTTGAATGATTTGGGAGGAGGACAGAGGGGAGGGGGGAAGAAGGAGGAGGAGAGGGAGGAAGGGGAGGGAGAGAGGGGGAGGCAGCGGTAGGAGAGCGGAGGAATCCCTTGCTGTTCGGTGAGACGAAAACAGAGAGAACTTCTCCCTCATATACTGATCCGTCATCGTACACGACCGTTCCCCTTGTGGGTGCGTTCCCTCTGAATCGGCCGTAGAACGAGGCTACGGAGGAGGAGGACAGCGAGACGAACGAGTGCAACATCTGCTGGAGGTGGAGGCAGATGGAGAGGATGGAGTAGGAACCGTCTGAAAGGAAGAGTGAGGGAGAAGGAGTGTAGGAAGAGGAGAAGGAGGGGGTAGAAGAAGAAGAGGAAGAGGAGGAAGAGGAGGAAGAGGAGGAAGAGGAGGAAGAGGAGGATCCGGAAGAGGAAGGGAATGCTGAGTGCGAAGAAAGAGCGAAGGGGTAGGGGAAGGCGGAAGATTCGGAGACGACGACAGAGTCAAGAGTGAGTCTAGAAAGGTTGGAGAGGGGGAAGGAAGAGGGGGAGCGGAGGGAGAGGGCGACTGCGCGGAGGAACGGAGAAAGGACGAGGAAACCAAGGGAAGAGCGGAGAGATGATGTGTATGAACCCTTGTGAAAGAGGACTACGGAGTTACGAGGGATGCAGGATAAGGAGAGGGAGGAGAGAGGGGAGAAAATAGAAGGAGGAGAGGAAGAGGAAGCGAAGGGAACCACAGATGAAGAAGAAGAGGGGGAAGAGAAACAGAGGGAGAGAGGGTGCTGTTGGGAGTAAGGAGGAGCTAAGAGTCTAGAAATAGCATGAGTGGACGTCCCTTGTCCGTTGGGGAGGAGGCCTTCTTGAGCTCCCTTATACCTCACTCCTGAAGGGAAGAACGCCTCCATCTCTCCCTCTGGTTCTCCGTTCGAGTAGTTCACGCTGAAGACGACAGAGAGGGAGCGAGAGGCGAAGGAAGGGTCTACGAAGGAACAAAGGGAGTGGAGGGGGATGGAGAGGAGAGAAGGTCCCTCTTTCACCAGTCCTCCCTCCCTCCCCTCCACCACCCTTCCCTCATACACTCCATCGTTCGAGTACACTGCTCTCCCTACCGACGGACGTCCTTTCAGGAACCTACCCTCGAACTGTTTTGCACTTTGGCTGCCCACGACGTTTCCAATCAGCAAAAGATCTAGGCCGAACTCACATCGACTAGCACTCTCCTCATCGCTCACTAAAGAAGAGGAAGAGGAGGAAGAAGAGGTGGGGGAAGAGGGGACAGATCCACGTGGAGAGAGGGAAGAGGGCGAGTGGGGGGGGGGAAGAATAAGGATGGGAGTGAGAGGAGGAGAACGAAGATGAGGAGGAGGAGGGAGAGGAGGGAGAGGAGAGCTGCGCGGATCGATCTTGTTGAGAAGAAAGAGGGATCTCTAGGTAAGAAGGAATGTGAGAATGAGTGGAATTCTGGTTGTGCAGCACCCCACCCTTTGCATTATCGCAGGCCACATGTTGTTGTTGCTGTGTCTGGTTGTGCGCTCTATCGCCTGGTCTGACTCCCTGCTTCCTTCTCTTCCCCTCGGCCCAGTCAGAGATCAATGAGAACCCCAGCGCACCCCCTTCCGCAGCCCATTTCTGTAAAGACCCGAGCACTCTCTTATCCGTTACCACCTCTCCAGTCTCTCTGTCAATAATAAAACAAGAGTAAGTGTCGATAGCCTTTTCTGGAAGGTCTACCACCACTCCCTTCCTCCCCTCCTTCTGGAAACAAATGATTCCTCTTCCCTCTGGGGTGTCGTCTTTCCACTCTCCAGCGTATACTCCACTCTTTGTCACCGTTGCAGGGTAGAAACCATTCTGTGTTTGCACGCAACGTAGTCCAAGAGAAAATCAATACGAGTTCGGTTAGAATAAAAATACAACCCAGAAGCACAGACAGAGCAGGATATAACAGAGAGAGGACACGTTGTATATGCATACGTACATGGAAACAAAGTATGATTCTAGGCACGCATCCGTCGAAACGAAACAAATAAGCGCATGCAGCAAGTATAGAAGGCGTACGTGTGTATGCGTGGATGTGTGATGCGTATGGGTAGAATGTGTAAATGTGTGTGTATGGACACGTCTATCTACCTTGGGGATGTGGGGCACCTCGTCTCCTGAAGACTCTTCCACGGTAGGTCTTCGATGCGCCATCTAACGTACGTAGAATGATACGCCAAGCTTAAAAGCGGATTCTATACCATTTAAAACAAACATATTTGTGTAGGGTTAGATGTTGATATTCGGAGAATATGAAATGCACACTAGATTGATATTTCTATTTGAGATTAGGCGCTGAAAACAAAATACAAATTGCTAAGGAAAAATAGGAAATATTAAAAGATCGCTTCACAAAAAATAAAATAGAATACATATACATTATATAAAGTATGGAGAAATCTACGGACATAGTGCAGTGGTTGGAGATTGATGTGAGCCCATAGAATACTACAGTAGCAAAGTTGACCATCTCTTAGCCTCGAAGCATGTGATTCACGCAGTCTGAAAAATCATAAATGGAATTTCAAATTGAGAACAGATGTTATAGCTATGAAAATATGTTTATTACGCTAGTATATAGAAGATTGAGATGTATTTGAACTCACCAGTGATATTGATTCTAAATCAGGTTTAGATAGATACTATTTCTTGCATTTTTTGTCTGAAGACAAAACCAATCTGCTCCTTTATATGAATCATCTAAAATTAACTATACGCTCTCAAACCACTTTACCAGTAAATTAATCATGGCATAATAGTGCATACTGAATAAGTGTCGCACGAAGTTATTCTTGATTATATGTCGAAATGTTCAGTGTTTTGCTTGCTTGAATCTTCTAATGAATATTTTGCTTTCTGCCCTCTGCTTTGTTGTGCACAGAACATGTCCGATGATCCACTGGCATTTCTTGCGTCGCTGAAAAAAAAAGAAAGCAAATGACACGCAAATAAACGTAGCTATTCCTATGCACCTCAGGGATAAGTATGGGAGTGACAATATCAAACAAGTGATAAAGAAAAAGGAAGTAGAAAGGAAGGAAGAGGAAAAGAGGAAGGTAGAGGAAAAGAAGAGAGAAAAGGAAGAGAGAGAGAGTACAGATCCGGAGGTGATAAAGAGAAGAGAGGAAGCGTTAGCGAAGAAGAAGGAGGAAGAGGAGAAGGAGAAGGAGAAGGAGATAGACGCCATGTACGAGGACAAGTATACGTTGTTTGTTCCCAGAGCGGCTGGGTTGACTGGGCCTGTCCCCTCCGTTTCCAACTCTAATACCTCCGCCTTCGTCACCTGCCCCTGCTGCTCCTGCTCCATCTCCATCGACTGTAGAAAGGATGACGCTGCTGTGACGGAGAAAGATGAATCTTTGAGCTCAAAGAAGAAAGAGGAGGGAGAAAAAGGGGCAAAGAGGCTGGAAGGCGATGGAAACAAAAGAAGGCTCTTCGCCGGTAAGTACCTCACGGTAAAATATGCAACTATAGGCGACGCAAGAGAGAAGCATGTTGAGAGTGGTGCAAATGGTGAGGCACATAAGAAAGTTAAAAAGGCACAACAAGAACAAGAGGAAGAAAAAAATGACGACGACTACATACTCATTAACGCCCTCAACAAAATACTTGACAACTCGATACAATACGTATGATGTGACTATTGTATGTGTTCGTGTAATACAAATGTTTGCAACCACATACTCCATTTCCTCCCTAAATAGGGTTTATTTATTAGCATTGAGCGCCCATACCACACTCTTTTCTTTATTTTAACTATATCAAAATTTGTGTCGATTGAATATGTGCAATTTCATGTGCATTTTGAGTGTAGTTTTTCAATCAACATTGCGGTTAATTAAAAGTAAAGTAAATTTGTAATATATATACATTATTGGTCGCTTACACTGGTTGATACTATCCTCACCAATCCTCTGTCGATGCACGCGGCCGCTAGGGGAAGCTATGCATGTCAGTCGACATGTCGTGAAAGTACGCGCACGTATGTATATTTGAACAGTATACGTCACATCAAGGGTTTTGACCGGGTACTCCATCCTACTATTTCCCGCACAATGGTAGTTTAGTAAGAATTCCGAGCTCATGGAGTCGGTGATAAGTGGGTGCAGGTGTTATTAAACGATAACTATTTATCCAAGAATTAATATCTTTCATAATATGTAAGCATTTTGCTCAAATGTTATTTGAATACTGATTTAAGCAATTTAAAATCTGTTTATCATTATGACAGTTAAAGTGAATATACATAAAATTCTTGGATGGAAACAACATCTAGAAGTGGACTCCTCGACTTTGCTGCTTCATGAACTCGCCAACATTAGTACATACTATGCTCATAAGTTGTACTCCAGACTTCAGATTGCGCGTATGCCCACTTTATTCTATTTTCTTTTATTTTGCACATCCGGTCATAAGCTGTTGTACGCAGTTCCGCATGTTCTATGATGCTGTTTCGAAAACAAACACTGTTTCATCCAAGAATTTAGGTGAGATATTTTTTCATTTATATATAGTCACTTGAAGTATCATAATTATATATAACTTTTTACTAATATATGTATTATTCAAATTATATTTTTGTAATGTCATTATATATAATGTAAATATCTTAACTCCTCGATGAAAACGCCACCATCGCATTTTTTAAGTTCATCGCGGACGAGTCGCATGAGTTTATGCGTATGTTTCGCCTGGTTAAACTGATAAAGATATAAATCTGGTCCAATAGAATTTTTAATTAGCTGGTACGCTTTCCTTTAGCTCATATTCTACATTCTTACTTAATATCCTCCTATTTAGTTTACGAAAAAAACATTTTTTCTTCAAATGAAGATTTAGTGGATAAATGATTGATCAAAAAGCTGCTCAAGGTTTTCATGAAACTTCGCATGGTATCTGAAAAGCCAGTATTAAGCATGATTAGATATTGTCCAGTCATATATTGTTTCATGAATATTAATATATAGAATGTGTTCTCTCTACATGCGAATTGTGAACATGCATGAAATGTAAATTGTGTTTTTACTAATAATTACGTGTTTGTTCGCCTCCTCAGCACTTCGCATTCAACAGATTGCGCAAGTAGCAAATGGATAATTCATTTATTCCGAAGGTAAATTATATAGATACACTGGCTTGCATATGAAAAGGTTTGCGCTGGTGTGTGTAAAGCACAGGAAATGACGTCTTTCTGAGCGGTGGGAGCGTTAGCTCGCATGCGTGATGAGCTTGTTTGCTCCTGAACAAATCATTTTGCTATGTGCAATACATGGGCTTTAAACACTACCAGATATGTGTGTTTGTATGTATTCATATGTTGGTATTATTTATTCCTCTTATGGTGATGTGTGTTATTGTATGTTTAATGTCTTGTTCTGTCTTGTTTTGTTTTGTTCATCTTTCGTCTGATGACGTATCTTCATCCGTAGGCTGTTGAGCTGGTTCAACAAGCTGTGCAGGCCGACAACAACGATGAGTTGGAGAAGGCACTGAACCTGTACACCCAGAGCATTAGCTACTTCTTGACTGGTATTAAGTACATCAAAAACGATCGCACTAAGACCCAGATCAGAGACAAAGTCAAGAAGGTAAATCGAGCTTGCTGCTAATTTGCTTGTTCGCTTTATTTTCCCGCTATATAACTTCAATATACGAATACGCTTATGTAATATGCCTCTCTTTCATTCATGTTCTTGTTCGCGGTCATTTGTGTTTTTTGTGTCGTTGTTTTTTGTCGTGGCTCTGTACATGTGTGTTGTGTGTATACGTACGCATTTGCGATACGTGTCATGTTATGAACAATGTGATCGCAGTACATGGACAGAGCGGAGGAATTGAAGGAGTTGATGAACAAAGGAGGAGGTTCGAAGAAGTTAGTGACGGGAGGAGGAGGAAGCGAGGCGAAGGGAGGAGATGAGAGTAAAGACGACGGAAACAAGGAGTTAGAGAACTCCCTGGAAGGAGCAATCGTGAAGGAGAAGCCCAATGTTCACTGGGACGACGTGGCTGGACTGGAGGGGGCAAAGAACCTCCTCAAGGAAGCTATCATCCTACCAGTGAAGTTCCCTCAGGTATAGGTTTTACTAAACAGCGTATTTTCTGTTGTGTTTGCTATAGATGTGTACACCTCCTTTTACGATGATGTATGCAAGTACTTTGTAAGTGTACAATGTACTTTACATATATGCCTAATGCGTAATTGACCATACGTGTATATAACGTTCTTTACTATAGCATCTTGCTATTGACATATACTCTGTGCTTTACCGCAGTTGTATTCAAAGTGCTTACTGCAGATGTATAGAACTCTATTTTGACAGAGCTGTATACAACGCATACTTACTTTAGATGTATATACTGTACTTTACTAAAACAGTATACGATGTACTTGATATAGATACACACAATGTGTAACTAACTTATGCAAAATATCCGATTTCCTATTGTCTTTTCCTGTTCCATCTGCCTCGGCATTCCCTCTTCCACCTCCCACCTCCCGCTTCTCTTCCCCTTTTCTCTGTCGCCACTGCCTTGCATTAACGCCCCTCTCGCGCTCTCCCTTCCTCCTCTCTCCCTTTCGCACCCTTCTATCCCTCTTCTTCTCCTTCCTCTTCCTTTCCTCTTTTCAAGTTATTCGTGGGCAAGGTGAAGCCTTGGAAGGGAATTTTGTTGTACGGGCCCCCCGGAACAGGAAAATCCTACATTGCAAAGGCAATCGCAACCGAGGCAGGATCGTCGTGTTTCCTGTCTGTCTCCTCTTCCGACCTCGTGTCCAAATTCCAAGGAGAGAGTGAGCGTCTGGTGCGTTCGTTGTTCGAAATAGCGAGAAAGAACTCCCCCTCGATCGTGTTCATCGATGAAATCGACTCACTCTGCTCTAATCGAAGCGACGGAGAGAACGATAGTGCCAGGAGGATCAAGACGGAGTTCCTTGTCCAGATGCAGGGAGTGGGCAAGTCCAACGACGGAGTCCTTGTCCTGGGGGCTACCAACGTGCCATGGTAAGGAGGCGGACAGGGAAGGATGAACATGATCTATAGTCCTAGCACTAGGACAATCTCTAGCATGTCAACACGCATGTAATGTATGCACGAATGTATTGCATATGCACCTCTATGTCTCCCTTGCCTTCTCTTCCTGTTCTTTCTTTCTTTCTTTCTGTTTTTCTTACTCTTTTTCTTGTCGCTTCGTCTGTCTCCTCTCCCTTTTCTTCTTTCTATTTCCACATATGTCTTATTATCAAAGGGAGCTCGACCCTGCAATCAGGAGAAGATTTGAGAAGAGAGTGTATATCCCTTTACCTGACGCCAGGGCTAGGGCTCAGATGTTCAAAATCCACATCGGAAATACCCCAAACAACCTCACTGAGAAGGTACCCGCAACCTTTCTCACGTGGACTTGCATGCATACGCATAGACACGTGGCTCATGTATAGTCCTTTCATTTATTTCCGACTATGCTTCTCTCACGTCTTCTTTCTAATATCTTTTTTTACTTCTGTCGCTGTCGTTCCCTCTTTCCTTCTTCTTTCCTCCCGTCTTTCTTCCTTTCCCCCTTGATTCACAGGACCACATAGAATTAGGGAAGAACACGGACATGTTCTCAGGATCTGACCTGTCTGTGTGCGTTAGAGAAGCGTTATATGCTCCCGTAAGACTCTGTCAAGAAGCTACGCACTTCAAGAAGGTGGCGGATCCTGATGGAAAGCAATCGTACAGGTAAATAGGACAAAGAAAGCCCGGGAAGGGACTTGAGTGGAGAGAAGTGGTGCAAGGGAAGCGAACAGAGGCGAAGGATTTCACCCTTGCCTATATCTTTCTTCCCTCTCTTTTCTCTCCCTCCCCCTTTCCAATATTTCCTGCTCTCTTAATTCGTTTTTATTTCTCACTCTCTCTCTGTTCCGTGAACTTGACTCCAACCCTAACCCTTGTCTTTGATATTGGTAACTGCTGCTTCCCTCTCTTCATCGCTGCGTCCTTGTCTCCTGTCCCTCTTCGATCTCCTACCGCCCCCTTTCTGTCATTTGGTCGCCCGTCCTCTATCCTGTCTTTCCCTCATCCCTCCCCTTCTCTCCCCTCTCCAGACTAACGCCTTGTTCACCCGGTGACCCTGAAGGACAGGAAATGACCCTTTACGACGTTCCCTCTGAGTCTCTTCTTCCTCCCCCTCTCTCTGTCCGGGTAGGAATATATAACACAGATAGCTCACTACTCACAATGACTTCACCTGATTCTCTCCGTATCGTATACTTTCTACTCCACAACGCATAATCTTTGTCTTCAATCTATGCTGAGCATGTGGAGATATATATATTTTTGTCACGCGTATATGTGTATTTGTATGTCTGTGCGCTTATTTGCTCTTTGTTATTGGTTTGTGTATTAACATTATCTTCCTCTTTCCTTCCCTCTTTTTCCTCTTTTCCCCCCTGTGCTTATACCTCCCATTTAGTTTTTTTACAATGCGGTGAAGAGCACGAAACCCTCGGTGTCAGCATCTGATCTCACAAGACAAGAGGAGTGGACCAAACAGTTCGGACAGGAGGGGTAAAGCAAGTACTCTCTTCGTCCTCTATCCTTCCCACGCCTTGTCCTTCGATCTCCCTCTGTCCGTGCATCACATCGTCCCCTATTTCGTATCATTCTATTCCTTATCTCTTCTCTAGATTTTTATCTTCCGAATCCCTCTATATTGCTTGACGTTCTTATCTGTTTACTGTCTTCATGTAGGTGTTGAAACCTCTATTCTTCGTGTAGCTATTTCATTTATTATACACTGTACATTTAGTATACATCTATCCGCATATACTGTTATGTTATTTGCGCTATACTACGTATTGTTTTTATCGCACTCGAACTATCATGTGTTCTTCTATCGAATATGATATTCAATGAATATAGTATATTCGTTTACTCCTCATCGTGTATTTGTTTGTATACCCGTCAATCTACTTGAGTTGAGTTCAGATTGGAAATCAAAGTGCACGAATAAATGTATCTAATTGATCATTCACCAGCACTTGAATTTCCCGAACCGCCTATGGATTGGTTCAGGGTGTATTGGTGTTTTCAAGACTATATCGAGATAGCGGAAACCTCAGCCATAATAATTATATGCAGAAGTGCATGTGCAGGGGGTGCTACTGTAGTGGAGAGGGTCTGCGTGTACCCATCAAGGTGGCTGATGCTTATCTATCTTTTCGAAGAGTACTGCATAGTGACGTTGTGAGGGGCTTTTATTTTTTCAATAAATTGACAGTTAAAAAAAAAAAGGTCTGCGCTAACTGAAATAACTAACTTCATAGATTCATTAATTTTATTTCATATATTTTTGTATCTGCCCTCATGGCGCAATTGGTTAGCGCGTTCGGCTGTTAACCGGCAGGTTGGAAGTTCGAGTCTTCCTGGGGGCGTGCGTTTTTTTTTGGACAAATATGCATTTACAAAAGAGGAAAGGGAGGGAGAAACACCGGAAAAAAAAACAGTCAGAAATACACCACAGTCAGACATATACCATTGACACTCAGAATAACGCTAGATTTCCTACATCATCGGAAGTAAACTGAGCTATATATGAGTGTCAACTTTATCGGCATTGTTACTTAAACTCAATAAACATCTCAGAAGCTTATCGCAGCTCTCACTCTAACACCATATTTTGGAATAGCATAGGGTTAAACTTATTAGGCACTACTATGAGATACAGCAAGCTTTAGATTGTTTACTGAACTTGGTTAATATGTGTGTCCTAGATGCAAACAGTGTTCTAAATGTATATTAGTTTAAGTCAAATATAATGTGCAGATGCAGAGACTTATTGTATATTGAGATCTCATGTATTGCTGACTTTGCGTGTACGTATACTTTGTACACCTGCATTTGCTTAGAGCGCCTGGATTTGCCTATCTATTCTCTCCTCTACCCTAGGAAAGGTGCCATGCATGCATAACTATCTCAATTTGAACAAAACAAACTTTTCAAGTGCAGGGTGAGAAAAATTACTACTTTTACTCCTAATGGGGTAGCTTATCATAATACTTGTTCGTTTCGGCATCGCCGACATGTTTAATATCCCCTTATCTTTCCTCTGTTGTTTAAAATATATACTGACACTGTAGAATGATTTCTCATTGTGATGCTTTAAGTAGGGTTGCGCACTTCACAGGTGAAGAACGCAATATAAGTAAATGAATAGCGCCATTCAAAGCGAGTTATGGGAGTAAGTTATATGCCCATATGATGGTTGTAGAATGTTTGATCGTAAAACAAGATAGGGATTGTGTGGTTGTTTGTTTGTGTGATTCCTTTCATATGACGTGAGCATTTTCATCCAATTTCAGTCTGTTTAAACGGAGTTTATTCTGACGTACAGAGAATGTTCGTTTATGTGTGTGTGTTGTTTATGTTTGTCTGTTATGGTCACTTCGCAGAGGAAAGATCCCGGTTCTGTTTAGTTTGGATGAGAGAGATGTGGCTCACTATGTAGCACCTGAACCCTTGATGGTATGTTTATTTCTCCTATTCTTTCGCATGTCTTTCGTTTTCCCATTTGCGACCGTTCCCCAAGGGAAATAAAATGATATACTGACGTATATATATATATACGTATACATAACCTGTATCCACGTATCGCTTGTTGGATTCTAACTGTCTATTGTGTATTGATTGTGTTGAATACGTTGGTGTACTGTTTTTTTTTCTTTCCCTCACTCTCTCCCCTGTCTCCCATTCCCACTCAATTCGTACTTTCCCTTCGAACCTTTGTCAATCCTGTTCCCCTCTGCACGCATTATTTCCTTCTGCAACCCACAGTTGTTTGTCCCTCGAGTGAGCTACTTCCCCTGCATTTACCCGCAGTTGTTTTCATACTTCTCTCCTTTCGCACCTGCTGCAAAGGATGAAATGGTACGATTGTACGATGAAAATCACTCTTCATATACATTGCATATGCATATGCATATACTTATATAAGGATCCAATAGTATGGCCCAAGTTGTTTTGCATATACTCTCCTTCTTTCTCTCTTTTTTTCTCTGTCTTCTATGCTTTTCTCTCTCTCACTCTTCTCATCTCCCTATTTTATTTATTTCGTTTCCTTCTCTTTCTCTTCCTCTCCTTCTCGTCTACCTCTATGCATGCTCTTTGTTTTCCTCCTCGTTCTCTCTCATACGTGCTAAGCTTCATATGAATGTCTGTGTGTGTGTGTGTGTGTGTATCTTTGCATGTGCATTTGTTTATGTATGTGCACTTCTATGTGTGTATGTATGTATGCATGCATGTATGTGTGTGTTTCAGTGGTTGGAGGGAGTGGACGGATTACCAGTGAAGCCCACTCTTCCAGTGGGAGTGTACGTCGACGTACTATTTCAATGGGCCAACAAGTACTCTAATGTCCTTCGTAATCACACATCTTCTCTATCATCTTCCTCTTCCTCCTCCTCTCCTTAGCACCCTCCTCATTCCCCGCGATTCCTTGCGTCTCTCTCCCCCTCCAACTCAAAGTGAGGTTTTCTCTCTTTCCGAAGCAATCTATTCTATCCCTTTCCTCTCTCTCCTTCTTCCGTACCCTCCTCCCTCTCCTCTCAAGCCCCGAAGGAGAAGAGAGGTGAGAAAGAAGGAGAGGGAGAAGGAGAAGGAGAGAGAGAGGGAGGGGGGCGGGGGAGAAGGGGGAGGGTGAGGGGGAGGAGGAGAATGAGGTGAGTCCGGAGGGAGATGAGTGGGAGAAGAGGAGAGAGGCTGAGAAGAAGAAGGAGGAGTTGTTGAGTACGTATGTGATGAAAGGAGAGAGGAAAGGGAGAAGGAGGAGAGAGAGGGGGAGAAGGAGGACTCAGCGGAGGCAGAGGGAAGCAAGGTCCTTCCACACCTCTCTTTCTTTATGAATAGTCTCAAGGAAGCCACGTATATTCTGTAAGTCAATACACAATCCATTTGTCTGTGTCTGTGATTCGTTCTTCTCTCCTTTGCATTCACTATCTTCTTTCGCTTGTATCGTTCCTTTCTATCTTCATTTGTTTAGTGTGTGTGTGCATGTGTATATGTGCATTTAACCGTGTATGCACATATAGATGCTTGTTCTCTCTCTTTCGGATCCTTTTATGTCCTATCTCCCTCCCCCTCGCCCTCTCTCTCTCTCTGCTCCTCTCCCCCTCTTTTGATCTGAGTATCCCTTGATGCACAACTTACTGCACAATGCCCAACGACATAGATCAAACTCATTTGTATTTACTTGCGTGTAATTTTATGTTTGCCTGTGCACAATCATGTTAAATACTACGTCTCGTTTGCTAGCTTTGGTTCTTCTTCCTGCGTCAGCTCGTTGTCCCCTCTCCTCTTCGTCCTCGTTGCTCTCTGCAGTTAAGGTTGGAAATTTGAATGAGTGGAGCAAAGCTATCGAGGAGAATGTGGAGGGAACCCCTGCTTAATTCAAAAAGAAAGATAGCGGCGAGAGAGAGGGAGGAGGCACGGGAGCCTTCAATTCCTCCTCCCTCCCTCTCCCTCTCCCCTCTCACCCCCACTCTATCTCTCGCCCTCTCATCCTCTTCCTCCGCCCCCGCAGACCCCTCTTTATCTTCGCCTACTCCTTCATCCTCTTCCCCTACTTCCACTCCCACCTCCTCCTCATCTTCGTCCGAACCCCCTCGCTCTCGTCTTCCCTCGGTCACGCCTTGAATCTGTTTAGGGAATCTCAGGAGGAGGAGAAGAGGAAGGAGAGCGAGGGAGCAGAGGAGAAAGTGAGGAGAGTGGAGAGGAGGAAGCAGGAGCTTTCTTCTTCCCACTCCTTCTGCTACGATCAAACCAGGTTCTTCTCGTTTATGCCCGTTAGGGTGTTTTTCATCTCACCTTCTCCCTCCCTAATTCCGCTCCCCTTCCCCTTCCCCCTCTTCTTCTACCTCCTCCTCTGTCTCCTCCTCCTCTTCCTCTCCTTCTCCCTCTTCCTTTCTCTCAAAGGCCGAGGTTGAGAGGGAGATGGATAAATTCAAATACTACTTGGCGCCAGAAGCTGTAAGTCAAAACAACACTCCGAGCAACGAAACACATACTTATATTATGCGTAGCATACATTCTTGTGCACACATGCGTACACATCTCCCCTTCCCCTCCTTTCCCCGTAATGCGCCCTTTCTAACCTTATCGTGTATTATTGCTAACATTGCTTTATGTTTTATCTTCCCTTATCTCTTTTGCTCCCCCTTGCCCCTTCCCTTTTCCCTTCCCTTTCCCCTTCCCTTTCCCCTTCCCTTTCCCTTTCCCTTCCCTTTCCCTTTCCCTTTCCCTTTCCCTTTCCCTTTCCCTTTCCCTTTCTCCATTTCTCTACGCTTTCTCCTCCCTTTCCTTTCCACTTTCGCCCCCTCTTTCATACAGTCCTTCGCGGATGGGGTTGATGGTGCACACACCCTTCTCTCCTTCTGTCTCACCTATCTGCCAGACCTCGTGTACTCTGAAATATCAGAGGAGGAGAGGGCTGGACTAGAGAAGAGGAGGCAGCAGAGGGAGAGGAGAAGGAGGAGACTATGTCTTGAAGCAGAGGGAGTCGATGTTGCGAACGAACAGAAAGAGGAAGGGAAGGCGGAGGGGAACGAGGGTGGAGAAGAAGAAGACGAAGAGGGCGGGAGGATGAGGGACGGAGAGGGATTGTTCATCCTAGAGGAACACGAGGGTGTGAGTTACAAGAAGAGGGCGGATGTTATTATTCAGGGCGTCCCCCTTCACCCCCTCTCTCCCCTCTCCTGGGCTTACTCCTGCATGAAACACCCAGACCTATTCCTCTATCTAATCGTCTCTCCTCTCTAACTCACTCTCACTCCGCTCTCTCTTGCGCTCTTTCGTCTCCCTTCTCTTCGCTTTATTCTCTCCTTTCTTCCACGTACTCTCCCCCGTATATACTTTATTCCATTTCCCTCTCCTTTTGTCCTCGTACATGTCTTCTCGTTACTGTTGCCCATGCATCCTCTTTTGTTTCTCTCTTGTTCGGTTTTGTCCTTATTCTTCTTAGCATGTATACGTCATACGTATAGCCTATATACATTTATTCTACGAATTGTTCATTGAGGCTACATGTATGCTAATGCTCGTCATTTAATTGCATGCGCGTGTGTTTCGTGGCTTTGTGCGTAACAAGCGCTATAAACTGTTGTGCAGAGATTTTAATTAGAAATACCATGTACGTATTAGCGCTGAGTGAAGAGCACGACCCACGGTGAATACAGTGGAAACATTCAAATGGGGGTAGCATTGAGTGAAACATGTGACGACAGTGAAATGTTCAGGTGTACTCGTGTCAAAGTTGTTCTTGTGCTTAATTTCCACTTTCTTTGGTAGAATTGCAAATAAAGGACCCACGAGTCCAGGTGTGTTAGTTATCAGCCTGGTCGAGGCTATACATACTTCGGTTATTCATCTTGGAAAGGAGTTGCACAGTTACGTTTCTAGGGATAATTTGTTTTGTTAAAACATGTCAAAGATAAAATAGCATAGATTTCATTTCTTTCTTTGATTTCTTTTTTGAGAAACAGAATACTCGAAGGCCAACACTCCCTACTTACCCTGCTAGTTGCTCGTTTTAATCAACGCGCATATATGGTAAAGAACTGAGAAATAACCTTTCCTTGCATAAACAGAAACGACGAGGTGTCTATTACGAGACACACGAGACTAGGAAGCGGCAGGGAAATTGTTGCCTTGCAAGGTTAGAAGGGGAAAGAGACTATCCTACCTCTGAGACAGCCGTAGCGTAACCCAATCTGTCTCTGTCATAGCTCTGCCGTTCCAAAACCAGATCTCAAACACCCCTGCTTGTCCCTCAGGCGTATCTATGCCCTCGCTTCCCTCGATGGTTGTACTTTCCTCCGCCTCCTCTCCCGATCACAGCATGCGCCGTGATGGCATTGCCCCTTTATCTCTTTCTCTCTTCGTTTCTTCCTCTCCACATCTCTTCTTCCTTCTTATCTTCTCTCCTTTCCTCCTTTCCTCCTTTCCTCCTTTCCTCCTTTCTTCCTTTCTTCCTTTCCTCCTTTCCTCCTTTCCTCTTTTCCTCTTCCTCCCCTTCTCTCCTCTCCCTCATCTCCTCTCCCTCATCTCCTCTCCCTCATCTCCTCTCCCTCATCTCCTCGTCTCCTTCCTAATCATCCCCTTCGAAGACTGAATTACTGTAATTCCACAGACGAATGCCCAATGCTTCGATTTGATCTCTTAGAGTTCAGTTGCTCGTACTAAGCATCCGTCACGATCCCTCTCTGCTCGAAAGACGTCGCTTGGATGTCTCTTCTTCTCTATCAGTTTACGGAAGTCTTGAGATCCGAAAGGATTATAATCTATTGTTTTATGTGGGTTGTTGACCTTTCACTCTTTCTGTTTTTTGCACTGTATCCTCAATGGAATTTCAACAAAGCAGAGTGAGGATGCACTCCAGTATCAAAACGAAAGAATGACAAGAAGAGAGGGCAATGAAAGAAGGGAGTGAAGACAGTGAAAGAAAAGAGGATGCGACAATGAAATAATATCTGGCTTATTTTACTGTATCATTGAATCTTCTTCTTTGATTGGATACTTATTAAAAAGAGAATTTCTTCCATTCACAACGTCCTTCGTAACCCACATTTGAAATCAAGGTTTTCTCTTTTCGTTGCGTCAATGATGATTCATTTCTTTTTACAAATCACTTCAACACACTTATTTCAAGAAAAAAAACAGGAAGCAAAAAAAAAACAATGGATGTGACGGGTTTCGAACCCGCTGCCTCCTCGTTGCGAACGAGGTGCGCTACCGAGTGCGCCACACACCCAAATACGTGATTTTTTAACAATTAATATATTTAGCACATATATTATTTTAGTTTTGGTTGGTAATTGAGCCAATTGGAATTGGGAAATGCCAAATATTTGTTTAATAGCATAGATTTTTCATAATCCGTTGGGAGCGAAATGCCAACTATCTGTTTAGCAGTATTGATTTTTCATAATCCGCTGGGAGCGAAAGCTGAGCGATGACGGACTTCCCCTACATGGTACTTAGGCAACTGTGCACAATACGATCTGCACCAACGTACTGCAGGTTAAATAAACAACAAACAACGTAAGACACAACAACACGACAACAATAAAATACAAGGCATGAACAAACATTTCATTCAAGACACTCACAAGAAAAAAAATAAAAAAAAATGAGAACTCCGTGGATCGAACACGGTACCTCCAGATCTTCAGTCTGGCGCTCTCCCATTTGAGCTAAGTCCTCATTGAAAAGAGAGCCCCTGGCGGGGCTCGAACCCGCGGCTAATCGGTTAAGAGCCGAACACTCTACCGACTGAGTTACAAGGGCAACTCATGGAGTAATAGTTATATTTATTAAGTATGAATGAAATTTATTTCGAAGTACTTTATATAATATTGTAAACATATTTTAAACAGACAAACGTTATCAAGGAGACAAAATCACAGCCTGTATGATTTTGTTTTTAAATCGTATTTGTGTATTCTTATTGACTCAAAAATCATGAAATTGGAAAACAGTATGCACATAGGGGACACAGAAGAACAAACAGTAGTAACATCACATTTCTATTTATTTCGTTTCCTCTCGTTATTTGTTTGTCCTCAAAATGCGTGTAGATATTTGCATCACATATTGATGCAGCTCATATGCCGAGCTTTGTAATACTTGTTCTAACTTTCTCTATGTATGTGTTGTGTTGAATGTGTCGTTTGCAGGTAGATCAGCTATGCCCTCGTTTACTACCTTCCATATCGTCACTGATATGTCCCGCAACAGGGGAGACTCAGAAACTCCTGAGTGGAAAAGACTTCGCACTATTTTTATTGGGAACTTGTCTTTCAGTGTTACTGAGTAAGTGTTTTACGGGTCGAGTTCCGTGCAATGAGTGTATACTTGTATATGTAATTGTGTCTCTATCTAATGTAGAGCATTGTGCTTTTGTATGTGGTACGCTTAGGTATGACTTGATCAAGCTGTTCGAGCCCTTTGGGGAGATAGCAGAAGTAAACTTTATGTGGCACACAGCTGGTCCCATGAAGGGTCAACCAAGGGGATTCGCCTTTATCGAATTCAAGTAAGTGCAACCTTTATCCATCTCATCTCACTTCCTTCCTTCGCCCTTTTTTTTCACTGCTACTTCTCTTTCTTGCCCGCTCTATTCCACTATTTGTATAACCTGCATTCTCTCGCTCTTTCTGTGCACGCGTGAATCTGTGTTTCTCTGACGGTTGTGTTTGTTTGCTCTTCTTGTTTCTCCACCTCAAACGCCCTATTCCTCCATTTGGTGCTGCTTCTCTTGTGAATTCTATCCTTTGTTTGTAGATCCGAAGAAGGAGCAGGGAGAGCAGTGAAAAACATGAATGGAAAGAACGTTGCGGGAAAGACGCTGAAAGTGAATATTATGAAGGTAACGGAGGAAGAGAGAGGAAAGGAGAGAGGAAAGGAGAAAGAGGCAGGAGAATGGATGTGTGGGATGGAGGGTGAGAGGAGAGGAAGGAAGGGAGTCGTTGTGTGTACCATTACACAAAGCATTGATTAAATACCATGTATATGCATTGTGTTCTGTCCTTTGGTATATGCTTTTATGCGCTCGACTCCTCTGCAACTAACGTTGTTACG
This sequence comes from Drosophila quasianomalipes, assembly GCA_035043665.1. Classification (NCBI taxonomy): domain Eukaryota; kingdom Metazoa; phylum Arthropoda; class Insecta; order Diptera; family Drosophilidae; genus Drosophila; species Drosophila quasianomalipes. The sequence continues at coordinate 81,661 of JAWNMU010000614.1, read as the reverse complement.
AGTGTTTGCTCCTCTGAATGGTTGTTGTTCTGTGTCTGTTCCTGGCTATCCCATGGGTGCATATTTTACAATATCTTACACTATCTATTTCATATACGCATGTTTTCTTGCGCTCTCGTTTTGCTGCGTGGTTGATTTGTTGTGTGTTTGCATTCTTTTCTTTTTCGTCGCAGCCGAAGGAGGAGTTGGAGGCGGAAGAAGAGGCTCGAGAGCAAAGCAAAGAAGGCCCGTCTTCATCATCTTCATCTTCCCTTGCCCTCTCTCTCCTCTCCACCTCTTTGGGGGCTGGGGTGGTGGAGCTGCAGAAGAGGACACGGGTGGGGGAGAGAGGCAGAGACGGGCCCTTTGCCCCTCGCGGTCCCCCCCTCTCTCCCTCTTCTTATCCGCCACAAAAGTTCTTTGCGATCCTTCGCAAGCGAACGGAGAAGAGAAAGGAGGAGCTGAAGGGGAAGGAGAGGCGCAGGGAGTGCTGCAGAAGGCGGGGGAAAGGGACATTAACTTGTTCGTGGCTGCATTGCAGAGGGCAAAGGAGGAGAGGGAGAGAGAGGAGAGGGAAAAAGAGAGGGAGTGTGGAAGAGAGAAGAGAAGGTGGAGAGGGTTGGACTCGGGGAGGGGGGAGGAGATGAAGGAAGAAGGAGAAAGAGGACTTTTGGACAGTGTGATCTTATTTGCAGCCCAAAGAGGGAAGGAGGGAGAGAGGGGAGAGATAGGGAGAGGAGAGAGAGGAGGGGAGGAAGAGAGAGAGATGAGAAGGAGAGAAGGGAAGGGGGAGAAAGGGAGAGGGAGAGGGAGAGGGAGAGGGAGAGGGAGAGAGATGGAAGAGAAAGAGAGAGAGGAAGAGAAGAGAGACAGAGAGAGGGGAGAGATTATAGAGACAGGGGGAGAGGAGGGAGAGAGAGAGGGGAGGGAGGGAGAGAGAGAGGGAAGGAAGGGACGGAGAAAGAAGGGAAAGGGACGGAAAGGAAAGAGAGAGGGACGGGGAAAGAAGGGAGAGTGAACGAGATGGAAAGAGAGAAAGAGAGAGGGGAAGGGAGAGGGATGAGAGAGATGAAAGGGAGGACAGGAGAAGGGATGGCAGAAGAGAAAGGGAAGATAGGGGAGGGGACAGAGGAGAAAGAGAAAGAGAAAGAGAAAGAGACGAAAGAGGGAGAGAGAGAGAAGAGAGGGGAGATGAAGAGAGAGAGAGAAAGAGGCAAAAAGGAGATGATAGGGAAGGAGAAAGGAGGAAAGAAGAGAGGAGGGAAGGAAGAGAGAAGGAAGAGAAAAGGGACACAAGAGAAAATGAAGAGGGTGGAAGAGAGAAGAGGGGAGAGAGAGAAGGGGAAGAAAATGACGATAGAGAGAGAAAGACTCATGGAAACAGAGAAAGAGACCAGGGGAGAAGGAGAGAGAGAGAAGAGAGGAGAAGTAGAGAGAGGGAAAGCGAGAGGAGAAGAGAGGGAGGGAGAAGAGGAGAGATGAAAAGGATGAGCGAAGAGAAGAAAGGAGGGAGGGGAGGAGAGAGGAGGGGAGAGAGGAGAGGAGGGGGAGAGGAGAGAGGAGAGGGGAGAGGAGAGGAGGGGGAGAAGAGGGACGAAAGAAGGGAAGAGAGGAGAGAGGAGAGGAATAGAGATAGAAGCAGAGACTCCGGAAGGAAAAGAAGGCACAGAAGTAGGAGTAGAAGCTAATCAGGAAAACAAATTTATATACATACATAGATCATTGTTCGCGCTATTGTGTGTATGGTTGTTATCCATCGTCTGTGTGATGTGCATAGTTAGTTATGGCTACTATGTTATGGATGATTTTCTTTTCTTCGTTTCTTCTAAAATTAGTTTTTCCCCATCCTTCTAAATTCACAATAAACAAGACCCGCTCGGCATTTCGACTTTAAACAGCAACTGGAAAGACGCTTTGACTATAGCATATATTTGTATTGTGTATAGTGTGTACTTAAAAGTTTAGTATGCGTTTTTATTTGTTTTTGTTTTTCACGTTGAACTACCAACAACGAAATGAATGAAGTACGACGCTCTAACGCCTTTACAGAATAAATATGAAATAGATGGAAGAAAAATTACGAACCTAGAAAATATATAACAACATGTAGGCATTGTTGCGAAAGTTTGCAGCCCATATCATGTGTATATAGCTTCACCAAGCATCGCTGCAAGGGAAAAACACAAAAGTGAGAATGATGAAATTACTTAAGGTTCAAAGATCTGTAGTTGAAGCTCTTCATCTCGATGGTCTTCTTCTCCTTCTTCGTCAAAAACTTTCTGGGCTTAATCTGAATGGTGTTGTCCGACCAGAGGATGTGGTCGTAAACCGACTTCTGGGGAGCAAAGAAAGTGCAGTTGGGTTTTCCATCAGGGCCGAGGACGTGGTGGAAAGGGCTAGTCACCATTCCGGAGTGGACGTCCAAGAAAACACGCTTAGGGATAGGAATTCTAGAAGCGAACTGCATATTTGAAACTAAGTCAACCGCCTAAATTACAAACAAACAGTTTGTAGAATAAACACTCGAGTTAAGAGCTTCACTTTTTTTTGTAGGCTTCGAAATAAATATCCTATTCAAAATTTAAAATAAAGTGTGTAAGAGAGTTATGTTTACGTTCTGTTGTGTATAAAATCACGAGTGCGCATTTAACGAAATGTGTATAATATACATAGTATTTTGCATGCGTATTTCTGCCTTTTATGACTAATTATTTTCTACTGGAGATGATATGCAATGCATGTTTATGCGTATAAAAAAAGAGCTCAATCTAAATAAAAACTCAGTCTACTACTCATACGTCATGAGTCATAACATATTATTTACCTCACTAAATAAAGCAACACAGAAGTCTCGTTGCATGAGAGGCCTCATCAATCAAGACATAATAGTGATTTTCCTAGCTGTCAGTGGAACATAGGTGTGCCCATAGCCGATTCAGAGTGAAAGTGGGAAATGGAAAAGACAAACAAAACATGCAAAACGATTATCGACAAGAAAGAAATGTTTATTGGGGTAGTAAGGAGGGTGCATATAAAGGAGGAAATTTAAAAGTTGATTTTTGTGTGGTCTGTGAGTATCGAATATAGAGGTAGGAGTGGCAGGAGCGGCTGTCGTTTTGAATTTCATGAGCAAAGCAACTTTGCTGAAGTCTATGAAGCATGTGAGAGTCTTAGATAGGGAGGAAGAAGAAGGAGAATTGAGGGCGTCGTGAGAGGTGAAAAAATGAAAAATAAGTGATAACGCAAGCGGCCAATCACATGAGCGAATTGAACTTCGGTCGAAGGCTTTGTCCTATGTATGGAAATGAAGCACTCGTGAATAGCTTGCAATACTATGAGAGATACACATTTGAGATACAATTGATGGTTCAACTGAAAATGTTAAAAATGGATGCTGTTGTTAAATGACCATCTAACACTCGATCAAACCCATGCTGAAAAAGGGAGAAGCAAGAGATAGAAGAAAAGGGAAAAAATGAATGGCAGAGCAGAGAATAGGTAAGGAAAGGAACGAGAAGATGTAAAGGTCAGAGACATAAGTGTATACGATGTGTGTGGAATTTGGAAATAGTAAAACAGTATTTATTGATGTTCTTCGTTGAGTAGAGTGTAGAGTGGGAACAAGTTTAGTTGTGTCACATTAATTCCTCTCATTCTTTAGCAACTGTGTGCAACCGGAGTGTTGTTCATTCGAAGCAGACACATCTAATACATGATATATATTCAGAATGTATGTCTGTGAGAAAACTAATGAGAACACAACTCCAGCTTAAAGTCAGTGGAATAACTGGGAACCAGCATACAGTACATGCTGCGTCCTGAGAGACATCCAGAGAGTCAGCGTAGTGTTACGAATGACTACTGGTTAGGGCATTACTGTCTCTATTCAATTACTATACGGGAAGCAATGAAACTACAAGCAAAGAGAACATGCACGTAGCAGGGGGATGGCTTCAAAACATCCAAGTCTAACAGAATCAACGGTTGGGGATCGAAGAAACCGAATCAGCCATGCAATAGAAACCAAGGCACAAACAAACAAATAGACAAGCACACAAATAGATAAGGCAATATGTATATAACGATGTGTAATAACAGAAACAAAAGATGAAACAAGAAGGGACATTAGAGAAACTAAGGTAGCCAGTAGTATTTTCAATTCAGAGAAGTCAATGTGAAGGCGAAGGAATTTAAAAAATACACTCGAACAGAATCAAAAAAAAAAAAAAAAAAAAAAAGGGTTCGCATTGAAGCATGCAAAGACATAGAAAGAAAAACAAAGAAAGGAAAGAAAAGGAAAGGAAAAAGAAACATAAGCACAAAGAAATACAAATGAAGGGATATAACTACTGCAGAAATGCACAGGAAGGATAAAAGTTCATATAACGAAGTAATACAAGGGCGAACAATAAAAATCAATATAAAGCATACAAAACATACAAAACATACAAAATATACAAAATATACAAAACATAATAAAACATTATAAAACAAGTTAAATAGTACAAAACAATATATACAAGGCAGAGCGGCAATAGTAGAAACGTTTGATATGTCTAAAGACAACGTAAAGAAGCAATTCAAAAGTAAAGCTAACAACAACGCTTGCGACGAGGTGATATGTATATGCGCAGTTGCATACAAGATGGGCTGAGCAAACAACGTAGAAAAGAAAAGGGGAAAAGCAAAGGAAACCGATAAAAAGAACGGTGGGCAAAGGCGGGGAACGGGGGGGGAAGGGAAGAAGGCGAAAACGAAGAGGAAGAAAAAAGATGAGGAAAGAAGGGCGAAGAAGGGAAACGGAGAGAGAGGAGAGAAGAGAGAAGAGAGAAAAAGAAGAGAGACGAGAGAAGAAGGGAGAAGAAGGAAGACGAGAGAAGAAGGGAGACGAGGGAAGAAGAGAGACGAGAGAAGAAGAGAAGAAGAGGAGAGGAGAGAGCAGCGACTATACTCTGAACACTAGTTTGTTTTCCAGATGCTTCCTGTCTCCGACACTTTTGCCCTCTCTCCCCTCTCTCCCACTCTCTCCCTGCCCTTTCCCCTATCCTCTCGTCTATCCTTTCCCCTGTCCTTTCTATTGTTTTCGCAGTCACCTTCTCGCTCTCCCCTTTCCCCTCCCAACACTCGATGTGAGTCTTTCTTCCGGGTTGTGGAGACAATCAAGTGAAGAGCGGAGATGACCGGAAGAACACAAAGGGAGGGAAAATGGGGAGAGGAACGATGACTTAGGAGAAGAGGACGGCGACAATGAGGGTAAAGAGAGAGATGAGGATGAAGACAAAGACGAGCAAGAGGAGGAGGAAGTGGAGGAGGAAGAGGAGGAGGAAGAGGAGGAGGAAGAGGAGGAGGAAGAGGAGGAGGAAGAGGAAGAGGATCTTATGGAAGCGTCTGATTCACAGTCCTCTGTGTTCTCTTCGTCTATACAGTAGAGAGGAGGAGGAGGGAAAGAAAGGGGATGGCAAGGAGAAGAAGGGGGAGGGAGAAAGAGAAGGAGAAGAGGAAGGAGAAAGAGAAAGAGAAGGAGAAAGAGAAGGAGGAAGGAGGAGAAGGAGAAGGAGAAGAAGAAGGAGAAGCCACGGGGAGGGAAGGGGTGGAAGAGAAAAGAAGAAGCAGAAGGTTTCTTCTCTTGTGCCCTCTCTTCCTCCTTTCCCTCTCCCTCTCCTTATTCCTCTCCCTTCTCCCTTCCCTCTCTCTCTCTTTATCTCTCTCTCTATCTTTTTCTCGTTCTCTTTCTTTATCCCGCTTCCTCTTCTGCTTTTCCGCCTCCCCTCTCCTCCCTCTCTTCTCTCTTTTCTCTTTCTTTTCCTTTCTCCTTTCTCTTCTCTCTAACTCATTTTCCTCCTCCTTTATCTTCTTGTCTGTCCCTCCCACTACCTCCTTTCCTCTTTCTCTCTCTCTCTCTCTTTCTCTTTCTCTTTCCTTCTCTCTCTCTCTTCTACTCCTCGTAACCTCATTTGATCTAGTCTCACGTCTTCTTTCTCTCTCTCCCTCTCCTCTCTCTCCCTCCTCCCCCTCCCCTCTCCCTCTCCCTCTCCCTCTCCTTCTCCCTCTCCCTCCCCGCTTCTTCTTCCCTCTTTCTCCCTCGTCCCTCCTCCTATTTCTTCCCTTCTCTTCCTACTTCCCCTTTGCCTCCTCCTTCTTCCCTCCCTCCATCATCTCATCTTCTCCCTCCTCCTCGCCCCTCGTCCTCCCCTTTCTCTTCCCTCCCCTTGCCGTCCTTTTTTCTATGCCCCCCTTTCTCTCTCCCCTTCCCTCCCCCCTTCCCTCTCTCCCTCTCTCCCTTCCAGTGTGACCGTCCCTCTTCTCTCCTCCCTTTCTCTTGACGACAGAAGAGAATACGGACTGAAATATGATTGCCCTGCACTTGGAGGAAGAAGGATGATAGGGAGAGGTGCGGAACGTCAGAAATAGAATACGAAGAAGGAAGAGATAAGAAGGAAGAGGAAGAGGAAGAGGAGGAAGATGAAGATGAAGAACGACTACTCTCATAAGAAGGAGGGGAAAGGGGGAGAGAGGAGTGGGAGAGGGGGGAGGGAAGAGGGCGGTGGGGAAGCGTAAGGCGGAGAAGGAGAAGGAGAAGGAGGAGGAGGAGGAGGAGCGGAGAAGAAGAAAGAGGTAGGTGGAGGGAGAAGGGGGGAGGGTGGGGGAGAAGAAGAAGGGGGAGAGGGGGGAGAGGAGGGAGGAGGAAGGAAGGAGAGAAGGAGGGGGGGAGGGAGAAGGAGATAGAGAGAGGGAGAAGATGAACAAGATCTAGAAGACAGTGCCTGCTCGTGCATGTCGTCCCCGTAGATATTTCCGTCGTTGATATTTTGCGCGTAGATATTTTGTGCTGAAGTGAGTACTAGTCCGCAGCAAACGATCTTTTTTCTGTGTGCATGACAACAAACAAAGAGGAGCGCGAGAAGGAGGATGATCGCGAGAGATAGGGTAACGATGATAGCCGCCAGTCCAATCTTTCGACCTTGACTCCCGTCCTCCTCAGCCTCCCCCCTCCTCCCCTCCTTGCCTGCGCATTCCTTCGAATATACCCCATTTCCACATGAAGCATAGGGAGAGGGGGAGGAGGAGAGGGGGAGCAAATAGAAGAAGATGCTGGGGTAGTAAGAGAGAGAGGAGGAGAGAAAGGGGGACGTAGAAACAGAGTAGGGGAACGGAGAGAGAGCAGATGCACGCGAATGAGTAGGAGAGAAGCTTCTAGAGAGGAGGAGGGGGATGTAGAGGAAGAGGAAGAGGAAGAGGAAGAGGAAGAAGAGGAAGAGGAAGAGGAAGAGGAAGAGGAAGAAGAGGAAGAGGAAGAGGAAGAGGAAGAGGGGAGGATCTCTATCTCTACACTCATTCCCTCTACGAATGCGAATGGGGGATACACAACAGAGTAACAGCAGGGAGTCACCGAGGAGGTAAAGGAGGGAGAAGGAAGGAACGACTGGGAGGAAGACGACGAAGACGAAAGGGAGAAAGAGGAGCTGGAGGGGAAAGAGGAGGAGGAGAGGGGAGAGGAGGAGGAGAGGGAAGAGGAGGAGGGGGATGAAGGGGAGTGAATGCCTGTAGGTTCGGGTAAAGAGTAGAGTGATACGAGACTGACTCGAACCCTCCACTCCAGGAATGGAGAGGGAGGAAGAAAGGGGATGAAGTGAAGTCGGAAAAAAAACAACCGATGGCACAAGAGGGTGGAGGAGGAGGGAGGGGGGAGTAGTGGAGGAGAGGGGAGATGGGAAAGAAAAGGGAAGGGGAGGAGGGGAGGAAAGAGGCAGAAGAGAAAGAGGGGGTAGAGGGTGGTTGTGAGAGAGAGGAAGATGAGGAGGTGGAGGGGGGAAGAGGTTGAGAAGGATAGAGAGAGGGAGAAGGAGAGGGAGGAGGAGAGGAAGAAGAGAAGAGGAGAAGAAGAGGAAGAAGAAGAGGAAGAAGAAGAGGAAGAGGGGGAGTAGGGAGAGGAGAGAGGGAGGGAGGAGGAAGAGAAAAGTGCGAGGGCTGGAGAAAAGGGAAAGTTTAACTTTAGTTCTGTACGAAGGGAGAAGAGGGGAACAAAAAGAAAACGAACCCAGCAGAGAGCAGATTCCGCCTCCTCTTCCTCTTCCGCCTCCCTCTTCCTTCCTTCCGCCTCCACTTCCTCTTCCTCTTCCGCCTCCACCTCCACTCCTTCTCTCATCTCCCTCCTCCTCACCTTTCTCTTTCTTTCTCCTCTTTCTCTCCGTCTTCTTCCTTCTTCACCTCCCCCATTTCCTTCTCTTCCTTCTCTTCCTTCTCCTCCTTCTCTTCCTTCCTTCCTTCCCTTCCTTCCCTTCCTTCCCTTCCTTCCCTTCCTCCTCCGTTCTCTTCTGGATGTGCATTCTCTTGATTCTCCAAGACTCCCCCTGTCCCAATTTCCGTCCTCCATCCTTCTCCACTGTTCCTCCCATTTCTACCCTTCCTCCCCCCTTCCTCCGTCCCCTCCCTCCTCCCCCTCTCCTTCTCCCTCCTTCTCCCTCTCCCTCCCCCACCCCTCTCCACCCTCCGTCTCCACTTCTCTAGAAGAAAGCGTCGCAACACAATTCAGAGGAGAGCAAGACGGAGGGAGACAGAGCGGAAGCGTTGCGTATGCATAAATATCTTCGAAGAGAGATTTTTTCAGCGGTACAGTCATCCCACAGAGAGTAACGGATTTCATGCTTGTGAGGCCAATCCCCCAGAAGGAGAGGAAGGGAAGGGAATCGAAGGCGGCGGAGGAAGGAGTGAAAGAAGACAGAATAGGAGGAAGGTAGGAAGAGGGCGAAGGAGAAGGAGAGGGAGAGGGAGAGGGAGAGGGAGAGGGAGAAGGGGATACGGAAGGGTAAGCGGAGGGAGGAGAGAGAAGGAAGAGGAAGGGGGAGAGATCGTCTTATTTTGGTCATCTTTAATGAACAGACTATTAGACTGTATAACGACGTATTGTCCATTGGAGCCAAGCACCAATACAGGAGCCAAGTGGGCGCGGATGGGAAGGAGGAGGAGGAAGACAGGGGGGAGGAAAGGGAGGAAGAAGAGGAGTGAAGGAGAAGAAAGAGAAGAGGGAGAGGTAGACGAGGGAGAGTAGAGTTGTCCCGTCTGGCGAAATGAATGATCGAATTGGATGATCCAACTAAGAGCAGAAGATATTTTTAGAAGCGAAGGAAGGAGGTAGGAAGAAACACGAGGAAGAAGGGTAAGAGGGAGGGAGGGCGAGGAAGAGGAAGAGGAAAAGGAAGGGGGAGAGGAAGAGGAAGAGGAAGAGGAAGAATCGGAGGATGAGAGAGGGGGGACGAAAGGGGAGAGAAAGAAGCGGAGGAAAGGAAAGCTTTAGCTTTTTAAATAGAAGAGGAGGAGAGGAGAAGAAAGAGAGGGGGAAGGGAGGAACAGAGAGAGAAAAAAAACTGACTCAATGTGAGAGGAGTGGAAATATGAATGATCAAGAGAGGGTAGGAGAAGAAGATGATGGAGTGGAGGGGGGAAGGGAAGAAAAGAAGAAGAGGAAGAGGAAGAGGAAGAGGAAGAGGAAGAGGAAGAGGAAGAGGAAGAGGAGGAGGAGGAGGAGGAGGAGGAAGATAAGGAAGAGGAAAAGGAAGAGGGAGGCGAGAGAGAAGAAGAGGAGAGAGAAGAGATAACGTGAGACTCTGACTTAAATAGGGCGAAGGAGGACAGAGAGGAGAGGGGCAGAGCGTGTGCACAAAGAGACGAAAACAAAGAGGACTTGGAGAAGAGAGAGAGAAGGGATACCGAGGGAGAGAAGGGAGGAGGCGAGGAAGAAGGACGGGGCGAGGGGGAGGAAGAAGAAGAGAAAGAGGAAGAAGAGGAAGACGTATAGTTCGAGTATCCTTCTTCTCTTTCTCCTCCTCTCCACTCCCCTACTTCTTTAAAAACAAAAAATCTCTCAGCTCCTCTTTTCCGTGTTTCCTGCACAAAATAAATATCTAGCAGGTAGAGGCGAACATCTTTCCTCGTTTCTCTTATGAGGGTGGAAGAAAATTTCCTCCTCAAATTGAGAAAACCCAAACATAGTGGAAATGAAGGAAGGGGAGAGAGAGGAGGGGTGGGGGAGAGAGGAAGGGGGGAGGAAGGAAGAGGAGGAGGGAAAGGAAAAGAAGGAAGACGAAGAGGGAAGGGAAGAGGAGGAAAGGGAAGAGGATGGAAGAGAAAGCGAAGAATAGGAGGAGAAGGGAGAGAGAGGAGAAGAAAAGAGAAGAGAAGAGAGAATGAGAGGAGGAGAAACGATGGGAAATATGAGTGATCCCAATATCGCCTGAGAGAGATGAAGAGAGAGAAGAGGAGAGAGAAGAGGAGGAAAGAAGAGAGAAAAAGAGGTGAGGGAAGAGGAAGGAGATGAGGAGGGGGAAGAAAGAGAGGAAGGAGATGAAGAGGAGGAAGAAAGAGAGGGAGAAGATGAAGAGGAGGGAGGCTTTCATCCGTGACAACGAAAAAAAGGACGAAAGAGAGGGGGAAGAGAAGGACGAAGAGGAAGAGGCAGAGGAAGAGGAAGTGGAAGAGGAAGCGGAAGAAGGTGAGGAGGGAAAGGGGACGAACAAGAGAGAAGATGGGTGTATATATTGTTTTGAATAATGCGGAGGGAAAGAGACAGAGAGAAGTGAAAAGAGTGATGGAGAGAGACGGCAATACGTGGCTATATCCGTTTCTGTCTCCCTTGCTCTTTCTGCCAATACCGTCGTTCTTCATCTCTCCCCCTCTCCCTCTCCTTTTCCCTCCCTCTCTCCTTTTTCTCCTCTTTCTCTTCTATCTCGTTCGCGACGAAAGAAGAGTAGTTAGAGAATGAAAAAGGAAGAGAAGGAGAGTGGGGAGGGTGATGAGGAGATGTATGAGGGCGGCGATGTAGAAGGGGATGAAGATGAGGAAGAAAAGGATGATGAGGAAGAAGAGGATGATGAAGAAGAAGAGGACGAGGAAGAAGGAAGATAGAAGGAGAGCAGTCTCGATTGGAGGAAGAGGGAAGAGGGAAAGAAGGAATCTCCGAGTTGGACAGTGTGCGAGTAAGAAGAGGAGGAGGAGAAAGGGGAAGTGGAGGTAGGAGAGGAAGAATAGTGAAGAGAAGAAAGGGAAAGCGAGGAGGAAGAGGAGGAGGGGGGAAGGGGAGTGGGAGGGAGGGAGGAAAACGTGAGAGAGAATAGGAGAGAAGATAGATGAAAGAGGAAGGAGGGGAAGGGAGGAGAGAGGGGTGAGGGAAGAGAAGGAAGAGAAGTGAGCGGGGGAATAGGGAGAAGGGGACGGAGAGGGAGAGGGAGAAGGAGAGGGAGAGGGAGAGGGAGAGGGAGAGAGAGGGAGAGAGGGAGGAGGAGAGGGGGAGGGAGAGACAGAGAGAGAGGGAGAGGAGGGAGAGACAGAGAGAGAGAGTGAGTATGAGAGAACTAAGCAAATGAATGAGAACTTAGAGAAGGCGTATTCTGGAGAAGGAGGAGACATTAGGGAAGGAGGAGGGGTTGAGGAGAACGACAGTGGAGGCACGGGAAGAGGGGAAGGAAGAGGCAGGGTGTACGGACACGGATGAAAAGGGAAAGGTCTGTATCGTGATGTTTAAGATGCATTCGTCCTTGCTGTTGAAGAAATAAATGTCTACCTCTTCGACTTCAGAGGGAGGAGGGGAGGACACAAGGGGGCAAGGGGGGAAGAAAAGGCGAAGAAGAGGAAGAGGAAGAGGAGGAGGAGGAGGAGGAAGAGTTGGAGGAGGAGGACGTTGATGCTCTTCCTTTGTAGTACAGAGGACGAGTAGGAGGGAAAAAGAGAATATGAAGGGAGATCGATCAGACAAAGAGATGTGAGAGGATGAGGAAGATGAGGAGGAGGGATGAGGAGGAGGAGGATGAGGAGAAAGAAGTGTAGAGAGGGAAGAAAAGGGAGATTCCGTACATGTCAACCCTAGTAATGAAATTGAGGTTGTAGCCTTGAAGAGAGATAGGAGTTGCATAAGAAGAAGAAGAAGAAGAAGAGGAGGAGGAGGAGGATGAGGAGGATGAGTAGGATTGTGACGAGTAGAGTGAAGTGTCTCTTTTCGTAGATATACTTTGGACTAAAGCTCACTAGCACTGTCTGTTCCTCGGTCTTCCTCAACTCCACCTCCGCCTCCACCTCCACATATCCCGTGAACTCCACAGTTTTGTTATCCTTTAGTCCCATCACTGACCCTCTCTCCCCTTTATCCTCCAAACTCCTTTCAAACCCCTCTCCTCCCTACTTCTCTTCCTTCTGTTTCCTCTCTTCCTTCTCCCTTCTAGTCCACTATTCAAATCTTCAAAGTGTATCTTGATTCTGTTCGTTTTTATATCTAAGCAGAATGAAAAAGAAAAATGTGAGGGTAAGGAGGAGGAAAATGAGAAGGGTTAAGAAAGAAGCAAACGAACAAATAAATAACAAATAAGTAGACAACAAATAAATAAACAATAAATAAATAAACGACCAAATAAACGAGAAAAAAATGTCAGCATCCATGGGCGCATAATATGGAATTGGAGTATGCAATATGAATTTGTTAGAAACATGTGAGAGGAGAATGGAGAGGTAGATGGAGTGAGGAGAGAGAAAAGAGCAGAACACAAAGATACGAAAAAAAAAGGAAAAGAGAGGAGGAACAAACACGAAAAATGGATAGAAATAGAGACAAGAAAATATGTTTATATAGAGAAGACAACAGTGATGCAGAGGAAGCAGTGATTCGCAGATATATATATGTGTTTACGTGCATACGCAAGAAGACAATGCTACCTACTTTCGTCTATCGTCAGAGGGCACACAACGCTTGTCACGAGCTGCGGAGGTTGAGGCTTCGGTCCAGACGACGTTATGCTGAACGTGTCCGTAAACTGCATGAATGCGTAATTCAGTGTGGTGTAGTATTCATCGATGGTTTCGTGATACTTGGGCTCTGCGTGGGCTTTAACTACTTGAAGATCCTGCTCAAACTCTGGGAACGCGATATTCAGCTTATCTCCTCCATATACAACAGACGGGGTCAACAGTGCAAAATACGGAGAAGTGTAGTTGTATACTGCTGAACCATTTAAAAAATCAGCGTATATCGTGTATTTTACGAGCTTAATGTCGCTTGCTACAGAGCTACGTACCGCATGCACTAACAGCAAAAGCAACCATGGCAAATGCCACATTCTTATTATTTATAGCAGAATCACTTTAAATCAACAGGCAGACAGTATAAAACTTGTCAATATGAAATGAATAAAAGGTGAGGCTTTGTTTAGGACTGTTTAGTTGCTCACTTCCGTAAAACTGTTAAACAAAAAAATAAAATATCCTATCTCGCAAAAGAAGACGACAGCAAAACAAATTTGTGTTTCTTTGTGGGCATACTAAAGTATACAGTGTGTTGTATTCGCCTCATTTATGCTCTTGGCACCACAGATATTCGTGTTGTTATAACTGTTTGTTATGTCTTTTAGAGATATCTGCACTATATGTTCCCTTTATCTATTCTTTTTTTTGCCAGATATAATCTTATATTAACACAGCAGTATGACGATGCATGTAGCATTGTGCACATTGTATCTTAGTTTCGTACATATATTGAGTTTGGCATTTTTTGTTTTAAAGAGATCATATTTTATCAATAAATAGGAATTTAACCCCAGCTGCTTAATGTTCATTTCATATTTACAAGAGATTGGTGATTAATACTTCTCATATGCATACTGCATACATACGTGCACTATGCATCATATACGAACAAGTGTTTATTCTTTGGCTCTGGGTTGTTCCAAGTGGAGATAGATCAAAAAGCCGGGAAAACAAGAAAAAGAAGGGAAACGGGTAAGGGCGGGTGACGGTATGAAAAGAAGCGAGTGCAAGAGTAGTACGAAAAGGCGAAAAGTGTGAAGAGGAGGAAAGAGGGAATAGAATGGATGTAAGAGAAGAAAAGCACGGGAGTAAAATGGAGCGCAAGGATGTGTGTGAGTAAATGTGTGTTACGTGCGAAGGCTGTCTCTTTTCCTCCTGTGTACAGCCATTAGTTTTTCAAACTGAGCCTCCACGAAGTCAGCTGCCCTGTGATACATAGTGGAGGGTCCGTTGTAAGCCCTGCAGTTGTCGAAGACCAAGCGCATGTCATACTCGAACATTTCCCACGACTGGTAGTAGTAATCGTTCAAACGACTCTCCATCTCATTGAAATGCATCGGTTCCTGAGGGGGGAAGGAAGAAATGGAAAAATGAATAAGCATAAGGAAATAATAATGGAGTATTGGCAATGAATGGTCAAGAGTAGAAGGAAACGGTCAAAAATAAAGCAGGGAAAACAAAAAGGAAGCAGAGGATGCATGGTATGGAAAAAAAGTAACGTGGAATACAATATTAGTATGGCGGAGTGCGTAGATATCTCTCATCTCTCTATACAAATGTCTAGCGTGAGTATGTGTACCTTGATGACGTCGTAATAGTCAGGAACTAATCTTTTGTCTACTGGGGCCTGGAAGGGCCATGCCTCTCTTATGTTGCGAACACCCTTTAACACGGCCTAGGGAAAGAAAGCAAAGGAGTCGGCAAAGAGAAGGAAAGGGAGGGGAAGGAAGGGGAAGCAAGAAAGGGGAAGGAAGAAAGGGGAAGGAAGAAAAAGGTAGAAAGAAAGGTAGAAGGAAGAAAGGGGGAGAAAGGGAGAAGGAAGAAAGGGGGAGAAAGGGAGAAGGAAGAAAGGGGGAGAAAGAAAGGGAGAAGGAGGAAAGCCAGATAGAGGATGCGGAAGACAAAGAGATAAATGAGACGGTCAACGGGAGAGAGCACGTGAGAGAAATAAAGGAAGAGGTATAAGTGTTAGTGTGAGCTGAGAAAGGAAAAAAAAAAAAAAAAGAGAAGAGAAGAGAAGAGAAGCGAGAAGTAAGGAGAGGAGGGAACAGTAGAGAATATAGAAGGAAGCATACGTGTGGGCATGTGTGTGCATGAGTGAGTGCAAGAAGCAGTATACGGTTGAGTAGATATTGAGCCACGTACCCCCAGTTGCGCTTGTAGGTCAGTTAGTATTTTGTTTTGTGGGATCTTTTTCTTCATCTTCATAGGCTCTCCCTCTCCCTCTGGCGTCCTAATGATCTGGTCTCCAGGAGCAAATCCGGACTCTTTCACCCCGGGAATCTAGAGGGGGAAGGAAAGGGAAAGGGAAAGGGAAAGAGACGGGCAAGGGGAAGGGTAAGGAGAGGGAATGGGATCGAAACGAGCGAGAGGGATGGAAAGGGACGAAAGGAAAACGAAGGGGAGGAATGGGAGGGAGGGGAGAGAAGGGAAAGAATGGGAAGGGGAAAGAGAAGGGAAAGAAGGGGAGGGGGAAATGGAAGGGAAAGAAGGGGAGGGGGAATGGAAGGGAAAGAAGGGGAGGGGGAAAGGGAGAATAAAGAAGGAAAAAGGGAAGAGGAGGCGAGGCAGAGAAAGGGGAGACGGCAATGGTGGGTAAGGAAAAGGGGGAAGAAGATAGTAAGGCACGAATGAAGGACGAAAAGAGAAAGCAGAAAAGGAAAGCAAGAAAAGGGAATGTATGGGAACGCGAAAGGCATTCGTTAGAGTTAGATTGTTGTCTGCATGTAAGTATACGAGAACAGAGCCTGCGTGAATATAAATGTGTGTGGATGTGCGTGTATACATATACGTGCACATACGTGTATGTATATATACTCTCCTTACCTCTTCTACCTTGTACTTCTTCCCATTCGAGAAGTCGAGAGGGGGGTAGACAGTGTGTACATTGCAAGCAAATGAAGCACGTTTGATTATAGCTAGTCGTTGTTTCCTGAGCAGTCCAGGGAGGTCTAGGTAGTTGACCTTTTTGTATATGAGGCACTCCATCAGTGTAGCTCCGTCATAGTCCTTGATATACCCCCTCCACCTATCTGTAGGCATCGTAATTGACTTGTTGAACCCTTGCTTTCTGAAGTATGGAATAGCGTAGTTGTCTGCGTACGTAAGGAAGTACTCGATGCCGTCCATCTTCACATGTTCCTTAAGGTGGTTCATGATCTTTGCTCCGAATCCCTTTGCTTGTTCAGAAGCTGTGACAGCACAGAACACGATCTCAGCGAAGCACTGCGAAAGGAAAGGACGATAGCAGATACCTCCGATCACGTGGTGCCCACGCATTAACGCCATCGTCCTATGGTTCCTATCAAGCACTAGTCGAGATACATACTCCTTTGGCATGTTCGGGAGCTGTGCGGAGAAGATGTTTTTGGCCTTTATGAGGATAATCATATGTTCTGGTTGTCCATCATTCCACACTATCTTGTATTCTACCGGTACTGGATCTGATTTTGCTTCACTCCCCGCTTTAAAAACAAATCCTTGTTGAGCACCTTCTACAGAACCAGAGCTGTCTGTTTGGTGAGGGGGATTTTGTGGCGTTGACGCCGGCTGAGGAAGCACAGGAGGGCCGTCCGTTGTGTTCATTCTAGGGCCAGTGGGAGAAATGTATTCGTTCATTGGTGCCATCGCAAAGGACGAAGGTGGTATTATTTTTGCATCGTGAGATATTGGCACCTGGCTGTTGTCTGTTGCCAACTCCATAGAAATAAACGTCTGTTTGTGAAGCGAGTTTAAAACACTGTTTTGTCCACAACAAAAAAAGCTCAGAATTTTGAAGAAGATATTTTTGTCTCTTCTGTAACGAATTGAATCTAACAATACGAATCAGAATTAATTGTGTAAATAGGTAAACTCGTAATTTGTTTTATTGGCTATGGGAGTTTGGCGTATTTCTTTCTAAAGATGTTTCATTTAGAGACAGATTTTCTCATTCTCTGATGTTAAGCAAGCTGGTAGTTCATTATTCGTAATACAAAGATACTCCACATTTACAATCACTTGTTTATTCACCCACAGACTTAATCAATGGTTTAATTTAAACTCGTTATTAACATGCAATTTGTGTATTTAGAAGAACGTAGATATGTCATCGTTGGTTGAAATAGCACGACTTCTTCACGAAGATATTGAAGTTCAGACAGAGAAGATAGTCGAAGATATGGCAAGGCCTGCCAAAAGGGTACGTTCTGTTTCTGTTTTCTGCCTGCGATTAGCAAAGTATTATGTTTTGATACTGTATCGTATGTTTGTTAATATATACTAAACTTTGTGTTGTTCGTGTAAATCTTAGGCAAGAGAAAAAATTGTGCAGGAGAGTCAGGTGAAGACAAGGGTTAAATTGATTAAAAGGAACATTGATAGACTAAATGAAACCTACGAGGACAAGAGTGGGGTTAGAAAGAAAGAACTGGATGAGATATCTGGCGATAACTGCTTCATTTCTTTCTATGAAAAGTTGCAGGGCATTCAGAAGTACTACGAGCAACATCCCAACGCAGCTCAGAGGGTGGAAGAGGAAGACAAAGCCGTGGCCTTCAACTCCACCTCAGTCTTTACCGACGACCCTTCGAAAGCACACGTCTCGGAGATTACGAGTGATGCG
This sequence comes from Drosophila quasianomalipes, assembly GCA_035043665.1. Lineage (NCBI taxonomy): Eukaryota > Metazoa > Arthropoda > Insecta > Diptera > Drosophilidae > Drosophila > Drosophila quasianomalipes. The sequence continues at coordinate 64,293 of JAWNMU010000614.1, read as the reverse complement.
AAGCCCAGCATTTTTTTTTCTTCGACGGAACATTTAGGGAAGTTTCTTGACCTAGAGGCGTTCTACAAGAGATTTCTCAATTTGAAGGCGACCAAGATCAGGACGCAACAGTACTTGAAGGAAAAGGAGAGTCAACGGAAGAAGCTGGAGAGAGAGAGCGGCGAGGGTGGGTCTGAGGAGGAGTCTTCCTCTGCATCGTCTGATTCATCCGCGATCTCGCCCTTCTCCTCCCTCTCCGCCTCCTCTGCCCTCGTCGACCTTCCTATGTTCATCGCAACTCTAGAAGACCTTCATCTCTATTTCTCCTCTTCCGTCCGCCTCAGAGAGCTCTCCTCCCCCTCCGACTATTCGGCATACGTGTCCGATTTGATTGCGTACCTCCGTGATTACTTCTCTCGTCTCCACCCCCTCGTTTCGTTGGATGACGTAGAGAAGGAAATCGAAAAGAAGGTTTGAGGAGTTCTGGGGAGAAGGAAAGATGACTGGGTGGCTTAGCAAACCCAGCGATGAGGAGCAAAAGGCACTCCCTGTGCTCTTCCCCTTTAAGCCCGAGGAACAATCTATTGAGTCCTCTTCTTCCTCTTCCTCCTCTTCCTCCTCTTCCTCCGTTTCTTCGCCCTCCTCCTCCTCTGTCACCTCCTCTCTCTTCTGTGAAGCTTGTAACAAGACTTTCACGAAAGAGACCTTGTTTGCTTCCCACCTCCTTGGAAAGAAGCACAAGAAGGCAGCAGAGTCACTAGCTGCCATCAAATCAGCTGCAAACAACTCCACCTCTCCCTCTCCTTCCTCCTCTCCCTCTGCGTCTGCCTCTGGCTATTCCGCTGGTTCGAAGGTGAAAGAGTGTGCGTTGGAGGAATACAGACTGAAGGGGTGGGCTAGTCTCCTGCGTAAACAGATCAGGAACACTGTGTATATGGAGGAGAAGAAAGAGATGAAGAGCAACGTAGACGTCATGAAGGAGCTCGAAGACTTCGAGGACGAAGACGATGAAGAGGAAGAGGAGGAAGACGAGGATGAAAACAAAAAGAAACTCTACAACCCCTTGAATCTGCCTATCGGATGGGATGGAAGGCCTATCCCCTTCTGGGTAAGAATTACAACTCAAGCATATGCATGCGTACATTGCATAGACACGTGCACTCTCACTCTCTCTGCCCAAATGAACTTATACATACATGTCCATATATCCAACACCTCATGCACCTGCTCTAACCCTCCCTCCTCCCCCTATTGATCACAGATGTATAAACTGCATGGACTTAGTCTCCACTTCGACTGTGAGATCTGTGGAGGAGAGGTCTACAGAGGACGTAAGTTGTCTCTTCTTGGAATGATCTTCTTGTATTCTACCTTTATTCTTATATCCTAGTTTTTGTTTTTGCGATCTCATTTCTTTTCTTTTTTTCCCATTCCTCCTTTCTTCTTTATTCATGAATTTCTCCCTCGTTATCCTATTGCTTCGAACATATTCTATTTGCCTTACCTTGATTTCTCACGTTTTCTCCTTTCCTGCCTCTCCTCCTCCTTCCCCCTGAATTCCTCCTTGCAGCTCGTGACTACGTGAAGCACTTCAAAGAGTGGAGACACACGTACTTCCTCAAGTGTCTGGGGATTCAAAACTCGGACGACTACATGTTTATCACCAAAATAGCAGATGCTCAACAGCTCAGCGCAAAGCTCAACAAGAACGTTAGGGACAGAGGAATCGTCGTCAGGGAGGAACAAGAGGATGAATAACCTGTCGCATCTCATATCTCATCGCTGACCTCCCCTAACCCTTCTGTCTTGTTCGCTATGAATTTGTATACATTCTTTGTCTTCTAAAGTAATAGTGTACATCATTTCTTTTGGTGTTCGCGTTTTTCTTTGTTGTTGTTCAGTTAAGTTTCTTTCTATCTCATTTTTATGATTCGTAGTTGGTGTTTACATTATTTATTGTTTTAGCATCGTTTGTATCCGAATAAATCAGATCATTTGATATACTGAATCTCATTAAATAGTTATGCAGCTCAATTCATAAACCCTTATATCGGGAACAATATAATTCGGATTCTGGTATTGTACAAGTTAATTAATGTGCATATATGTGAATATGTTGTAAGCATGGCGCGCCTATATATTTAATGAAGTGTATGACCAAAATGTGTTATTTAAAAATATTTTCTACTTGTATTTAATTTTTGTGGTATGCGCAATCATACGTTCGGAAAATATTTGGAAATATGATGTGATGCTGAATGGACACGAGGATGATGAAACGCGAGTGAAATGTGTTATATGCGAGGGTATATTATTTGTTAGTATGAGTCGTTTTGGGAAATTCATGTTTTTTTCAAATTGTTATATAGTTTATATTACACTGTAAATAGTATTTATAATGTTTGAAATGCTTCTTCACTGTCTTGATTCGCAAAGCAATGAACTCATGATTTTTTATTTGGGTGATTCAAAAACGCGGAAATAGAAAGCGTAAAGAAATGTAGATAAATGAACTATGTTCCTTCACGCAACTGCATGCTGTACACAACTGCTGATTAACGATGATGTGTTTGTATAAACCAGATGAGCCAGGTATTGTATTCGATCCAGAACCGCATCGACACTCTCTTTCAGGGAAAGAAGCCTTGGCAGATTTCCCGTGACACTATCTTCATTGCCTTGGCTCTCTGCTACCTCATTAGAGTTTGCAAGGTTGTCCATCGCAAGGGTAAGTATGGTATTATGTGCGCATGTCGTGTTTGTTTTGTAGTAGTATTGTTTGCACCTCGCATTTGAATTTGAAATCCGGTAATTGCACAGTGATGATGTCTTTGCGTGTATTTCGTCAGTGTCTGTAGAGATGGATGTTCTTCATCTAACATAAAGTGTGTATATGTATGCATGTGTGTTTCTTCAGGGTTGAAGAATGCTGTGATGGCCCTTGTGTTCAAGCTCTTGAAGGCTGTCCCTGGGTGAGTGTTCGTTTCTTTTTCTGTCTCTTATCAGAGACCACTGATTTAGTAATAAGATAGAAGGGGAAGTAGAAGTAGACATAAAGAAGAATGATAATGAGTGGGTGTAACAATAAGGGTAATATGGCGTATATTTGTGACTTTGTTCTCTTGCATGTGTCTAAATCTGCCAATGTGATGCGTGCGTACGTGTATGCATGTGTGTGTGTTTACGTGTGTGTGCGTGCTCAGAGCTAACAAGGCTTTGGAGGCTGAGAAGGCAAAGGTGTCCAAGGAAGTGAACTCCTCGTTGATCCCACCTGAGGTTGCAGCTGAGAAGGTGTACCGTGCCCTTCCTGAGGATGGGCTGCCTTCCAAGGACACGATCGAATTGTTGATGAAGTGGACAGATTATGAGCACAAGCACTGGGGCAAGGGCAAGGCGTCAGGAGCTATTTACCACGGAGGAAGTGACCTCCTGAAGGTTTTGACTGATGCATACACCCTCTTCTCTGTCGCCAACCCTCTCCACCCCGAGTTGTTCCCCTTTGTGAGGAAGATGGAGTCCGAGGTTGTTCGTATGACTCTCACTCTCTTCAACGGAGATGATGACTCCTGTGGGTGCATGACCACCGGAGGAACTGAGTCCATTATTATGGCCATGAAGGCATATAGAGACAAGTACGCTCAGGTGAGATAGCACGTACACAAAGATGCATACGTATTCACATATGAACTAATTTTATTTTCTCGCCGAGCACTCGATATCCCTGGTGTGCCTATCTTATCTGTTTTCCTCTCCTCCTCCTTTCCCTCTGCCCCCACCCTCTCTTTCTCTCTTCCACATCCTCCTCTTTATACTTTCATCTTCTCCCTGCTAATCCCCTTCTCTCTCCCTTTCCTTCCCTCTATATTATATGTTTCCACATTCTCCTTCCCTCCCTCCCTACCCATTTGATTCCTTATTGCATTTGCCCCCATCCTTTCTCCCCTCTGCCCCCCTCCCCCTCCTCTTTTCTCTCTTCCTCCTCCTCTCTCCCCCACAGGAGAAGGGGATTTCTTCTCCCGAGATCATTTGTTGCAAGACAGCACACGCTGCCTTTGAGAAGGCTGCGGCGTACTTCCGTATTAAGTTGATCCAGGTGGGAGTGAACGAGAAGACAATGGAGCTCGACTTGAACGAAGTCAAGAGAAACATCAACGCCAACACTATCTGTCTCGTTGCCAGTGCCCCCCAGTACCCTCACGGAGTGGTTGACCCTGTGCCCGCTCTCTCTGAACTGGCAATCGAGCATGGAATCGGATTGCACGTGGACTGTTGCCTTGGATCCTTCGCTATCCCCTTTGCCAAGGAACTAGGCTACGATATCCCCTCCTTCGACTTCTCTCTCCCCGGAGTCTCCTCCATCTCCGCCGACACTCACAAGTACGGATATGCTTTGAAGGGAAGCTCCGTTGTGATGTTCAGGAACCAAGCACTTAGGCACTACATGTACTTTGTCACCACCACCTGGACTGGTAAGACTCGTTTCATCTTTCGCGCAATCAAATACTCGCATGCACATGGTCCTCATACACGCGCATATATGTTATTGGGCTCGATCTCAACCGCCCTCGACTTTTCTCTAATCCCCACTCTTACTTGCGTATGCTTCCTTCTCTCCCCTTTCCCTCTCCCCTTACCCCTCACTCGTAGGAGGAATCTACGCCTCCCCCACTATTACTGGTTCTAGACCTGGAGCACTGATTGCGTCTACCTGGGCAACCCTTGTCACCATCGGAAGAAACGTACGCAACACAACCTCGACGTCTCATTCTTGAACACATGCGTATGCATGATCAGATCTTCCCTTTTCCTTCTTTCTCCTCTCTTCCCTTTTCCTTCTTTCTCCTCTCTTCCCTTTTCTTATCTTTTCTGTTCTCTTACCTTCTTCTCTACTTTCTCTACTTTTCCTTCAATATCTGTTTTTCTACTCTGATACTCTAATCTCTTTTCTATGTGCATTTCATTTTGTTCGCTCGTTTCCCTTGCGTGTTTTCATCTCTTCGCCTTGACTCCGTTCCCTTCCTTTCCCTTCCTTTCCTTCCCTTCCCTTTCCTTCCCTTCCCTTCCCTTTCCTTCCCTTCCCTTCTCTTCCTTTCCCTTTCTATATGTCCTTCCTCTTCTCTTGATTCACAGGGTTACAAGCAGTGTTCGAGCAAGATCTTTGAGGGAGCAGACAAGGTTAGAGAGGGAGTGTCGAAGATAGAGGGAGTGAAAGTTGTTGGAAACTCGAAGCTGTCTGTGGTTTCTTTTGGAGTCGATGAATCATCGCCTCTCGCCTCTCGTCTTGATGTCTACAAGATCACTGAGGCCATGACAAAGCTTCATGGATGGAGTTTGAATCCCCTGCAGTCCCCCCTTGTGCCCACCTCTGTGTGACCTATGCCAACCACCACATGCACCAGGAATTTGTCAACGACCTCGCTGACTCTGTCTCTGCTGTGCTCAATCGCCCTGAGCAGTTCAAGGGAGGAGGTACACACTTCTAGCATATACTTCGCCACTTACACACACACGCGCGCTTACTCATTCTCACTATCCTACTCACATACTCTCTTTTATTCGTGTACACTGCCTTATCGCACACGCTCTCTTACTTACACTCACTCATGCACGTTTTTTATACTTCCTTTTCTTTTGCAATGTTTTCTATCCCTCTGCTACGTAACGATCTCTCCTTAGCTGCGAGGATCTACGGAATGGCTAACGCTCTTGGATCCGACACGACTGAGACTGGAGAGTGTGTAGGAGTGATGGCTGACTTCGCTAAGTTGTACATCGATGGACTGACTTACGCCCCTACTGAGGCTGAGCAGAACGAACTCAGAAACAGGCCTGAGGGTCACAGCGCTGGTCTCAGCGGGGAGCAGTGAGTCTGTGTCTCCCACCCACTCACGCAAACACACACACGTGACGCACAATCACCTCCTATCACCCGGCCATTCTCTATGACCGATCTCATGAGCTGAACCATCTACAACTTGCTTTACTCACTCTCCCCACAGATGTCCTCCCCTCCCCCCTCTGCTTGATAACTTTCTCTGTGTTTGTGTTTAGCCCTTTGCCTTGCTTTGTCTTGTTGTGTTTTTATGTATCTGTATATCTCTTGCATTCACCTCATTTTGTTCTTTCATATTTCCTCTATCGCTCTCTTGTTCTACTCATATTTTAATCTGTGTTGTTGCATCCTGATGTTCCATTGGGGCTCAGTTATATATTTATAAAACAGTATGTTTTGCAAATCATTTTTTGTCAGACTGTTAACTGATCAGTTAATGTGTCTTCTTTTTTTGCGTATTGTCAGCTAATGTTAAGCGATGATAGTGCTTTTGGCTTAATGGTAGGTGCATACTTCAATGAGGGCATTTGTAATGCCCACCTGCGTATCTTTAATTCTCCTTCACGACTGCTCTTTATATTTCTGGGAAACTTTACTCTAACGTTCATATGTGTCCCCATGTTCTATGTTTAGGATATGCACGTATGTTATGTTATGTGTGTGCTTGTTTGCTTGCTTGCTTTTTGTTTGTTTGTTTGCTTGTTTGTTTGTTTGCTTGTTTGTTTGTTTGTTGGATTGTTCGTTCGTTTGCTTGCTCGCTTGTGTGTTCGCTTGTTTGATTGCTTGCTGGTTACGTTGATCCTCATCTTTCCCAACTTATATTTGATGTTTATCGTGCTTGGTTTGTTTTTGATTCGCACATGTATGTATTATGTGTGCTGCTATCAACGTCCGTTTGGTAGAGAATTCTTTGGTTTGCTTAGTTTTAATTACCCCCGTCAAGGCGGTTCATACTTTTATATCCTTTGGAAGAGTACTGCATAGTGACGTTGTTAGGGGCTTTTATTTTCAATAAATTGCCAGTTGAAAAAAAAATACTCTTCTTCGTTTTCTTTCTTGTGTGCATGCTTTGTAGCGAAGATTGCTAACCGTATGAGCAAGTGTATGAGTCCATGTTGTCATATGTCTTTATCCCTTCTGTGTACACTATGTCCTGTTTCTTTATTTTCTATTCCTACTTTGTACGCCTCATTTTCGGTTTGTTTTTTATTCTCAAGTGTATGTATTACATGTGATGCTATCAACGCTGCCTGTTTTTTTAGGTAGTTGTCTCTAGTTAGTTTGTTCCAGCCCGTCAAGGCTACTCCTACTCTTGGTTCTTGCGGAATGTCAAAATGTGACATCGTTAGGGGCTGTTTATTTTGTTTGTTAATAAACTGTCAGTTCATAAAAAAAACAAAAAAGGGTGCTGCTATCGGTGTCCTCTGTGTTAAAAAGAAAAAATCAACGTCCCTTTTTAGTAGACTTTTTTCGACCTGTTAGTTTTTAATGTACCCTATCTAGGCGTTTCGTACTTTTCTTCTTTTGTTTTGGTATTGCACAGTGATGTGTCTAGGGTCTCTAAGTTAGGGGCTGTTTATTTTGTGTTTTGTCTCAAGATGGCGATCAGTCAACAAAAAAAAAGTGTCTTTGTCGTGTGCCTTGCCTTTATCTCTTTCTATGCACATCGTATCGATTACCTCTATTGTATATATCTGTTTTCATACTGCCTGTTTTCGGTTACCCCAGATTTAGCCGATTTTATGGTAGAAATGAGGGGATTTTTGAGGCACGTACGGGTTTTTTAAAAAAATTTTGTTTAGGAGGACAAATTATGTGATTTTGCAACTCGCGTATTAGCGTCGCTAATTTAAGGGTCGACTCTTAGTTAGAAAGGACTCAATCATCATCAGAAAAGTTCGAACCGCCTTGGTAAAGTATTGCAGTAAAATTTATGGGGGCAGTTTATTTCGCGCTTCTTGTTAAATAAATATGATTAGTCGAAAAAAAGATACAAGGGTCACAAAGATAGAAATATGCAAAAAGAATAATAACAGAATAAGTGTATTGATGCATATTAAATAATATTCAGGTTTGCTCTAGCATTATGCATTTATCAAATATTGAAGGGTATCATTTTATAGAGATGTTTGTTTGCTATGAGAATGTGAACACGTTTTTTTTTTAAGAGATTTCAGGCGCCAAATCCCAGGAGCAGAATTGCAAATTAATATTATGAATGTTGTTATCGCAAATATGATACGATATAAGAATTAATCCTTGGCGTGTGTCTTTTAACCTTTCTGTTGTTGTTTGTGTTTTTTGCGTATTTTTACTGCTGCAATATATGTGCACATTCCCATCTGCAGCAAGACATCTTTCATACGAACGAGTAGGATGGCTAATCGATCAGACTCAGATACTCTTCTCTTCCTTCCCGATGGAGCTAGGCTTATTCTCAAAAAAACACTGGATCCTCATGCCAAGCATACACCTCAGCATCTGCTAGACCTTTACAAGTTGTTTGTGAGTTTGTGGGTGCGTTACACGTTTGTGCATATTGATGTCGCCAACTCAAATGACAAAGAACTTGTAACAATGCTCGCAAAAAAACTGCAGAACGATCCCGTTTACAGTTCCAATGAATTTCTCGTCCGTTATACAAATGGTCATACACAAAATGATGCCTCTCGCTACATGTTTTTGATCTCTGTATTATTCAGTTGTTATGCAGAGGTAGAACAGGGTAGCGTGATGGAAATCTTTCTCAGCAACTTCCCTAATATTGTCAAAAATCAGAGCTTTATTACAATTACTCAGTATATACTATTCTCTTCCCCCGACAACTACTTTCTGCATTCCTCCTCTTCACTTCGCGAGTGGAGCGATGCTTCATTGTACTTCATCGACACGGAAAGCATCAACACGAACAAAGCGGAAAGTATGGCTCAGAGAGAAACAGATGTGGGGCACAAAGGGCAAGCGAGAAGTGAGGGAGAGAGTATAGTGAGGACAAAGAAGACGTTGTGGGCTCCTCATAGAGTTCCTTTCGCAGAGTTGATGCGAAAGGGAGACGTCATAAGACGTATGCTTGAGAACTTAGGTGAATCCTCCGAACCCAAGAAATTGTATTTCTACGTAGCAAATTCCGCGCGCTTGTCTCTCTCTCCCTCTTCCAATATAGCATTGATTAATTGCTTCCCTTGTTTTGAAAAGTGGAAATTGGCTACATTCACTATAACTAATTATGAGCCAGACTTGAGCTGTGCTCATGAAGCAACTGAGGAGGAGATTATAAAAGAGAAGAACTATGGGGTAATAGAAGATGAGAAAGTAGAGGATGAGGGGGAGGTGATGTATGTAGTGGTAGAGAGGTAAGCTTAATTGGCGAGAGAAGGGAGAGAAGGGAGAGAAGGGATCCTGACTCCAAGAGACAGAAGAAGGTGCTTCGCTTGAAGAAGCTCATAGTGAAGGACGGTGTAGCCTACCGTTCTATGGTGAGTATGGCAGACGCATTGGGGATGGAGTTTATTGTAGACACTCTCACTATCAATGTACCTTCCGATATACTCGCTCTGCCCCAGGCAAGAACATTTGCTGCCCAGAGTTTGGCAGCTGTTGCGAGATACATCGAATTAGTGAATTTCCCCTTCGAAGACAGCCAGCTCAGCCTCATCTGCAATCAAATAGAGTATTCGGGCAAAAAGAGCCCAGACCTCAGCAAAGTCACGGTGGATCTGCTGGAGAAGGAGGGGGAGTGGGCGACGTATGGAAAAAAGACAGACAGAACGTGGGATTTACGAGTGGCTATGCAGAGACGGAGATGGAGATACTGAGGCTGTGGATAGAGGGAGTGCTGGTGGTGCGGGATCAGAGGATATGGGATGAGGCTCAGTTCGCGGAGTCAGTCGAGAAGAAGGCTTTGTTCTTGAGGAGAGAAACAGTGGAGTATGGAGATATCGTACCCCTTTTGGACAGCGTCAGTGAGATCTGTGCTCTCCACGTGGGTTCCTTACTTAGAGACTGGAGTAGAGAGAACGAGGAGGGTAGTATTATTGTTCAATCACAAGATGTGACTGCAAGCGAAATCAACTTCAACTATATTGCTGACAACTACATAGGAAGGGTCAATATATATTGCAAGAAAGCTCATTTTGAACATTTAAGTAGCAACTTGGTTTTCTGCGTCAACGGTCTTAATGAGTGGGAGAACTCACTGGATCAAGAGTTAGGAGGGATTGGCGTGGAGGGATCAGAGGGAGGAAAGAAAGCGGGGGGAACGGGGCGAGAGGAGGGTGCATGCATGGAGAGTAACGTCGTCGGCAGTCAGAGGTGGGCAAGTGACAGAGCTGCAAAACAAGGGGTGGGGGTAGAAATGGATGGAAACGATGAGGGAGGGGGGCGGGGATGAGCAGAGGAGAGTGTTCTATATCGTTTGCATCCTCGTTCAATTCATCCAGCCTTTTAGTTGTGATCGGTCATGGCGTGACTTCTATCAGCTTCGATAGCTTCGATATGGACGTAGTAATATACATGTTCACCACTACTGTTGCGTACAGAGAGGGCCCTGCCCTTCGATTACGAGTGGAATGCTGAGCAATGCGATCAGTGGCTTGAATCCATAGCTGAAGATGAAGTAAGCAGCAAGGATGTAGTAGAGTGGTTGGAGAAGCACAACGAGAGAAATGGAAGGAAGTTAGAAGTTATTCTTCCGTACTCAGGGAATATGCAGCACACGCCGTTCGATAAGCACCTGGTCTACAGGTATCTAAAAGATGTCTCTGTGTCTACGAATGATATCTTCCGGTCGAACGGCTGCAGCATCAAGTGCAAATTGTTACAGTTCTGTGTTGATCACAGAAAACTCCTCGATTTGATTTACGGAGTTGAGGAGAGCGAGAAGGAGGTCAAGCGACGAAAGTGCTCTGCGACTGAGGGTTGGGTGGAGGGAGTACCGAAGATTGTGGTGGAGGCGATGGATACGGATGGCATCGTCGAGATCAACAGCATTCGCTTCCTTCCCTATCTCACCCCAGTTTCCAGTGTGAAGACGTTTAAGATTTCATCTGTCAACGACGAGGACGTAGAGTATTACTTTAATAATAAGACGCAGATTGATGCATATCTCTCTAAATACAACCTGCGGAAGTTTAGAACATACCTAGCCGTTTCTTACAAGAAAGGGCTTTCTCATGCCTTCGAGAACGTCTCCCCGAACCCTCAGCTCAGCGAAGCTGACGTACAAATAGCAAATATTTTAGCTCGTACTCAAGAAAACATATACTTCAACTTAGATTCTGCGCTGAAAAGGATCGAAGATGAACTGGCGAAAGAGAGGAAGAATGAGAAAGAGGAAGGGGATCCGAAGGATAGCGTGAAAAGGAAGAGGGAGAAGGTCGGCGTCTTCGTGTTGAAGATGAGGAACGCTAGTTCTGTACAAGAGCTGTCGCTTACAAATGCGGCCTACTTGTTTTCCTTTTTCCATGTCCGCTTCTGCATGATGGCAGTGACAACTGAAGACCCCGACAGTCCTCCACCTGGCGTAAAGACAGGGATTAGTGCGAGGCAGGGGAGAAAGCTATCTGTGAGACTCCCTCCACTCTCCTTCGAAGAAGCTAGGCAAATGATGGCAGGGGAGTGGATAGTTGGTAGACACCTCGAGATGCTCACTCCCGCTGTATGCGATATTTTCAGCACCGCCAACATCGTCTGCGAACAGATCACTGCCCCAACCCCAGCCGACTCCTTCTGCTTCATCTCTTCGCTCGTCACCTCCCCTACATGCTTCCAACCCTTCATACATTTGAAGTACGTGCGGTTTAACTCCGTACATTTTGTAACGCCCAATCCTGTCGAATCTGCTGAAACTACAGAGACGTATCCTTTTCTTTTGTTCCATATAGAGCGAGAGAAGTGGAGTAAGGCATTCGTCGTAAATAGAGATGGGAGGATTTTCAGGATTTTCGTTCGCCACGACTCCACCGCAGTAAACGCCACGAGCCCAGAGGAGTACCAGAGAACGATCACAAAGGAAGAAGAGGTGGAGGAAAGGAAGGAGGAAGCGGAAAAAAAAGAGGAAGGGGTCGACGGGAAGGAGAAGAGAGTGGAAGACTGTTGGAGCAATGAGCTTCGAGACTCGGTGCTTCAGTACGACCCAGTGTGTGCCTCGCTATTTCTCATGGATGATTTCAAAATCAATGCGACCGATGAGATCAGCGTTGAAGAGCTTACATTGCCTCCCGACCAGGACATCCCGGACGACATCTCCTTTACTGTGAGAGCCTCTGTCTGTCCCTGGTTCAAGGACTGTGACTACGCGAAGACCTTCAACACCACTGTGGAAAGTGAACAAGGAGACAATAAAGACGTCTCCGTGCGTATAGATACATCTCTCTTCTTCTCCAAGCAACAGGTCTACTTGCTGTCTCATTACGACCCTCTCTTCGTCTTTGTCATACTCCGCAATGCACAAAAAATCATTCATCATCGTGAGGTTTTGCTCCCTATCTGCGAGTATTTCGGAATTGAGCATGCTGACTAAAGCATGGACTACCCATAGAGCTAGCCAGAACCCTCGTTAGTTGATAGAAGGACCGGTTCTTCCACCAATGCCTCCTGCCTGAGCCAAGTGTGTTGTTTGTATGCTAAGTCGAGCAACTGGAACTTGCTCTTGATCTCATTGATTTCCTTTCTCTCATCTATTTCGTCTCCTATTAAATCCTCCACAAAGTGTGGTGAAGTATGTCATGATTGTGGTCATCGTTGGTGTGTAGGCTCTTGCTTTGCGTGGTTCGCCTTTTCTTTGGCTCTTCTTTTCTTTCGTGTTATTCTTTGTTTGGCTTCATGCATACATACGCAGTAGCTAAAATAGCCAACCATGTGAATGAGTGTGTGAGTTCGTGCTGTCATATGTATTTTTTTCTTCCTATGCGCGACATATCCGTACCTTTACTTTCTATTCTTGCTTCTATGGGATTCACTTTTGGATACCAGTGGTTTCCCTACCCTTGTATGTATTACATGCGGTGCTATGATATGCTGGCTTATCTCTTAGGTTGCCTCTTGTTCGTTTATTTCAGCCATCAAGTCAGGGCATATGTATGTACTTTTAATTTATTTTGGAGAGTATTGCGCTGTTACGCTTTCGGCGCAATGCGTTCACATAGCATTGGTAATAGTCTCTCGTCTAATAAATTTGTCAGTTGAAAAAAGATAATCATGAGGGTTGCTAGCAAACGATGTGATGAGATGACGATATGGCGGCGACCGAAATTTCAGTGATGGAATTATGGTGACCGAATCTACCGAAAGGTCAACTACACGCAAAGGCCTATTCCAAAAACAAATAATTATTCCTCAGGTCACAGCAGGCAACATCATATATGGTTACAGATCTTCCTGGTCCAATCAGACAATAACTATTGATTTAGCATATAACAAAAAGAAACGACTTCGATGGGGTTTGAACCCATGCCCCCGAAGGGAGGTGATTTCTAATCACCCGCGTTGACCACTTTGCTACGAAGTCTATTAACAAGTGTAGCTGGCGGGCATTGATCCCGCTGCCCCATGCATGCTAAGCACGTACTCTACCATTTGAGCTACAGCCACTTTGTTGTTGTCAGAAGAAAATTATGTATATTTGAACAATTAAGGATTGATCCACGAAGAAATGATAGTGTTCTATTTATCTTGTTTAATAGTACAGTAATTGGAAATAAACTTGAATATATACATAAAAAATGATTACAGTATTTGACTTGAAACATTATTTTCAGTGTAAAATGAATATTTGCGCACTTTTGTTCATTTACCATATTGAACATTATGCCCAAAAAATCAAATAGTAGTTGAAATAATTATGGGAAACAAAATAAATAGATATAGCATTATCAAAGAGTAGAGGAATCAAATACTATAATAACAAAGGAGTATTGTTGGTTCCGTCATTGTTCCCTTAATTATGCAAAAATACACGAAAACAACAACATTTTATCATCCGCATTCGTTTTGGATTTCCGATTCAGATAGTTGGAAGAACATTTGGCTTGATATTTAATTCAGAAAGTATCTGAGGGACATGTTTTTTTTTTTTTTTAAGCTGACCAACCCAAAGAATTCTCCACCATATTCGTCGAACGCTCAACTCCCCCAGCAAAACCTTCTCTCACCACCACCTCACTCTCCACTCCCACACCATCCAGTTCCATAAGAGGATGCTCATCAGCCAATTGGATAGAAGGCACAGAGAGGGCGCCTCTGCGATACAGTCATCCCCCACCTCTTCTACTATGGGACAACCATGCAACATGGATGAGGTCTCGCAGACTGACTCCTCTCCCTGCGCCAATCGAGGAGCATCAGGGGCTGAAAGAAAAGATAATGAGTTCCTCTCCTGGGCAAATACATTCAGGGATGAAACCCCCAATGCCTCCTCAGAACTAACCTGATCTATCCCAGGCCTCGAAGCACCGCCGAAGACAACATCGCCGAAGACACCACCACCACCTTTATCTTCATCGTCTCCACTCCCGCCGATCACTGACCCAGCAACTCTCCTCACGTGTTTTTCTTTCTACATCGTCCATACACGTTGGAGATAGACGTTAGCCGTATGAGCCAGTTTAAGAGTTTCCACCTCCTTAAGATCTTTGAGATGTCCTGAGGTGAAGGATCTCTGAGTTGCCAATGGTATGTTCTGAAAAGTGAAAAGGAGTCGGGGATAGTCAAAGTGGAGCTTGCGTAAAATAAGAATGCTTTATTTGTTTTAGAACCATGTAACCCTATTTACTACATGATATACGAATGTATGAACCCCACAGAAATGGAACATACGTGGGACACTTTGAAGCAGCTGTAACGTGTAAGAATGATTCAGACAAATCACTCGAACACAGATACCAGCAAACAAAAGCGGAGGGATGAGATACACAAATGAGCAGAAAAGGTCTAACATATATGACAGAATAAATAAACAAAGACATAGCAGGCCTTACTGAGTACAGGATTCCGCGAAGAGGAGTATATTAGATACGCTATGCATGCAATACGAGTTGAATTGAATTGAAATGAGTTGGGTTATCCACGCCTTTTCCTTTAGCGCTACTCGCTAAGTTCATTCGAGGGAAACAGATGCAGTGGTGAAAAAAAGAAAGTGAGCATGAAAGGAACGGACGAGAGAAAAGAAAGAAACATAACACATTGTATAATTAATAGATTGTCCAGAAGTTCACACTTGTTTCAAGATCTATACTTTGTTTGTTTGCGTGTACATGTAAATATAAATATAAATATAAATATAAATATGAATATAGATATACACATAAATACATGCATGTGCGATTTCTCTTTAGCCTTTTTTTTTCTTTTTGAAGAAATACAAGATGATAATACAAAGATGTGTTTAGATCACAAAAACACTTGACACGCTACTTCCCTCGTTTTCAAACCACAACGACGTGTTTTTCTTTCATTTTGTATTTCTTCCTTTCGTTTCCTTTCGTTTTGTTGTCTTTAAAAACCCTAATCTCTCTCTTACTGTTCTATTTTGGATCTCTTTGAGAATTGTTCTCTCTTGCTGTCATCGTCTCTTCTCTCTTCCCTCTTTTCTTCCCTCCTCTCCCCCATCCTGCCCTCCATTCTCTCTCTCTCAGCGTTGGGAGAGGGCAGGGGAGAGGAAAGAGGAGAAACACAGGGCGAAGGAGTAGGGGAAGGCAAGGGAGAAGGAGTAGGGGAGGGAGAAGGAGAAGAAGCGGTCTGAGGCTGCAAAAGCTGAGTGTTTTTTCCTTCAGTCCGTTCTCCAGCTGCATTTGCAGGAGCAGCGGTGGATTGCGGAGGAGTGTTGTCCTTATTTTTCTTCTTTTTCTTTTTCTTTTTGTCGTCTTTGTAGATGAAGACAGGGATGTCCTTCCTCCTCAAATAGTCCACTTCGACTGACATAGTATCCTTCTTCCCGACAAAGGAGTTGATGAGAGAGAGGAATGCGTTTGTTTCCTCAGATAGATCTAACACCTTGAGTCCCTCTGCTGAGTCTTGGTTTACGCTGATTCCGATGAAAGAGTAACGCACTACCTCCTCCTTCTTCTCCACAGCGTTTTCTCCGTTTGCAACTAGTGCCTCTGTCTCCTTTTCCTTCGCCTTGTCTTCTGCCCCTCCTTGGGTAGGAAATAGGAGTTGGGGTGAGGGTGGATTACGAGTATTTCTTTATGGAAGGAACTGTTTTTTTCCTGAAGAATATTCACGAACATTCTCATCTTGGAATCCAGCCACCCTCCCCACACGTCCATCTCCTTCTCGGTGCTTGTTTTCGCTGTAACTCTGATGTAGAGGGAGTAGGACGCAAAGAAGGTGTTGTTCTGAGTGAGGTCCGAGTAGAAAGATCTGATCTCCGCCCGGAGAGAGGCAAGCGAAGAGGCAGATGCTGAGGAAGAGGGGGAGGAGACCGAAGAACCTGTGGTGGAGGAGGTAGAGGCGGAGGTAGAGGCGGAAGAGGGCGATGAGGGAGATGCGGGGAGGGGGAAGCATCTGCAGCTTTCTGTGCCTCTGCCTCTTCCTTTTTGTTTTTAATGAATTCCTCCCTCATGTTTTTGAGTCTCACCATGATGTCCTCCCCCCTCTTAAGCTCAGCCATGATGATTCTCTTCGTAGGGATGCACACGTTGTGTGTAGAGTTCATGTAAGGGAAGGCGGGGGTGATGACGGGGAAGAGGTCGAGCTTGTCCTTGGGGTTCGTCTTCGAGTCCCAGATGGGAAGGTTAAGGAAGGGGTCGAGGTCCATGCGACAGAGAAAGATGGGAGCAGGCCAACACCACATGTAGAAGAAGTAGAAGAAACGAGAGAGGAGGAAGGAGGGGAGGGCTGCAGGGTACACCTGACATACTCTGGCCGTTAAAATAGCCCAACTCACTCCTCCTAGGAATCCACATACGTTGGAGTATACGCCACGACCTGGGGAGAAAAGGGAGGAGGGGGAGGAAGAATAGAGAGAGGAAATATTAGATAAAGAGGGGACATCAAACAGGAAGGGGAAGAGGAGGGGGAGGAAGAAGAAAGGAGGAGAAGGGAAGAGAGGAAGATAAGATAGATGGTGTAGAGGAGGGAGGAAATGAGAGGGCACTTACGCTTGGCCCAGAGCTTAATGACACGGAGAGTAAGGCGAAACGACTCCACGTTGGGAACTAACTGCAGGATCTTATCTGTTACTCGACAACTGAACAACACAGACACATACATAGACACATACACATACATACACACACAGTCACATATGCACAATTATACGTACGTCAAATCACAGAGAAAGATTAACCGAGAGGGAGATTTAGAGGTAACATTAGGAGAGAGAGATTTAGAAGAGAGACACGAGTACAAATTGAGCAAGCGCAACAGCAATAAGAGAAAAAAAGAGTATACAGTGTGGGGTGAGAAAGAAAGGGGACATGAATGACCACAAAGGGAGAAGGAAGGGAGAAGGAAGGGAGAAGGAAGGGAGAAGGAAGGGAGAAGAAAGAAAGAGTGAACAAATGCCTAAGAAACGATACAAAAAGCTTACCCGTTGAGCGAGAGTTCTGATTTTTTTGTCAATGCTCTTCAAGTACTTGTTATCGTAGATCTGGAAATCAGCGGGGATCTTGGAGTATGCCAACATAGAGAAGAGGAGGTCGAACTCTATCCCATCAAACTTAAACGTCATTATGGGCACATACGCGTCGGGAACAGCCTAGAAAGGAGGAGGGGAAGGGGAAGGACGAGATGGGGGGAGGAAGGATGGGTAGCATGAAAGTATGCGCATGTATAGTCAAACATGTTAATAATACGAATGAATGGATGTCTACGAAATGCAGTATCTCTTCTCTGTTCCTCTCTTTCCTTCTTGTTCTTATTTGCATGAATGCGCCTGTGCTTGTGTATATAGATGTATGCATGTTAACTTACGGTGAATTCCTGCACGAGAGGGTGTTGCGAGAGGATGGCAGAGAGAGAGGTAAAGAAGTCTTCTCTGGTGATTTTGCTGGGACTCACACATAACATATCGATATCACCTCCTCTGTTGTGCACTCCAAGTCGAAACGAACCAAACGCAAAAGTCTGTGGGGAAAGGGAAAGAAAGGGGAAGGAGAGGGAAGGGGGGAACAGCGAGGAGAAAGGGAAATTATTAGAGCAAATAAGATTAGAATCAAATTAACAATATGCAGTTTTCATATTCATATTAAACAAACATATGACAAGGGAAAAAAAGGGAGGGAAGGAACGGAAACAATATAGATGGAGGTAAAAATGAGGACAAAAAAAATGGGAAGGGAAAAAGAGAAAGGAAAATAGAGGAAAGGAAAACCGAAGAAAGGAAGGACAGAAAAGGACAGTAGAATAAAAAAACATGACAGGACAAGGAAAATAAGTGAAAAATGACATTGGAAGAGAGTGGGAACGAAGAAGGGGAGACAAGGGAATGGCGATGAACAACAGAGGAAAGGAAGAGGACAAGAACATAAAAAGTTGAGAAGAGAAAAAAAAAAAGAAGAAAAGAGGAAAAGAAAACTAGAATCAAAGAAGGAAAGAGGAGGAGAATAAGAGGGGTACCGGGAAAAGAATAGGCGTAAAGGAAAGATATAGAGAGGAGATGAAGCGGAGAGGAGTGGAAAGGGAATGGACGAAATGGAGAATAGGGAAGAAGATAAAAGAGAGGAAAGGGAAAAGAGAGGAAAGGGAAAAGAGAGGAAAGGGAAAAGAGAGGAAAGGGAAAGAGAGAGGAAAGGGAAAAGAGCATGAGAGAACAGGAATGACAGAAAAGAGACGAAGAGAGGGGATAATGAGGCGAGGGAAAGGGAGACAAAGGGAAAGAAGAGAAAGGAAAGGGAGGGAAAGGGAGGGAAAGGGAGGGAAAGGGAGGGAAAGGGAGGGAAAGGGAAGGGCCAGCGAAAAAGAGGCGAAAGAGAAAAGAATGAGGGAAATGGAGCAAGAGACAAGAAGAGAACAAGCTCGCACTGCCTTCTTTTGCTCTTTTTCACTCCCCTTCTCTCATCTTTTCCCTATTCTTTGAGTATTTCTATTCGTTTTTTTTGTACTGGTTCACTTCCTTTTTTTTTTTTTTTTTTTTTTAATGAAACACTGCAAATAAAAACACTTCCTTTCTGCCTCCTTCCTTTCTCTACCTTCTCCTCCTCTTCCATCCCTTTTTCTACCCTCCCTTCCTTCCCCTCTCACTCCCCTTTCCTTCCTCCCCCATCTTCCCACCTTCTTTCTCTTCCCTCACCGCTTCCTCCTACTCCGTTACCACATGCTCTTCCCTTCCTTGCTCTTCTCTTACCCTGCCCTTCTAATCGCATTCGCTCGCATTCTCCTTTCCTTCTCGCTATCATTCTATCTTCGCTCACCCTCACTCCTTCTTCTCTCACCCTCCTCTCCTCTTCGTCTCTTTCTCCTCCCCATCCACTCCATTATCCTTCACTTCTACTTCCCTTTTGCTACATCCCTTGTTCCCTTACACCACTTCCCTACCCTTCTTTTCTCCCCTCATTCCTACCCTTCCCCCCTCTTCGATATCGACATTTGCATCCAAACACAAGAATAACATACGCTACGAACCAAACGACGAACACTACAAAACAAAAAGGAAAGGAAAAATAAGGAAACAAAAAGAAAAAGAAGAAGACAAAAAGAAGAAGAAAGAAAAGGATAGAAAAGAAAAGAAAAGAAAAGAAAAGGAAAGAAAAGGAAAGGAAAAAAAAATGAAATGAAGTGGAATAAAAGGAAATACGATGAAATAAAAGGAAGGGGAGGGAGAAATAAAAATAAAAGGTAGAAGAGATGAGATGGGTGGGATGGAAGTGAAGGAGAATGAAAGTAGGAGAATGAAAGAAATGAGATGAATAGTAGTGAAGTGGGATGAAATGGGTTGGAGTGGATGTGAATGCAAGTGATACAACAGCGATCACACATTTATTCAAACAAAAGAACAGGATAAAAGAAAAGAAAGAAGACAAAACAACAAAATAAACAAAGAAAAGGGAAGAGAGGAAAAGAAGAAAAGAGACAATAGAAGAAAAGAAACAAGAGGATAGATAGAGAGGGGAATAGAAGGATAAAGGAATGCAATAGAAAGCAAAGAGAAATAAAGACGACAAAACAAAAAGGCAAGTAAAGACACGTATGCCCATTGGAAGAAGGTGAATAGAAGAAAAAATAAAGGACAAAGGAAAAGACAAATACAAAAGAGAGAAACGAGAAAACATTCAAATAAAGCGCTAGGGGGTTTTCACACCGACACACACATGTGCACACATTTATATATGTACACACACATGCACATCTACGAGTGCATGTGTGCTCCTTATTTCATGACGTTGAATCATCATTTATACTACCAGCTAAACTGACAAACATTGATTTACAGATACGTACACTGGGGTACGCATATACACATAAATATACACACTAACCTTGACAACATCTCCTTCTAGATGTTCTTCTGGGATGTTCTGCTTTCGAAGCTCTCCTTTCGCCCACGTCTGAATTATCTCTGTCATTTGACTCAACACCTGCACACGCACACACACACACATATATATAGAGAGAGAGAGACGATAGAATAAACACAATCCAAAGCGAAAGAATGGTCGATAATAGCATAACATGGCGTAAGAATCAGAATAGAGTCTTATCGAGAAAGAGAGGAAGGGGTGAAAGGAACAATGAGTAGGTGAGAAACAGAGAGAGTGCCTATCAGAGAGGGTGCGAGTAGAGAAGAGATATGCAATACCTTGACTCTGTGATCCTTCTCTTCGTCAGATTCAAACAGACCCTGATCAACGAGGAACGACTTCAGCTCCTCTGAAGCGATCTTGTCGAACTCACTCATCTCCACGTTGATCACCGTCTCTGCTGCATCCGCACGAGAGCTATATACACACACATAGTTACACACATGCATGATTGATCTTTCATTATTCACTGTTCATGGTTGACTGGGACGACAAACATTATTATTTCACGTGATTAATCAATTATATATAAGATCCACCCACAGACTATTATACACCGATACAAACATACGAGTTACAGAGTTTAGGACTTACCCAGCAGCAGTTGTCGAGCTGCCATTCGCACCGGATTTGTTTTGTCTCTGAAGAAATGACATTATTTCTTCATACACTGTAGGCCCAAATAGTTTGTTTGATGAGACAATAAGCAACAAAAAGTAAAATAAGTTAGACACAGTTCTTTCCCAAACAACATGCAATTATATAGAGCACACTCATCATATTTGATACATACATATCTTGTTTCGTCAACATCGAATCACGCACAAAAGAAAACAACGTAGTAACTGTACAAGAAAAAACACATAATTATCACATTAATAAAATATTCAAAAACAGAGGGAGAAAATGTGCTGAGCAGAAGCAAGAAACAGGCAAATATTGGAGAGTAAATCGTGCATACACATATAGAGGTGACTATTCACTCGCATAGATAACTCAAGAAAAACCCACAATTGTATCGATGAATAAAGGAAGACAACTGTCAGTACATCGGTAGATATTTCGCATTAAAAATCCAGATTAAAGAGGCCATAAACACCGCTACTATTTACCCAATTCCAGAGAGTCAGCGATCCAATTACATACATACATACCAGTATATACAATACTATCATATTGCATACATACATGCATCTTTTTAAATCAACATTTTCCTTTCCTTAAAATGTTTTTTGAACTTTTGAATCCCTTCAAGTCGAGAAGGCAGTGCTATCACGTGCCTTTTCTCCCCTTCTAAGCAATTTACTCTCGTGCTATCATTTGGATCAAGTTTGCCAATATATCAGTATTTTACAAAACATAATGGCGCTTTTTCCAGTTCTATATCAAACAGTTTCGAAGTTTTTGCAAAAGTAATGGTAGTCACGTTTGTTTTGAAATGAACGAGAGCCATACACACACTGGGCCAATGACATCATTTTACTGAAAATACAGGAGTGCGTACTATTATCTTTGCCTTTACATCAACACAGAATGATTAACAATTCATGCTCAAAATAATAAGTTGACGTATGCTCTTTTGCGTGTTTTGGTTTGATTTGATTTTGATTTGATTTTATTGCTTTCTAGTCAGATCTAAATAGTAAACACACAACGAACAAAAACGAAACAATGCATACAATACACTTGTTTTAAGAATAATAAATAGCAGATATTGTAGATAAACAAATATGCACAAACATCCATTACTAGAGCTATGAAAAGCAACAATAGAAAATGCTTACAGATGATATATACTAAAGTTCACAAAATGCAAGAAAAAAAAAAAGAAAAAAGAGAAACAACAACCTACTGTGATTACAAAGAGCTACACAATGAGCGCAAACAAACATGGAAGATATGTTACACAGCATGGACATAACAAATAAAAACGAAGTGGAGGGAATGAGCTGGAGGGGAGGGAGAATCAGAAGCAACAATGAGGGGGGGGAAAGAGGGGGAAGAAAGAAGAAGATGAGCACGGTAGAAGAGGAAACGAAAAATGGCAGATATAGATATCAAACAAATATGATAGAAAATAAAATTGAACGCTAAGGAAAATAAAAGGAAACATAAGGGGAGGGGTGGGGGGCGAGGAGGAAAGGAGGAAGGGAGGGAAAGAGGAGGAAGGGAGGGGAAGAGGAGGAAGGGAGGGGAAGAAGAGAAATAGAGTGAGAGAGCCAAGACGAATTGAAGAAATACGTTTGCTTTCGTAGGGACAGAGAAACAAACAGAAAGTGGACAAGTGAAGGAGAAGGAGAAGAAAAGAGAAGGATAAGGTGAAGAGGAAAAGAGAAGGAGAGAAATAGGAAAAGAAAAAGAGGAGAAAGGAAAAGAAGGAAAAGAAAAGAAAATGGAGGACAGTGATATAGCGAAGGGGAGGAGAGGGGTCAATACGAGAGGACGGAACAGAAGAGGGAAGATGACGAGCGGAGAGAAGAGGCAACATTCCGATAAAAGATTCGATGGTCAATAGTATAATACACAGATAGAATAAGAAAACGAAGGCGGAAGGGAGGGAAGCAAGAAGAGGGAAGGAAGGAGGAAAGGCAGGAGGAAAGGGAGAAAGAGGAGGAGGAGAAGGAGGAGAGAGAGGAGGAGAAGGAGAGGGAGGAGGGAGAGGGAGGAGGAGTAAGGAGAGCACGGGGGATATACAAGAGAAGAAGAGAAGGAACGTGATCAAGAGATGGAGGAAGTGAATCACAGAAACATCGACGAAGGGGAAGACGAAGGGGAAGACGAAGAGGAAAAGAAGGGCGAGGAGGTGCGAGAGAAGAGAAAGGAAGAGGGAGGGAGGCGGAGGGGGATACGAGTGGAGGAAAAGAAGAAGAAAAGAAAAGAAGGAAAGGAAGGGAGGGCAATAAAGAAAAAGAAGAAAAGAGAAGAAAAGAGAAGAAAGGAGATAGAGAAAGGAGAAATGTTCTTTTTCCTTTCTTCTCCACTCTTCCTTTCCTTTCCCCCTCATCCTTCTCTTCTTTTGCTCCCTTCTTCTTTCTCTCTCCCTCCACTCTCCACACTCGATGAATCGATCATATTCATTACTTTTCCTTCTCAACCTTCTTCTTCCGCTTCTCACTTCCTCCCCTCCCCCCTCCCCCTCCCTCTATCTCATCTTTCTCGCTCCCCCTTCTCGTAGCCTCTAGCCCGTTTAACACGCACTCCAATTTCCTTATTCCAGCTCTCCATCTACTTCTCTCTCTTCTTCCTCTTCATACCCAATCTCTATCCCCCTCCTTCCGAGTCATTCTCTTTCTCCCCCATACTTCCCCCATTTCTCCGTCTTCTCCCTCAACGTATTTCTCTCTCCTTCCTTTTCCTCCATTTATTTTGACCCTGTCTCTATTCTTCCCTTCCACTTCCACTTCCCTTCCCTTCACCCCCCTCTCCGCCGCGCTTCCTTCCCTTCTCGCCCTCTTTCTTTCCATTCTCCTCACACCCATCTCTTTCAAGAATGAGAGTGATAGAGAAACACATTTTGGTAGATATTAATTCCTGTTCCCAGATTTTTTGCTGGGAGACTGAATAGACCTAGAGGAAAGGGGAGACTCCTCTTCTGTCCCACCGAGGGGGTTGTGGGAGCCTTTGTGATATTGAGCCTCCCTGCAGAGGAGGTGGGGCGGGTGGAGGAGGACACGGAGGTGGAGGAGGATGAGGAGGACTTGACTATGTTGAGTTTCGAGACAGGAGTCTTGGTCTCGGATACAGATCCTGAGCGAGGGCGGACTATGTTCAAACGGGAAGCAGAGGTCGTCGCAACAGGGGTTGAAGCAGTCTTCGTCGTTGACTTTACCACAGACAAAGACCTCGGCCTGGCCACAGGAGTCTTCGTCTCTACCCTCACCTACAACAATACATGCAGTTATTCACACATGTATGGACATATGTACGCAGATGCATATACACACACACATCCGCATAGATGTATACATACATACACATGTATGCATTTACAAACAGCGACAAACATACCAAACATCCACCTTTGTTAGTCATGCATTGATTGGAATCACAACTGTCGGAATACTCACCATAAATGATAAGAAAACAAATCGAACATCTCAGGAAGTAAAAATGAAACAGAACCACAACACAACACTCAACATACAGCAGACGTAGGTCTGGAGGGGGTAGCAGAGCGAACGGACGAAACCCTGGAAGCAACGCTATTGGTTGCAACTGCCCTTCTAACGTTGGCAGTGTTATTCAAACCCTTGATCTGAAACTTCGTCACATTCTCCTCATATGGAATAATCTTCGCCAGAGGCTTAGGCAAGTTAGAGAATCTTTCATCTAAAGTTGCATATTTCTTCACAGGAGCATTCAAATCCTCGTGGCTCATCTACCCTACACATATTTAGAACAACCATCAATATAAAACTTGCTTAGTTTGACATTTTTTCTTTCGTTCTCGTGCACCAACGGATTCATGAAAAAAAAGGAACAATAAAAAGCACAAATTGACACAATTATCATAAAATCTGATAACACAAAAATGAAAAAAACAAGGAAATCCAAACAACGGAAACATATTTATCTAAGTGCATATCGCTTTCATTCCAAAACAAGTTTAATAGCTTGGTAAATAAACAAAACCTAACGTGGAAAATAGTATTCTTTGCCTGGTTTGGCCTCAAATTTGTCTCCACTGTGAGAATTTCACGTAAATATCCTATCTAGACAGATATTTATTTTCATTCCTTTGACCATGTTCTCGCCACTAAACTAAGACTCGGAAGCAATTTATAGATAACATGTCTTATCGTGTGTACCAGCGTCAGTTCAAGAAGCACACCGCTATTGGGGTAAGTTAGAAACAAAACGTTTATTTTTAATTTTTTTTTGTTATATTTCCCAAAGAATGCGGCGGTCTCCCTAACTCATTGAGATACCAACTAATCGTTTTATTTGCATGCTCACTGTTTTTACAGAATGCTTTGAAGAAGGTTTACGGAGTTGGTCAGCAAGAAACTTCGAAAATCTGCACTCACTTTGGAGTTAACCCCTCTACCCCTTTTCAACCTTGCTCACGATATTGTGGACATTAACTCTTACTTGGAGAACACTTACGTTGCTAAGGGAGATAAGTTGAGAGAAATTGGAGAGCACATTCGTCGTAAGATTCGTATCGGAAGTTACCAGGGACAGCGTCACCAGTACTGTCTACCTGTGCATGGACAACACCGCCGTAACAACGGAAAGACTCAAGGAAACCTCGGAGCTGACAGAGCTCGTTCTTGCCAATTCCAGTTGGCTCACCACCGCGACACGAAGAAGTTGTACACGAAGAAGCACACTGAGATCCCTGTTGTCAACGATGCTTAAATACTTTCAACCTACCTCATGACGATAATTATATTTCCTCTCATTTTTGTTTTGTTCTATTTTAGTGCCCCAACAACAACTCATGTCTTTTCATTTCACTGTTAATTATTTATTCGTTGAAACAATTCTATTTTTATTTCCCCTTTCATTACCCACCGCCCCCTCCTCCCACCTTTATTTTTTCTTTGTTTTTTGTCTTAGTGATTTGCTAATTTTCTTTTTCGTTTGCTCTAGTTTACTTTTTGTAAGCTCCACTCATATGTGTATTCTCATGCTGCTATTCCCAAATATCCGCATTGGCGTAGAACTGTAGGTTTTTTAGTTTC
This sequence comes from Drosophila quasianomalipes, assembly GCA_035043665.1. Taxonomy (NCBI): domain Eukaryota; kingdom Metazoa; phylum Arthropoda; class Insecta; order Diptera; family Drosophilidae; genus Drosophila; species Drosophila quasianomalipes. The sequence goes on along the minus strand of JAWNMU010000614.1, from coordinate 38,335 downwards.
TGCGAGCAACCCTCTTTGGAGTCTCGACTATAGTAATAAATAAATAAATAAACAAACCCAGTTAAACTAGGTCAGTTCACTTCCTTAGGTTCTTCGCCTCCTGCAACTGCACCCGTTAGCTCCACTCAAGATCACACTTTCATTCAGAACGGGTCTCAATGCACAACATTTCATACAAATGCTCACACGCTTTCCCACAGCTGACAATCGAAGGGCGTTCTTCTTTTTTTAGCTCGCGATTTATTTAACATAAAAAGTCCCTAAGAACATCACATTCTAAGAGCGCACGACTTCAACGCTCCTGATCCATAATGGTACAACTAAACAGAAGTCAATCACTGTAGGCTATGCACATGTACATGCTAGGGACTCAATGCCTTACCTTTTATACATTATAGGCTAAACAAGTGCATGTCGGCTGACTGATAGAGGTGTGTTATTCGTAAATTGCTTTATTATTTGTTTTTCGTTTGCTGGTAATGTAAGACTGTTTTTTATATTCCTATTCATGCCTCGATACTTTCCATACATGGCACGAAATAAAAAAAAGACAACAAGAACCATATACAACTAAACGAAAGATATCAAAGGAATGAGAAGACAGGGGGAACAGACACATGAAAGAGAAGAAACGGAACAATTTCACACATATAAAATATCATAGAAGAGAAAGACACGTACAAGAAAGAAAAACAAGAAAGCTAACACTACTGAAGAGAAATAATGCATGCGGAAATATGAATGCACACAACGCACATATCCACACGTGGAGGAGAATACGAGGAAGACATACAAGTGAATAAGAAGGAAAAAATACCGAAAGAACTAAAAAACAGGACAAAATGACAATACGAGACATACATACATACACACACACACACACACACATACTCAACCAACACATATATACGTGACTCAACACAATTCACTCCTAATACACACCCCTTTTCATCCTCTTCCCTCTTCCCTCCCTCTCCCCGTCCCTTCCTTTCCTCGCCTGCCTTTATTTCCTGCGCTCTTCCAAATTCACCAAGCGCGCTCCTTCTATTTCTTTCCCTTCTCACTCTTGCCTTCCCCTTCTTGCCTTCCTTTTCCTTCCTTTCCCTCGTCTCACCTACAACCATCCTTCTTTCCTTTCTCTTCATTTTCCCTGTAAATGCCTTTCTTCCCATCCTCCTTTCCTTTCCCCATCTTTTCTCTCCCGTTCCTCACTTCTCTTTTTATCTCTTCCGCTCTCCTTATCCTCCTATGCCCTTTACATCCTCTTCTTCCCCTCGTGTTCGTATACAGCGATGGAGGTGCAGGTTCTTTGCCATGTCAATTGTCTGGATCTGTTCTTCTTGTACTGTCTTCACATTGTCTTCCTTCAACAGCAACAACGCCAGGTACTCCACAGGGTCAGAGGGACGCATTATGTCCAGGATCTAAGGGAAGTACACACAGAAGGTATGGAGAAAACATGGGGAGAATGAGGGAAATACGGGAAAGATAGAGAGTGAATAGGAGACATGCAGGAAAATAGGTGGGGGGGGCGAGGGGGGATATGGAGAGAGTATGGGGGAGATATGGAGGAGTATGGGGGAGATATGGAGAGAGTATGGGGGAGATATGGAGGGAGTATGACGGGGGTGGGGAGGAGATATGTGGGTAGAATAGAGTAGAGTGGTCAAAGAGAGAGAAGAGAGAAGGGAGAGCGAGGGAAGGAGGAGGACGAGATGGGACGATGTGATCGCATTGGATTACCTGAAGACACTTGTTGAGAGTGGGAAATACGTTGGCAAGCAGGTACTGTTGGTGCGAGAGGTGAGCGGAGGGAGGGGAGAGAGTCTCGGAGGAGTGGAGAACAGATAGAAGAGCAGAGGTTCCTTCTTCCACTGTTTTATTGTTCACAATCACCGCTCCCCCGGTTCCCGTGCCCTCCTCCGCTGCACACTTGATGAGTTTCTTTTTGATTCCGCCGATGCGATCCTCCGATGCCCCCTTTCCCTTTGAGGAGGTGGAGGGAGGAGGAGTGGAAGAGAATTGGCGGGAAGATTTTATCCTAGAACAAATGTCTCCGACAGGACACTGAATGTACACGACTCGGACGGGGTAGTAAGGTGAAAAGATCTTCTGGAGCTCGAATGCGACAACACGGTGATGGAAAGGGATGACCATAACGACAGTCTTTGAGTCCTCCAGGGCCTTAGTGATGGTGGAGGGAACTGCCCAGTGAAAGATCTCGTCCTTCGACTTGGACTCACTCCACGTCAACAAAAACTTATTCTCATCTGCGAAAAAGAAGAACAACAGAGAGAGGCGAGGGGGGAACAGAAGGAGTCGAGTATAAGAGAGGGAAGGGAAGGGAGGAAATAGAAGAGTGAGGAAGAGAAGTGAAGGGGGAATGAGAGATGCGAAGGAGTAAGGAGCGGGGAAGAAATACGAGGAAGGAAAAAAGAAAAAAAAAACAGATAGATAGGGGAAATATTCGAAATTATTGACACAATAAACATGAAGAGTATCCAACATTCGTGACCAAATACAACACACAAAAGCGAGAATAAGAAAAAAAACAGATATGGAAAACAAAAACAAAAACATGAGAGGTGAAGGAATAAACAAACGGGATGAACATAAACACACCTCTGTACTTGAAGAAGTCCGTCTCAGAGAGTGCTATTTCGTGGTTGGGATCAATGTCGGACCGAAAGTCCTTTCCTGTGCTCACGAAACCATCTGTCCTCGTCGAAATCAAACGCAGGAAAACGTATCTAGGATCGTCCTCTAACTCATACATGGCCCTATTCGTTAACGTCTTCTTCCCACTCTGGGCTGCAGTTCCAATACCATACATAATCAAATATACCCCACACATTAGCTGGAGTTGATGAGCCATAAAACACGCGTCCCTTCGCAAATAGAAAAATTCTATGTCTAACATTCAACAAGATACATCTACTTACGAATTCCTGTGATTAGATACAGTGACATCTTCTATTTTCAAAGTTTTGAATAGACCTGTAGAGCTAGCTACACAACTAGACATACACGTACAGTCGTTTGTTAGGGCAACTAATATTCGTAAACTGCGATTTGCCAGTGAAGATAACATTCTCCTACCAAAACAATATTCTGAAGAAAAGTAATAATACATACAACAATTGAAAAACAAAAGAGTTTCTAAACTCAGATAGAGTATGAGCTAATAAAAGAACAAAATGCACCAGCGACTACAAAGGAATATTAATTACAAATACAAGTTGCTCTCTTCTTCTTCAGTTCTCAATTTGAGGATAACAGTAACCGCTGATCAATGTCTCAATTTGACAAACACAAACCCTTTTGGCTTGGCGGGAGAATAACCCCAAAATACAGAGAAATACATTAAACAACTTTTAGAAAAAAAAAAAAATTCTCACTAGATACATACAGACAAACAAACAAAGAAGTTCACACACACATTTTTGAGCTACGTTCATTAGTGCTTCTGTGAGATTTGCAGAAATTGACTGAGTGAAAAAGTTCGTATGAATAACAATGCTAAGAATGGCCCAAAGACAGCAGCAGAAGGCATGCCCTTCTCTTACCTATGCAAAATGTTCAGGAAAGTATCAAATTCACCTAAATATTCCCACAAGAAAGAGTATATATTAAGGGTAAGCGAATATTTTCCGTGTAGTGTGATTTGAAATAGACTGAGCTAGACAAACTTTAAGTTGCTTTCTGTGATTTATTGCACACATCTTGAATATTTTAAGTTGAACCTGAAAAGAATATTGATCTAATGAGTATAGTATGTCGGATCATATGTGTGTTTTCCAAGTAGACATTCAAGGCGGTTCGAGAGAAGGACCCTGCGTGCTCTTTGTACCCACTAATGCGACTGACCGTGCCTCAATGCGACAGAGAGAGGGAGTACCGAATGAAGGAGAAACTCATCGCCGACAACTGCATCGCAGCACTGGAGATTTCAAAGACGAGTACACATGCTTTGGCTTTGAAGAACTTCAAACAACCGATGTATGTGAACAAGGCTTGCGGGGGAGGGGAGAGGCTGGGGACTTTGCAGGGGTTTTGATGAGTGTGATGAGAACGAGGAAAGCACAGCCTTACCTATCATCATCTGGGTACTCACCTTCCTCTTCATCTCACTCTGTTTTCTATGTAAACCAGTGGTTGAATGCGTTAGGAGGAAGAAAGGAGGCGATGAGAGAAGTTCTGGGAGAGGGGAAGTGGTCAGGGGAGAAGGAAGAGGAGGAGGAGGAGGAGGGGGAGGAGGAGGAGGATAAAGATGAGGGTGACGGTTGGGAAGAAGATGAAGAGGAAGAAGCAGATGGGGATGAGGGGGTGTGGAAAGAGAGAGGGGGAATTGGTGGAGTGGAAAAGGGAAAGACGTAAGGGAGAAAGAGAAGGAGAGGGAGAACACAGAAGAGTATACAGAGGGCGTGTAGGAGGAGGAGGAAGACACAGAGGAGAGGGAGGATACGGAGAAGAGAGTGGTTGGGGACACAGAGGCAACTTTTTTTTTGGCGGGAAACTGATCGAAAAGAGGACAGCAAAGGCTTTGTTCTGTAGGCTACTAGAGGACTTTGACCCGGAAGAAATATTTTGGATAGTAAAAATAATTCTAAAAGATATTTCTCTGGGAATCGGAGCTGACTCAGTGATGAAGATTGTAAATCCTTCTGCACAACTGATTTTCAACGCTACCCATTCCCTTCTTGCTGTGTGTGGAGAAAAACAAGAGAGAGAGATAGAAAGAGGGAGGGAGAAGAAGAAGGAGGGTGAAAGGGAGGGCGCGAAGGAGGGGAAGGAGAAAGAAAAGATAATAGAGGGGAAGGACGTGAAGGAGGAAGAAGAGGAGGAGGATGAGAAGGAAAGAGAGGCGAATTTAAAAAGAGAAATGGAACTTTACATACTAAGAGAAAAAGAAAGAGAAAAAGTAAGGGAGAAGGAAAGGGAAAGGGAAAGGGAAAAGGAAAAGGAAAAGGAAGGAGGGAAAGAGAGAGATGGAGAGAGGGAGAGAGAAGGATATATACGCGAATCACGGTCTTTCTTTCCTTCCCCCCGCCTCATCCCCTTCTCTTTCTCCCCCCGCCTCATCCCCTTCTCTTTCTCACCCCTTTCCTCCTCTTCCTCTCTCCCCCCCTTACCCTTCTTCCCCCTCTTCTTCCCCCTCTTCTTCCCCCTCTTCTTCCCCCTCTTCTTCCTCCTCCTCTTCCTCCTCCTCGTCATCTTCTCCTAATGTTGCTTCTCGCCGCCCTCCTCTTCGTCGCCCCCCCCTCGCTCTTCCTTGCTATTCCCTCCTAACCTTCTTCATACGCTTCTCCCCCATCCCTCCCTCCTTCCCTCATCAGCTCCTCTCTTCCTCTGTTCCCCTCTTAAACCCATGCTTTGCAGAAACATCCCTTTCCCCTCCCTCCCCCTATTCTTCTCATCTCCTCCACCCCCCTCTCTCCTTCTTTCCCCCCTCCCTCTTTCTCTCCCTCACCTCCACTCGACCCTTCCTTCTCTCCCTCTCCTTCCTCCCCTTCTTCTGCCTTCCTTAACTCCCTCCCCTCCCCTCCCCCACCCCCTCATCCCGTCCTCTCTCCCTTCCGCCCCCCCCCTCCGCCCCCTCTACCTCCTTTTTTGGAATAGAGCCTAAAATAGACGGAGAGAGAATGTTGCTACATAAGAAGGGAAGCGACATCAGATTGCATTCGAGGAGGGGAGTCGACTACACATACAGGTTCTCCTATCTGTCCTCTCTCTCGCCCCTCCTCCTCCTCCTCCCTCCCTCCCTCTGCCTCATTCTTGACGGGGAAGTGGTGGCGTGGGATGCGAAGAAAGGAAAACCACTTCCATTTGGATCAAACAGGTCAGTGCGAGTGGAGGAGAGAGAGAAGGGCGGGGGTGGGGGAAGGGGAAGGGGAAGGGGAAGGGGAAGGGGGGAGCGAGAGGAGGGAGAGGAGGGAGAGGAGGAAGAGGAGGAAGAGGAGAGAAAGGAGGCGAGGGAGGGCAAGGAGAGGGAGGAATATGGGGGAGAGAAGGAGGAGGCGGGGGAGAAGAAGGAGAGGGAAAAGTGGAAGGAGAAGCAGGCGAGGGAGAGAGAGAGAAAGAGGTGGATTTAAGATACTTCGTTTTTGACATTTTGTTTGTAGGGATGCTGAAATATGAGGAGGAAGAAAGGGGAGGGAGGGAGATGGGGGAGGTGAGGGGGGAGGGGGGGAGCCAGAGGATGAAAGGGAGGAAAACACGGAACGGACCGAGCGAAGAAGGGGAAGTGGTGGGCGTGAGTTTGATATCTTTGAATTATATGCAAAGGAAAGCTATCCTAGCCATCCTCTTCGCTTTCTCCCCCTTCTCCCCCTTCCCTCCCTCCCTCTACTCTCCACTCATCTCGTTCGCCTCTTCTCTCTCCCCAACCTATCTCTCATCGTTTTTATCATCTTCTTCTTCTTCACTCTCTCCTTCCTTCTCTACGTTTCCTCCTTCCCCTCCTTCCCCTGCCTCCTCTTCTTCCTCTGCCTCCCCTTCTTCCTCTCCCCCACTTCCTAGCCCCATTACTTTCTCTCCTCCCTCCTCTTCTCCTTTCAGAAGTTCCCCTTCCCCCGTCCTCGCGCTTCCTCCTCTGTCCTTTCGAAATTCTTAAAGGAGAGAAGGTGGGGGGGAGGCCAGAAATAAAACAGAGGTTGAGGAGGGAAAGGGAGAGGGGGATGGAGGGGTATGTGTCGAAAAAAACGAGGGCAACGTATTCTTGTGGAGGAAGGGGGAGGAGTGGGTGAAAGTGAAGCCGGACCACGTAGAAGGAATGTCGGATACAGTCGATCTGGTGGTTATCGGCGGATTTTATAGGTCAGGAGGGGGTGGAGATAGGAGGAGGAGGAGGGAGGGGGAGGGGCGGGGGCAGGGGAAGGGCAAAGGGAGAGGGAGAGGGAGAGGGAGAGGGAGAGGGAGAGGGGAGAGAAGGAATGGATGCGGAGGTTGAAGAGGACGAAATAGGATGCTTCCTATTGGCTACGAAAGGAGAGGGAGGAAGGGTAATGACGATCGGAAAGGTATCAGGAGGAGTGGGAGGGGAAGAGCTGAGGAGTCTGAGGAGGAGGATGATGGGGAAATGGAGAACATTCGACTGTGTTCCCAAGGAAGAGAGGGCAGAACTCGGGGGGTGGGAGGGGACGAGAGAGACGAGACCCCACGTGTTCTGTTCGTTTTCAGAGGGAGTTGTCGTGGAGGTCATCGCCTATGAACTTCTTTCTTGCCTACCCTCACTCTACTCCTCCTCCTTCTCCCTCCGCTTTCCCAGAATTAAGAGAATCAGGTGGGATAAAGGGCCAGAAGATGTAACAAGCATAGAGGAAATACGAATGATCGCCCGGAAACACGGCGCACACTACGCGGGAGGAACGGAAGAAGCAGAGGTAGGAGAAGGCGGAGGAGGAAAGGAAAGGGAAAGGGAAAGGGAAAGGGAAAGGGAAAGGGAAGGAGAGGCAAAGAAGGGAGGGAAAAATGGAAGGGGAGGAGAAGAAGAAGCAAGAGGAAGAGGAGAGGGGGTAAAGAGGGAGAGAGAAGAGGAGGAGGAGGAGAGGGAAGGGGAGGGGGAAGGGGAGGCGAGAGAGAGCGAGGAGGAGAGGAGGGAACGAGAGAGTGAGGTGCTGGCTTGTCTTTGTGTTAATGAGCTTTCGTTCCTCTCTATCTGTCTCTTCGTTGTTTTCATTATGGGCAAACGAAGGGGGGAGGAAGAAGGGGGCGAGAGGGGGAGGGAGAAAGGGAAAGGGAAAGAAAAAGCGAAGGAGAAGGAGAAGGAGAAAGAGAAGGAGAAAGAGAGAGCGATAAAGAGAAGGAAAGGCAAACTCTACGAACCATACTGAGAGGAGAAACAGGCAATATGAATGATCATAATGAATTAGGAAATATGAATGCTTATACTGATTTAGGAAATTCGGTTGATCGTGATATATGGAGGCAAGGGGTAGGGAGCGAAGGGAAAGGAGAAGGGGAAGGAAAGAGAGAAGATAGAGGAAAAAGGAAAGAGAAGAAAAGAGAGAAGGAGGGAGAGAGAGAGAGAGAAGGAGAGAGAGGAGAGAGAGAAGGAGGGAAGCGATGACTTTGTGGAAAGAGAGTGTGCTTGGTTTGAAGAGCAGAGGAAATATGAATGAACACGTGAGGAGGAGAGGGGAAAAGGGAGTGGAGGGAGTGATCCGAATTCTATTCTGTTCTCTCTCCCTCTTCTCTCTCTCCCACTCCGCTTTCCTCTCTTCCCTCTTCTCTCTTTCCCTCTCTTCCTCCTCCTCTTCTCTCCCCTCTTATCCTCCTCCCTCTCCCTCACCTCTTCCTTCGCCCCATTCCCCTTCTCCCTCCCCTTCTCCCTCCCCTTCTCCCTCCCCTTCTCCCTCCGCTTCCCTTTCCCCTTCTTCCCCCTCAAATTCGATCGATATGCCTCTCTTCCCCTTCCCTTCCCTCTGCTCCCTCCCTTCTCTCTCTCCCCTCCTCTCTCTTCCAACCTTTCCTTCTCTTTCCATTGTTCCTTCCCTCGTCCCCTCCCCCCTCCTTTGTCCTCATTCTTTCCTATATCTTTTTCTAAAGTGCACTCATCTCTTCTCAATTTGATCGAAACACCATTCGAAATTATACGTTCGAAACATACTTTTCACTTCTCTTCTTTGGTTTCTTCATCCTCTCCTTCATCTTTCTCGTCTTCCTCTTCCTCCTCCTCTTCTTCTTCCCCCGCTTCCCCCTCTTCACCTCCATTTTCTTCATGCATCTACATTCGTATCCCTATCTCTTCCATTCCCGACCTTCTCCTCCTCACCCTCTGCCTCTCCCCTCCTCTTTCTCCACTTCTGTTAAACGCTATCACTGCCATCAAATTGAAGCTCCTCGATTCTTTCTTCTCCTCCTTTCCTCCTCCTCGTTCTCTTTCGCCCCCGCATTCCTCTTCCTCTTCCCCTTTCCCTTCATCCTTCCTCTTACTCTCCCCCTCTTCTATCCTTCCTGGATTTACTTCGACTTCCTCTTCTTCTGCTCTTTCGTCCTACTTTTCGTTCAGAGTGGAAAAAGAACGAGAGGATGAACAGATGACATATATTCAATTCAAACAACAACAACAACAACAACAACAACGACAACAAACCGAACCAAATACAAACGTTGACATGTGTGCAGATCCATTTCCAACAAGTGAAAGCACACACAATCATATGATTGGGTTTGGAGTACCATTCAAATTGAGAAAATTTGACTATCCGAAAAGCAAAAACAGAAAAGAAAAGGGAAAGAGGGTGATGAAGGAGACGGTGGAGGCAGAAGGGGGAAAGGGGGAAGAGGAAGAGAGGGAAGAGCAGGAAGAGGAAGAAGAGGAGGAAGAGGAAGGAGATTTGATTCGAAGAGAAAAGATTCGATTGCTTCTCTTTTGTTTCGGAAAGAGAGAGGAAGAAGTGGGAGGAGGGGAAGGGAAGGGAGGGGGAAGGGAAGGGGAAGAGATGGAGGAAGAGGGAGAGGGAGAGAAGGGGAAGAAGTTAGAGCACATGCTAGATGACTACGTTGATGTGGGGGAAGAAATTGAAGAAAAAGGAAAAGGAAAAACAAAAAGAAGAGGACAAAGGGAGGGCGAGAGGGAAGGGAACGGGGAAGGGGAGGAGGAAGGGGAGGAGGAAGGGGAAGAGGAAGGAAGCGTGAGAGGAAAAGAAGATGGAAGAGAGAAGAAACGAGAGAGAGGAGTGAGGAGAGGAGAAGAGCGAGAAAGAGAGAAGAAAGGGAAGAAAGAGAAGAGGGACTGAGGACAAAAGATGCGAGAAAGAGAAGGAGAATTATAGGAAATATGAATGATCCAAAATGGTTTGGAAATGTGAATGATCGGAGTCCTTTTGCTTTGACCTTCGTAAAAAACGAAGAGAGGGAGAGAGGGAGAGGGAGGGAGGGAAGAGTGGGGAGGAATGGAGATATGAGCGATCACTTCTCTGGCCCTCTCCTCTCCTTTTCTTCTTCTTCCTCTTCCTCTTCCTCTTCCTCTTCCTCTTCCTCTTCCTCTTCCTCTTCCTCTTCCTCTTCCTCTTCCTCTTCCTCTTCCTCTTCCTCTTCCTCTTCCTCTTCCTCTTCCCCTTTCTCCTCCTCTCTTCTTCACAAGTTTCCTCCCCCTTCTTCTTCTTCTCCTTCTCATTCTCCATCTTCTCCTTCTCCTTCTTCTCCTTCTTCTCCTTCTCCTTCTTCTCCTTCTCCGTCTCCTTCTCCCCGTCCTTCTCCTCCTTCTCTCCCTCCCCTTCCCCCCTATTCCCCCTTGCCCATTTCCTTTCTTGCTTCTGCTTCCTCTTCCGCTGACCTTACTTCGCCCCCTCCCCTCCCCCTCTCCCTCCTCCTCGACCCGCCCTGCTCAATTCCCCTATGTCCTCCTACCCCTCCTCCCTCTCCTTTCTCTTCATTCTCTTCTCCTCCTTCCCTTCCCTCGCTTTTTAGAGGTAGGAAAGTGTGCGTGATGTCTGGAGGGATTGTTTGTATCCCCACTTTCGCCTTCTCTATCCTGCCCTTCCTGTCCCTCATCGCGTCCCTCCCCCCACCTCACATCTCCTCTTCTTCCTCTTCATCTGCCTCTTCCTCCTCTGCCTCTGCCTCCTCTTCCTCTGCCTCCTCTTCCTCTGCCTCCTCTTCCCCCTCTTCCTCTCCTCCCCTTTCCTCCTCTCTGTCTTCTCTTGCGCCCTCTTTTTTGTCTCAATTTGAAAAGCACAACACAAATTCTCATGATAAAAAGATCTTCTTAAACATGTGTAAAAATATCGGTTGTCTCTCTTCCGCTTCTCCTATTTCCCTTTCTTCCCTCCCCTCTTCCTCCGCCCCCTCCTCTTCCCTCCCTGTTCTCCGTCCTTCTGCCTCTACAAGATATTTTTAAAAGATCTGCTGTCTGCAAGGCACTCAGAAACAAAAGAATTTCAGTTTCTTCCTTCTCATCTTTCTCCTCTTTGTCCTCTTCTTCTTCCCCTTCCTCCCCTTCTTCTTCCCTTTCCCTAACCCCTTCTCTTTCTCCTTCTTCTTCCCCTTGCGCTTCTCCTTCTGCTTCTGTATCCCCTCTCCCCTTCCTGCTCTTCCCCTTCCCCTTGATTCCCTCTCCTCTCTCTCTTCTTCTTCCTCTCTTCTTCCCGTTCTCCTTCTCCTCCCCCCCTCCTCTTCTTTTTTGAATGAAGATGCGTCTATCTCTGTTTCTCAAATTAAGATGGAGGAGAGAGGAGGAGGAGAAGGAGAAAGAGGAGAAGGAGCAGGAAGTGGAGGAGTAGGAAAAAAGAGGAAGAGAAGAGAGGCAATGCGAGAGAGGAAGAGAAGAGAGGGGAGAAAGAGAAAGAGACAACGATAGAAGGGAAGAAAAAAGAACATCGTGAACAACAGACAGATGAGGGAAAGAAGGGGAGGGATGACAGAGAGAAGGAGAAAGAGAAGAGAGAGAAGGAGGAAGAGAGAGAGAGAGAAGGAGGAAGGAGCCAGAGGGAGAGAGAGTGTGTGTGCACACGAGAAGCTTCGCTGGTCTTCGTCTCTCTTCTGCCCACCAGCTGGAGTTCCTACTTTCGTCTTTGGGGGCAGAGGTGGAGCCTGTAGTTGACAACGCAATCGAGTGGGTAAAGGGGGGAGGGGGGAGGGAAGGGGAGAAGGAAAGGGAGAGAGAAAGAGAAAGAGAAAGAGAAAGGGAGGGAGGAAGAGGAGAGGGAACAAGAGATGGAAGAGGGGAAAGAAGAGGGGGAGTGGGAGAAGAGAAAGAGACGATAATGCGAGAGAGGGAAGTGGAGGGGAGAAGGGGGGCACGGAAGGAAAGAAGTCTCGGACTCTCACCCATCATCCTTTGCGTTCGTCTCTTATCTCTTCTTCCCTTCCTCCCACTCCCTCCTCCTCCTCTTCCTTCTTTCTTTCTTCCTTCCCTTTCCCTTCCCGTCCCCCCTTCCCCTTCCCCTTTCTCTTCTCCTTCCCTTCCCCTTCCCCTTCCTCTTTTCCTTCTATTTCCTCTCCTTCGCCTCCTCTTTCTTTCTCTCCTCCTCTTTTCCCCCTGAGTGCGTGTTTTTGCACGGTACTCCAACTCAAAGAGTCTATAATCTAATAAAGATGTTGGAGAGAGAGAGAGGGGGAGCGGGAGAGAGAGAGGAAGAGAGAGGAGCGAAGAAAGAGAAAGGGAGAGAGAGGAGGGGGGTCGGGGGAGACCGAGCGGAGGGAAAGGGAAAGGGAGAGGGAAAGGGAAAGGGAAGGGGAAGGGAAGGGGGGAGAGGGAGGGAGAAGGAGAGAGTGGGAAGGATACGGGTGAAGAGAGAGAGAGGGGGAGAAAAGAAGTGAGGAAAGAGAGGAAGGTGATGGAGAAGGAGGAGGAGGAAAGAGAGGAGGAGAAGGGGAAGGAAGAGAAGGTGGAGAAGGAGGGAAGAGAGGAGAGGGAGGGAGAGGAGAGGGCAGAGAGAGAGAGGGGGAGAGGGAGAGGATGTGTGTTTTGAATGCCCAGTTCCTTATCGATTCTCTTGTCTCCAGTTGCTTGGCCTCCTCCGACTGCGACGCTCCAGTCCCTCCTTCTCTCTTCTCTTCTCTCTCCTCCTCTTCTTCCCCCCTCTTCTTCCTCCCCCTCCTCTTCCTCCCCCTCCTCTTCTTCCTCTTCTTCTTCCTCTTCTTCTTCCTGTGGTTTCTCTTCTAATTCATTCCCTTCCTTCCTCTTCCCCTCCTCTTCCCTCTCCTCCCTCTTCTCTTCTTCTCCCCTTCCCCTCTCTTCGTCTGTTCTTCCATCGTACCCCTCTCCTTCCCCTCCATCTCTATCTCCTTCTCCTTCTCTCTTCTCTTCCTCCTCTTCCTCTCCTGCCCCCTCTTCCTCTTCCTCTTCCTCCTTCCTCCTCCCCTTCTCCCTCTGTTCCTCCCCCTCCTCCCTCCTCTCTCTATTCGGTACGCTTCTTATTTACCAAAATATCTACACTCTCTCCTTTTCTCTTATTCAGATATTTTAGGATCTTTTTCCCCCTCTTCTTCCTTTCTCTCCCTCTCCTCTTTTTCCCCTTCCTCCTTGCCTTCTCCTTCTCCTTCTCCTTCTCCTTCTCCTTCTTCTCCTTCTCCTTCTCCTTCTTCTCCTTCTCCTTCTTCTCCTTCTCCTTCTCCTTCTCCTTCTCCTTCTCCTTCTCCTTCTCGTCTTCTTCTCTCCCTCTATCTCCTCCCCCTCTTCTTTATCCTTCTCCCACTCATCTCTCCCTTCTCTGATTGCCCTTTTGTTCAAATTTTCAACTTCAAATCGAGACATTAGGGATGCTAGAAATGATTCGTTCTTCCTCTCTTCCTCCTCCTCTTCTTCTTCCTCTCCCCTTTCCCTTCCTCCCTTGTCTGGCTTCTCTTCCTCCTTTTTTCTCCTCCCTCCTCCTTCTCTTCCTTTTCCGTAGTCGATCCCGGAAGGAGAGAGAGAGAGGGAGCAAGAGAGAGGGAAATGGGAAGGGGAAGGGGAGGGAGAAGAGGAAGGGGAGGGGAGGGGGATATGGAGAGGGAAAGAGAGGAGTGGAGGAGGAATGTTTTGTGCGCATTTGCTTTGTCTGATATAGAGTCTCTCCATATGGCCTCCCTTCTCCCCCTCGTTCCCCTCCGCTCTATCCTCCGTCTCTTCTTTATCAAAAAGAAACACGCCCCTCTCCTCTGCCTCCACGGAATCTCCCTCTCTCCCCTCTTCCATGTCATTTTCCTCTCCTTCCTCCGCCTCCTCTTCCTCTTCCTCTTCTTCCTCCTCCTCCTCTTCCTCTCCCTCTTCCTTCTCTCCCTCTAACTCCTCGTCCTCTTTTCTCTCTGCCTCGTGCTTCACTTTGTCGAAACACCCGCCTTCTTCCTCGTCTCCTTCATCTTTCCCTTTGCAGCCCGTCCTCCCCCATTCACTCCTTCCCTCCCCCTCTCCCGCTTCCTCTTCTCTCTCTCTCCTTCTTCGCGGTTCCCCTTGACCTCCTCCTCTTTCCCATCGTCCTTTTGTGATTTTCATTCAATGATTTCTGGATCGGATAATTTTTACTCAAAAACAGAGAGAGAGGAAGAGGAAGCAGGGCAAAGGGGGAGAGCGGGGGAGGGGAGGGGGCGTATGAAAGTGAAGAAGAGGAGGAAGGGAGAGGAGGAGGGGAGAGAGAGGGAGCAGAAAAGAAAGGGAGGAGGGGCATGGGGGGGAGGACAGGGTTTTAGAGCAGATAATGAACGTGAAAAAAGGAAATATGAACGACTTGTCTTTGTTTGAGACTATCTGTTGTTCATCTCACCCATCGTGCTCATTCATTTTTCTAATTTGGGAGATGGTGGGGAAGGAGAGGGAGGATGTGAGGAGGGGGGATGAGGATGAGGGAAGAGGAAGCACAAAAAGAAGCACAGCGTATAAGAAAGAGAGGGAAGAGGGAGGGGGAGGGAGTGGGAGAGGGAGGGGAGTGGGCGATGAGGGGGGATGGGAGAGGGAGAGGGAGAAAGAGAGGGAGAGGGAGAAAGAAAGGGAGAGGGAGATATGGGAAAGGAGAGATTTGGAGAGAAAAGATCTAGAGGTAGTAGATTTTATTACATCAATCAGCAAGGAGAGATATTTTGAAAACATGAGATATTTGAATGCAAGGAGATATTTTGGGTCTATTAGATCTGAAAAGAAGAGAGAGAGAAGAGTGGGGGAGGAGGAGGAAGGAGAGGAAGAATGAGGAGAGGGATGAGGAGGAGAAGAGGAAACAGAAGAAAACGGAGTCAGAGGAAGAGATAGATTACGTATATATAATTAGGAATAGGAGGAATGAAGTGAAAGCTTTGCCAGAGAAGGAAGATGCGGAGTCAAAGAGAAGGGAAAGGGAGAGGGAAAGGGAAAGGGAGAAGGGAGGGAGAGGGAAAAGGAGAGGGAGAGAAGGGGACGAGGCAAAAAGAGAAGAAGAGAGGAGGATGGGAGAGGAGGAGAGGAGGAGAGAGAGAGGAAGGCAAAGGAGAGGAGGAGGACGAAGGAGAGGAGGTGTTGTGCATCGATGTTTCCAAAGTGTTGAGAGATATTTACCTGAGCAAGTGCAAAAGATCTTCTTCTGCGCTCACCATCAAGTTCTTCATACTTCACTTGGCTAAATCATACGCCAAACTACCCACTCCTTCTCCTCTAGCTCCTCTTAATACTTCTCCTTTCTCTTCCTCCCCTCGCCCCTACTTCTCTTCCTCTTCTCGCTCTTCCCCTGCTTCTCCTTCTTCCCCTTCATGTCCTTCTCCTCCACCCTCTCCCTCCCCTCTCCCCTCCCTTCGCCTCGTTCTTTCCCATCTCTTCCTGCCCCCTTTCCATGCCCCTTCCCTCTACTTTCCCCATTCTCGTTCACGTTTTTAGATTGCCACATGGACCCTTTCTCCCCCTTCTCCTCCTTCACCTCCTCTCCCTCTCTTTTCTCTCTCCCCTCATCCCCACTCTCTCTTGTCTTCTCCCTTTCCCTCCCACTCCTCCGCTCCCTTTCTCGCCTTTCTTCGCTTCTTCTCTCTTCTCACCCTGACGCTTACTTCTCTTTCCCGCCCCTCTCCTTTCTCTTCCCTCGGCATCCACGACCCTCTCCCTCTTCCTCTTCCTTCTTCTCTCCCACTCTTTCCTTCCAATACCTCTGCCTCTTCTTCCTCCTCCTCTTCTTCCTCCTCCTCCTCCTTCTCTTCTTCCTCTTCCAAATGTAAGCTGATGTCATCTTTTTCTTCTCAACAAATGCCCCTTTCTCTCCTCAGAGATCTCCTTTCGTGCAATCATATTTCCTCTCCCTCTCCCCTACTCTCCACGCACGTAAAGACTGAGGGAGGGAGGAAGGAGACGAGAGGAAGGAGAAGAAGATAAAGAGGGAGAGGAGAGAGATGCGAGAGAGGGAAAAGGAGAGAAGAGAGAGGAGAGAGAGGAAATAGAGGAAAAAAAGAGGAGACTAGAAGAAGAGTGGATTGATTTCTGTTTGAATGATCGGTCTTTTCTCTTCCCTCTCCCCTTCGCTCGTTCTATGGTATCTTCCCCACTACTCTTCATAGTCCCCTTCTCCCCCCGCATCCCTTCCCCTCCCTCTACTCACCCTTCCTCCTTCTTCTTCTTCCTCTTCCCCTCCCTCTTCTTCCTCTTCTCCTCCCTCTTCTCCCTCCTCTCCTCCCTCTTCTCCCCTCCCCCTTCCTCTTCCTCCCCCCTTCCCTCTTCCTTTCCTCCTTCCTCTTCGTCTCCTCCTTCCCCTTCCTGTTTAGCTTCTCCGCCCATTCGTTCACCTTCCCACTGCCCTCATCCTGAACTAGCTCACGTTGATCTATCATTTGTGCTTGGAAAATCAGAAGCTAAGATATGGAGGCTGGAGGAAGAAGAAGAGCACAAAGCGATGAAAAGGGTCGCTCTCTCTTTCCTCACACTCTCCTTCTTCTTCAACTCCCTCTTCCCTCGCCTCTTCCCCCCACTCCCACTGCTCCGTTTCTCCACTTCCTCACCACCCCTCTGGTTCACTTCCTCCTTCCCCCCCCTACCCTTCTTTGCCCCATACCTCTCCTTCCCTTCTTCATCCTCCCAGAGCTCTCTTCGTCTCTTTTTCATGGATTCTCCATTCGTTGTTCTCGAAGACCGCCCTGCCCTTACACACATACGTCCTTCTCGACACATACTTTCACCGCACATACACTCAGAAGCACACACGCGCACACACATCCACTGCTTTTCGTAACCCACACTTGCACTGACCATCGCCGGCGTACTACTCCAGCAACGCATCCTCACCTACAGCCATACATTCGACATTCCTTCACGGTGCAATCGCCGTTCGTCGCAACAAGGCCATGTTTCTTCAATCACGTTCATTCCTTTGCTTTTCTCTGTTTCCTGTTCAATCGTCATCCGTTTGCGTACCCAGCTGCACTAATTGCACTAAGACCCCACGTGTGCATGCAACCGGGAGATGGAGTGCCCACCACGTCTAGAACGCTACGCTGTCCACTAGTTTAGTCATAACAGCTGAAACGTACTTGCGGAATTAGGCTCATTGAATTGCATTTATCGCGTAGTACACTTTCCTATCTATGGTTTCTTTCTGTATTATGATTTCTGTCCTTCGGTTCGTCGCTTCTGATGCAGGAGATCTTTCGCATTTTCTTTCTTTCTGTTTTGGATTCTCCAATCATGGAATTAATTTAATAGAATACAGTATCGTTTACTAAAAAAAAGAAAGAAATAACATTGCATACGCGGGAAGAAGTAGAAATATGATTGATTATACATAACATAACAAACACATAGAAGAGACAAGAGAGAACGCACAGATCCAAACACAACGAAGGCATACAAACGACGAAAACAATAAATAGAAACAATATATGGACACATTTATGAGAGACAAAAAGATAGAAAGGGAGAGAGGAAGAGAGGGAGAGAGGAAGAGAGGGAGAGAGGAAGAGAGGGAGAGAGGAAGAGATGGTGGGCTCTGAGAAATAGGATACATAAAAGAAGGGCTAAGGATGCGAAGGAGTCATGAGCAACGTGGATGTTGACTACCCAAGGGAACAACGACACTGATACGACTTGTTGACGAGGAGGACAGAAAAACTCCACTAGAAAAGAGTCCCAACAGGTGCATGCAAAGGAATAGGCGAATTCGAACAAACAAGGAAAGAGAGGGAAAGGAAAGGGAAAGGGAAAGAAGAGGGAAAGGAAAGGGAAAGGAAGACAATACGTAAATGATGCGGATAGGGGAAAGGGTGAACGAGATCTCGTCCCTTCTCCTCCTTCTCCTCCTCCCCTTTCCCCCCCTTCTCCCCCTCCTTTTCTTTCCTCGCCTCTGGTTTCCCTTCCATTCGTCTTCATCGTACATCCCCACGCCTCCCCTTTCTTTTCTATTCCTTCCTCTTCACCTCCCTTTCCGTTCCTCTCGTCCCGTCTCCCCCTCCCTTTCCCCTTCACCTTCCCTCTTTATCTCCACACAAATACTCCTTCTCTACCCTTCAGGTATCTCTTACAACCCCATATTCCCTCCTCTCCCTCCTTCCTTCCCATTGCTTCCTCTCGCTCTTCTTGACCCGTCTCTCCCCCTAGAGCTGTACGCTCTTTTGTTTCGCATCGATGTTGAACTCTTCGATCAAATGAACCAGGTCATCGTTCTTTGAGAGAAGGTCGGCCGTGGAGATACCGTCGTTGTCCTTGGCGTGGGGATCCAGTCCGAGAGAGAGCAGCATCCTAAGCGCACCCTCAGCCCCTGCCCACGTGGCCATGTGTCCTGAGTTCTGCCCATCCTCCGTTGTTTCGTTGGGATTCATTCCCTCTTCTTTGACTAGCATCTCGACCACTTCGGAGGCATCGCAGTCGGAGGCAAGGTGAAGGAGAGACGACTGGTATCCATCAAGGTCTCTGAAAGCGAGTAGTCTCTCCTTCCTCTTTGACAGCTCCCTGCGGATGAGGTCGACCGATGCCCCCTTCTTCATCAGCATCACAACCTTAAGAAAAGCCTTTTCGTCGCTATCTCCTTCCCTCACCTCCAGTACTTCCTTTTCTAACCCGTAATCCTCCTCGTTCCCTCCCTCCATTCTGCTAAACACAGGACCCCCCACCCCGTTCTCGTCGTCATATGCACCACTTTCCCACCCCTTAGTCTTATTTTTATCTCCTCCCTGCCTGTTTTCTTCGTCTATCTCGTCCAGTAGCCTAAGCGTGTCTGCTTCCTCTTCATCCTCCGTCAGCGCTCTCTTCCCCTTCTTCTCCTCCTTTTCCCACGCTTCCTCCGTCAGAACGCCCTCTCCTGCAGGCACCAGTCCCTGTGCAGTCATTACGAGAGAGGAGCGTTGTCCATTCTCTCCAGTGTTGAGCGAGGGAATGTATGTCAGAACTTTCTCCACGTACAACTCCTTTGCTAGTTCACACGACACTCCGTCCACTGCCTTCCATGCGTCCCACTTTGCACATGCAGAGATGTCTAACACACTAGGTTTAGGGGCTGTACAGGGACCGACGGTGGCAGCCTTGTAGACTCCGTAGAGGAAGAGCTGGTTGTCGGTTGGGAGTTTCAGGTGAGATCTTCCAATCGCCTTGGAGGCTATTTCGAACTGCTCATCGAGGGGCAGATCCACAAATGCACCATCAAACTCAAACAACCCACCACTAGAAGTTGTCTTTGACTTTCTGCGAGACCACAACTTGAGTGCGAGGAAGGAGACGAGACCTATTCCTCCCAAAGCTCCAAGTGCAAGCACAAGGTTATTTCTCTTCATCTGCTCATGAGACATTATCCTTTACAATATACACGGCGAAAAACTCCAAACGCTTAAACCAAATAAAACAATATTGTTCCACTAATTGCAATTTAACCTAATGTAGGTGAGAAGAGCGTTTCTCTGAATTGAGTTGACAAACGACCGACTGTTTTGGAAATACAAATAAATTGGAAATAAAAAGATCTAACATCTTGAGGAAGTGAGTTTCTATTTTTCATTAATCAAAATATACGCGTAGCATGCATGCATGTATCGTGTTATAGCATAAGAGTGACATCCACGCTAGAACTTCTTTTCTTTACATACATTGCATATAATGTTTGTTTAACCTACGGCAGCATGAGATTGTGCTTCCATTTTCTTTACATGCCAAAATAGAACAGGTCAAAAAGTACGACAATATGTAGAGTGATTTTAATGAAAAATTAAAAAAGATATAAGCACAGGTGTCAGTTTAAATGTATGTGTCCCTATATAAAGCCATAGTATTTGTCAGTATTTGTACGAGTAAGGGCTTGCAATAATAAATAGGGTCGCAGGCTGAAATGGAAAACCCTATAGAGAAAGGGAATGGATGATAAAAAAAAAAAGAAAGAAGGTGAACACAAAGAAACGAGCGAAAAGAGGAGGAATAAAAAAGACTAAAGAGAGATGATAGAAAATACACCGAATATAAAGAAGACAGAGAGAAAGAGTAAGGAACAAAAAGGAGAAGGGGATGGTTCGCAAGAGAAAAGTAGAAGAGAGAAGGGTACGGTCAGACGATGGAGACAGAAGAAAAGAATGGAAAGGAATGAAAGACACGGAGAGGGAAGGGGGCAAAGGGCAAGGGGTGGGCAGGCGAAGTAGGAAGGTACGATACTCTTTGAGTTACAGTGCTAGAGTTGGCTACACAGTTTTGAGCTTGTTGTGTTGGGTGTTTGAAAATAGAGAGAGAACCAGAGAGTAGAGGGAGCGGAGAGCAGAGCGAAGGAGGAGAAAGAGGAGGGAGAGGACTACTGCCCATCCAAGAAAGATGTCTAGGCTGTACCACTGCGCGTAGGAGAGGTGATTGCAGAGAGGAACAAACAATCGAATAGGGTCGGGATAAGGGATGGGAAAGGATTCCACAGAGAAGGAGGGGGAGGAGGGAGAGGAGGGAGAGGAGGGAGAGGAAAGGAAGGGAAAGAAGAAAGAAGAGAAAGGAGACGATGAGGTTGCCTTTACATGGAAGTACAGGGGTTGGTGGGAGGGGGTGGAGGAGAGAGAAGGGGGTACCGAGGAAGAGGACTGAGAGGCTGTATATCTGTTGTTCGAATCGCTGTTAAGCCCGAATTCGATAATATCTGCGGCCCTGTTGACTCCACCTGCGATGAGAGTGGAATGTTTGACGGCACTTCCCCTGCGAAGGGCAGCGAGTGAGTACGAGTAATCAATGAGGGAGGATAACATCGAAGAAAACACCTCCCTCCCCAGCTCTTGCTTCAATACATATGCCCCCACCCCAGCATCCCTGACCCTCGCAGCCATGTCGAGCTGATCTCCGAACATCGGGATGCAGAGGGTTTGAACTCTACCGCCTCCCTCCACTACTGCTTCGTGCGCACTGTTAATCCCACAGTGAGAGACGAACACCCTCGTCGAGGGGTGGCGCAGGATGCCCGTTTGGGAAGAAACCCACTGAGTCACAAGAAACAAAGACGGGGGAAGAAGAGGGGAAAAAGAGGGGGAGGAGGAGGGCGAAGAGGAAGACGAAGAGGAGTGATTGGCAACGATTTGGTTGATTGTGTGCAAAGTATGTTGATCAGCTTTCCATATCACTCTGATCTTTCGATCTCTCTCGTTCGCTCCTGCCGCCACCAACCCCCAAAACACCTCCTCCACCTGTGAGGGGGAGAGGCGAGCGAGGGTACCCATGCTGATGTACACGACTGGAAGGGAGGACAAGGAGGAATCCACAGCATCTTCTTGTTCCTTGTCTCCCTTCCCCTCTGCACTTTCTTCCACTGCCTTCTCCCTTCTCCTTGCCCTCATCCTCCCCCACTCCCCTCCCCTCAATCCACCTTGTCTCTGAGAGAGAGAGTGCGTCCATAGCTGGCTGGACGCAAGGGCCCACCATGAAGACGTTGGGAGGAAGCACTCTGGGGTATTCGAGCCCAAACGCAGTATTCTGGATCACCAGAGACGAGGAAAATTCAGAGAAGGAGTCCACGTAGTCGACAAGACCCACCTTCGCTCTCTCCCTCATTTTGTTTGCAATCTCGACCCTCTCCATATACTCAGTAATCAAGAAGCGGGCGACAGGGAGAAGCATACGATTGAAAAAAGACGAACCCATCTCATGCAGAGAAGAGCAGAGAACATTGAGGGGACTTCATCCGATGGGGGCACCACCCTCGCAGATAACAAGTATAGGAGGTCTGCATTATTCACTACGAAGGGAATATTTCTTGGATCTAGCGAAGTCAAACCCAGAAGAAGAAGCAATGTCTGAAACGACCAAGTCAAACACACGGTTCCTCTCTACTTCCTCCTGTTCACCCCTCCCTTCTGTCTTCTCTTGCTCATGGGATGGGCTCTCTGAACGAAGACATCAGGCCTGAGTAGAGACAAGGGTGCATGGAGTGGACCCACTTGAAGATTCTTTGAGTGCTCCAAATGAAGCTCTCTGAAGCACACGCCTCACGCACTACCGACGCGAAACGACTACCCACCTCACCACGAAGGCAACTCCACGAACTCAACCCTGGGGAATGTGATATCATATATATGCACATGCACACACATGCGTACACACACATGCATACACATGCACACATGTATATATACAAACACACACATGTATATGTATACACATGTATATGTACACACACAAAATAGAGGAGGGAAAAGGTCAGAGACAATGTAGAGGTCTTCATCATCATATATTAATACTTGAACCGTACGTTCCTGGTTCTTTCTCATTCATGCCTCCACCCGTACTCAGCCATATTATCTACCTCATTCTTCCATGTCATTTCTTATAATAAACAAACATACATCAACCAAAGGAGATGCAAACATAATACAAACAGAAGAAATAAACAACCAGGGAAACGCTTTTCATATTTAACCAAACACACCTTGGGTCAAGGTGCTTTCTCATGTAAGAACCTAGCTCTGCAGAGGTGGCGATCGTACATTTGTATCCTCTATCAGCTAGGACAGATGCTTGCGCCATCAAAGGGTTAATGTGGCCAGGAAGAGGGATCGAATGGAACAAAATAGATTTACCCTTTGAAAACCCTGCTTCGATACTCAAACGGTCTGTGCCGTTAATATTTTGCTCAATGGAAGCCACAGAACCGTTTGTCTGAGCTTCAATTGTGCAGAGTATGCATGCAAGGAAGCAAAGAAAGAAAACGCTACAAAGTATTTGGAACATAGAGTATAAGTACTACGACCCAAAGTACTATTGGAAATCTACACACGAAGATACATATCATATCAATATTAACATATTATGTTAGCTTCGTAATGAGGATAAGATTTAATCAATTTATTTGTCTACGACGAAAAAAGTTATTTTTGACGTGGCTAATAATCATTCATATTTCCATGTTGATTTTTTTGGCGGACTGTAATTCGCCCTACAAATTATTTAAACGGGTTCCAGAACATTATTTGTATAAACTCCAGGTCCTGTAACCTCTATAGTACTTTCCAAATTCATCATTTTCATGTACATGCATGGATTCTAATAGTTTACAGCCAAAAAAGAAGCCAAGCGGGTACTTGGGAAAAACTTCAATCCCAATTATCGCAAGAACATTTTGATCAACACACAGAATGAATATGCGGAAAAGGAAGATACTGACTATGAAAACTACGATTTTAGAGAAACCAGGTCTCCGCACTCCCAAAATTCATCGCGAGCCTCTTCCCACTCGTCTTTTTATGACGCTTCTCCCCCTTCCACTCACTACGAAGAAGTATACGAACAAGAGGAGGAGGAGGAAGACCTCACAGAATAAGAAATATACGCACCCATCAATTCGTTATTTCTCATAATGAGTCTAACCCTGGATCAGACTATGTCGAAAACTCTACTGGTAGTGAGTACTCTTCTTCATCGTTTCGTAGTTCTTCTCTGAACTCTTCCTACTCCTCTTCTTCCTCCTACCCCGTTTCGAGGAAGGTACGGAAGATAATCACAATAAACAAAAGCACTGGCTACGAGGGAAAAGATGGAAGGAATGAGGAGGGAGTGGGAGATGAAAGGGAGTTTAGTTCTGGGCGTGGGATCGTGATACAAAGGGTGGGTAGGACGAATACAGAAGAGGGGGAAGAGGAAGGGGAGAGTGGAGCAGAGGGAGAAGGGGGGCTGGAAGGGAGGGTATAAGGGAAAGAGGAGAGAGGGTTGCATGGGAGGAAGGACAAGATTTAGGCCATTGCGAGCATGATGAAGAACCAGAGGGGGAAGAGGAATGGGAGGGAAGGATCGAGAAAAGCAGGAGAGGAAAGCGAAGGGGAAAGGGAAGGGGAAGGGGAAGGGGAAGGGGAAGGGGAAGGGGAAGGGGAGGTAAAACAAGAGGAGGAGCGGAAAAAGGGGGAAAGAGGAGTGAGTATTGAGACGGGGAGGGAAAGCGGACTTATAGTACGAGGAAAAGGAGGAATGAAAGGAGAGAGTGGGGAGAAGAGGGAAAGGAAGAACGAAGGGGATGAGGGTGGAAGAGGTATCGGAAGAAGAGAATGGGAAGGAGAGAGAGAGGAAGAGCAGGAGGGCGAGGGAGAGAGAGGGGGAGAGGGAGACGTAGAGAGAGGAAGAGAGAGGCCAGAGGAGCAGAAGGGATGGAAGAGGAAGGAGGAGGATAGAAGAGAAAGGGAGATCCTGAAAAAGACTCACTCTTCGTCTCCTTCTTCTTCTTCTTCTTCTTCTTCTGGTCCATCTTCTTCTCCTTCGTCTTCCTCTTCTTCTCGCTTCGCCTCTCGCTCAGCCTCACCTTCTGCCTCCTCTTCTCTTTCCTTCTCAGTTTCCTCCTCTTGCTTATTTCCCTCTTCTTCACCTTCTTCCTTGTCCTTCCCCCCTCTTCTTCCTCCCTTCGCCCCTCCTCTCTCCCCCTACCTCGTATCGTTTCATTATCTTCCCCCTCCTCTCGCTCTTCCGCTCCTCTTTCTATCCAGCTTCCCTCTCGTCCCTCCCGCCATATCCATTCCTCTTCTCTCTCCTCTTCTCTTCCCTCCTCCTCTTTCTCCTCCTTATCTCCCTACTCTTCTTGCTCATCTTCCGCTTCATCTTCTTCTCACAAAATCACGGGAGAAAGGGAGGGGAGGGAGAGGAATGAAAGAGAAAGGGAGAGAGGGAGAGGAGAAAATAAGGGAGAGAGAGAAGAGGACCAGAGAGAGGAGAGATGAAATTGAACTAGGGAAATATGAGAGTAACGTAAAGAAGAAGAATGAGGAAAGAGAGAGCAGAGGCAAAGGGAGAGGGAGAGGGAGAGGAAAGGGAAAGGGAAAGGGAGAAGGAAAGGGAGCCAGAAGTCTAGTGGAGAGGAGAAAAAGAAACAAAAAAAAAGTGAGAGCGAGAAAGAGAAAGACGAGCAGAGAAGGGGAAAGAATGAAAAAGGGAGGATGAGGGGAGAGGAGAGGGAGTAAAAAAAGCGAGAGAGAGAGGGAGGGAGAGGAGGAGAGAGGGAGAGAGACAGAGAGGGACGAGGAGGGAGAGAGGGAAGAGAAGACAGCTAGATCAAGAGGAGAACTGCACCGATCGGAGGAAGGAGAAGGAAGGAGGGAGAAGGGAGGAGGAAGAGAGGAAGAGGGAAGAGAGGATAAATTATGGTAGGGTAGACGAGAGAGAGAAAGGGAGTACAGAGAGGGAAGAGAGAGAGAGAGAAGGGAAGGGAGGGAGGGAAGGAGAGGGAAGAGAGGAGGGAGAAGAGGGACGTAGGAATAACGAGAAGAGACAAAACCACAGCCATCCTCCTTCTCCTTCCTCTTCCTCTTCCCCCCTCCTTCCTCCCCTTCCCCTTTTCCCTCTTCCGCCCCCCTTCCTCTATCTTCCCCCTCTCTCCCCCTTCCTCTTGTGCAGTCAACACCTCTGCCTCTTCCTCTGCCTCCGCCTTTCCCTCCGCCTCTCCTTTTCCTTCCCATTTTTCCATCCTTCTCGTCCTCCTCTTCGCCCCCCTCTCCCTTCTTCTCCTTCTCATTCCTCTTCCTCTTCCTCTTTCCCTCTCCTTCCTCTTTCCCTTCCTCTTCTCGTCCTTCTTCCTCTTCCCGTCCTTCTTCCTCTTCCCGTCCTTCTTCCTCTTCCCGTCCTTCTTCCTCTTCCCGTCCTTCTTCCTCTTCCCGTCCTTCTTCCTCTTCCCATCCTTCTTCCTCTTCCCATTCTTCTTCCTCTTCCCATTCTTCACCCCCTCCTCTTCTCTTCTAGGTTCTCAGATTGCTCACTCTCATCCTTTGCCTTCTCCTTCTCCTTCTCCTTCTCCTTCTTCTTCTCTTTCTCCTTCTCCTTCCTCTTCTTCTCCTTCGTCTTCTCGTTCCTCTTCTTCTCCCGTCCCTTCATCGCACCCTAAGCGTGCTGATTTCCCCTCCCTCTCCTCACTCGCCTCCTTCTCTTCCTTCTTCTTCCTCTCTAATCCCTTCCTCTTCACCCTCCTCTTTCTCCTCCTCCCCTCCTTCTTCTTCATCATCTTTTCCGTTTCCCTCTCGATCCTCTTCCCTATCACCTTCGTCCTCTTCTCTTTCTCCCTCTCCGTCCTCTTCTATTTCCTCTTTTTTTCTGTTAGGCAATACAAATCTAAAAAACAGTCTTCTCCTTCCCCTTCCTCTTCCCCTTCCCCTATCTCTTCCCCTTCATCTTCTTCTTCCCCTTCCCCTTCTTCCCCTTCCCCTTCTTCCCCGTCCCCCTCTTCCCCCTCCCCTTCTTCCCCTTCCCCTTCTTCCCCTTCCCCTTCTTCCCCTTCCCTTCTTCTTCCCCTTCCCCTTCTTCTTCCCCTTCTTCGTCTTCTTCCCCTTCTTCGTCTTCTTCTCCACCTTCTTCGTCTTCTCCGTCTTCCTGTGCCTCATCCACTTCCTCTTTTCTTCCTCACCCCCCTCTTCACCAATCTTCTTCCTCTCTCTCTTTCCCCCTCCGTTTCCCCTTCTTCATCTTCTTCCTCCTCTTCTTCCTCTTCCTCCTCTTCCTCCTCTTCCTCCTCTCCTCCTCTTCCCCCTCCTCTTCATCCTCCTCTTCCCCCTCCTCTTCATCCTCCTCTTCCCCCTCCTCTTCATCCTCCTCTTCCCCCTCCTCTTCCTCTTCATATTCATCTCTACCTTCCTCTTCCTCTTCCTCCCCTCCTTCCCTCCTCTCCTTCATATCCCTACTCTTCATCTTCGCTTGCCCCTGTATCTCCCTCCTCGCATTCCTCGCAACATTCATTACCTCCTTCTCACGCATCTGCATCTGTCCCTTCGTCAGTTTCTTCTTTCTTCTCCATCAAGTCCTACGCCAAGAAAACAGGACTACCCTCCTCCTCTCCCTCCTCTTCCTCTCCTTCCTCCTCTTCTCCCTCCTCTTCCTCTCCTTCCTTTTCCTTTTCCTTTTCCTCTTCCTCTTCCTCTTCCTTTTCCCATGACCATACCTCTTCCGCTAGCTCACACTTGATTAGCCACAATAATGAGAAAGACGATGGGGGCCTGCGTTGCAATGACGGTGACACTCCGAGAAGTGAACGGAAACCAAGCGGTGGAAGCAGACAATGGCACATTCACGGAGATAATGACCAGGGTTTGGATGGTGACCGATGCCTTTATTCAGGACTAGGTCACGGAAGCATCGGAGAGCTACGCTGCCAAAGAGGATCAAGCAAGCAAAGAAGGTTGTGGAGAAAGAGTGGAGTACGGAGACACACTGGACTTTAAAAGCGGGGGGGCTGCTGTGGGAAGCGAGGCTTCGATAAGGAAGAGTTCCGTGATGGCGAGCAAAGCAATTGCAGGGATCACTGTCTGAAACAACAGGGACAAAGACTCCACGAATACGACTGCTGTGAGAGTAATAAGACCCACGGAAAGGACGAACGATACGAACACAAGAGTGCCATCACTCACGTCAGAAATTGCAGCTGGGGGTCTCTTTCATCATGGTCATCTCTCTCCCTATCCTCTTCCCCTTCCCATACGTTCTCTTCGTCTTTCGTCTCTGCGCCTTCATCGCCCTTCCCTTCCCTCCTTTCTCCGTCCCGCTCCTCTTCTCTCTCCCACCGGTCTCCGTTCCCCCCCTTCCCATTACTTCCGCCCCTCCAAAACCGATTTCTTTTCTCCTTCCCCCCCCCCCATCCCTGCTCCCTCCCCCTACTTTCCTCCCCGTCGTCCCCTCTTCCTGCTCCCACTTCGTTTCTTCTCTTCGTAACTCGACCCCGCTCCTCCCTTCCCAAGCTCCATCTCTATTTCCTTCTCTTCCCTCTTTTCACCGTTCGCTTCTCACCCTTTTGTCCTCTCCCCCTCCTCTCAAGGATGTGAAGGAGAGGGAGGCAAAGGAGAAAATGACTGCTTTCCCAGACAGGTGGGACCCTTCTCTTTTCAAAAAGAGGAAGAAGAACTCATTCGCTATAAATCAATTGCACCGAATGCAGATGGAGTTTATCCAAAGAGGGAGGGGCGGAGGAGCCACGGAGTAGACAGAGCCAGAGGGAAATGGGCAGTCGCCGACCAACGCTCATACCGACTGGTACATAGCTCTGCGTGTGAGTGTTCGTGTATTCGTGTGCTCACGTTATATGCCATATGTGTCCTCACATGTCTGCATGTGCATGTGTTTATGTGATAAAGAAAAGCTCGAACACGTCAATATCCATGAAGAGAGATTATTACTCAAACAATTCGAAGTGGGTAGCCACTGCTGTCACTTCTAAGTACAAATGAACGAGCAACGCATACTAATAAAACAACATGTTAACTTTGATAATTGCAAGTGTTATTTATTCAAATTCTCGTTGCACATGAAACATTAGTCTTCTATTTAGCCATGCACACAAAGCAGACAAGTAGAATTAAAATACACTGCGCTCAAAAATGTGAAGTGACACAATATCAGGTGGATTTAGAATACAGGAAAGAAAAGGCGTTCGGCTGGGAAATAAGTCCACAAGGGGAAGGGGAAATAACAAACAGACTAAGAGATGGAGAGGATTAGGGAGTAGGGAGTAGGGAAGGGGGAGAGACAAGGAGTGCTAGCGTCGTACGTTTAATACACACGCTCAGCAGGCTGAACGTAAGCGAACTCCGACTCATCGAGAGTGTAGCTGTGGACGGGGCGAGTGTCGAGTTCGATGGCGCGGGTGGTGGGGTTCTCGTAGGAGAGGGTGTGCTCCATCCACTCCTTGTCGTTTCTCTTGGGGTAGTCCTCTCTGGCGTGGGCTCCACGGGATTCCTTACGGTTGAACGCGGAGTGCATCGTCTGACGGGCCTGAGTGAGGAGGTTCTGGAACTCGAGGGACTCGATGAGGTCAGAGTTCCAGGTGGAGGACTTGTCGTTCACAAGGATCTTGTCGGCCTCGTGAACGAGCTCGTCAATCTCCTTGACTCCCTGCTTAAGGGTCTCCTCCGTACGGAACACAGCGGCGTACTTCTGCATGATCTTCTGCATCTTGAGGCGGAGGTCGGCAGTGGGGATGGTTCCCTTGTTGTACTTGAGAGCGTCCACTCTGGCAATGGAGTCCTCTCCAGCATCAGCGGTGGCGAAGGGGCGGTGGGGAGTGTTGGGCTGGATGGTGTCGATGATCTTGTTAGCACAAGCACGTCCGAACACGACGATGTCGAGGAGGGAGTTAGCTCCAAGACGGTTGGCTCCGTGGACGGAGGCACAAGCAGCCTCTCCGGCAGCCATCAATCCGGGGATGACAGTGTCAGGGCTGTCCTTGGTCTTCTTCACAGCCTCTCCATGGTAGTTGGTGGGGACTCCTCCCATGTTGTAGTGCACGGTGGGGATGACGGGGATGGGCTCCTTGGTCACGTCCACTCCAGCAAAGATCTTGGCGGACTCAGAGATTCCAGGGAGACGCTCGTTGAGGAGGTCGGGGGAGAGGTGGTTGAGGTGGAGGTAGATGTGGTCCTTGTTGGGTCCCACTCCTCTTCCCTCGTTGATCTCCACGGTCATAGCACGAGAGACGACGTCTCTGGAGGCGAGGTCCTTCTTGGAAGGGGCGTAACGCTCCATGAACCTCTCTCCCTCGGAGTTACGGAGGATTCCTCCCTCTCCACGGGCTCCCTCGGTGATGAGACATCCAGCTCCGTAGATTCCGGTGGGGTGGAACTGAACGAACTCAAGGTCCTCAGAGGGAGTCCGGCACGGGAAACCATGGCTCCTCCATCTCCGGTGCAGGTGTGGGCAGAGGTGGCGGAGAAGTAGGCACGTCCGTATCCTCCGGTGGCGAGGATGGTGTAGTGTGCTTTGAAGCGGTGCCAGGACCCGTCCTCCATGTTGAAGGCCATCACTCCTCTGCACTCGTCTCCCTCCATGATCAAGTCGGTGGCGAAGTGCTCGATGAAGAACACACAGTCGTTGCGCACGGACTGTCCGTAGAGAGTGTGGAGCATGGCGTGTCCAGTTCTGTCGGCGGCGGCAGCGGTACGGAAGGCCTGTCCTCCTTTCCGTAGTCAAGAGACTGTCCTCCGAACGCACGCTGGTAGATCTTTCCCTCGTTGGTACGGGAGAAGGGAAGTCCAGCAGCCTCCAACTCGAGCACAGCCTCAGGAGCGTGCTTACACATGTAGTGGATGGCGTCCTGGTCTCCAAGCCAGTCAGATCCCTTGACGGTGTCGTAGGCGTGCCACTTCCAGTCATCGGGAGTCATGTTTCCGAGGGCAGCGTTGATTCCTCCCTGGGCAGCCACGGTGTGGGAACGAGTGGGGAACACCTTCGAGATACAAGCAGCCTTGTACCCCTTCTGGGACAATCCGTAGGCAGCACGGAGTCCGGCTCCTCCAGCTCCAACAATGATGGCATCGTACTCGTGGTCGATCACGGGGTAGGTTCTGGTTCCAGACTGCCCCTGGATCTCCACTTTGTTAGAGACTGATCTAGCGATACGAGTGGTGTGGACAGATCTAGTGCATCCAATAGTGGAAGCAACTTTCTGTGCAGTGATAACCAGTGATCATGTTTACGCCGGTTATGAAGTGTTGGACGAATGAGGGTTTTCCAACGCAAACGCACGTGTGTGGAAAATAACATAAAACAAACGCAACACAGTTACTTAGTTTTTTCTTTCAATTAATAGGTAGACGAAAATAAGAACAATATACATATATTGCATGCCAGAAATTTGCACATGGCGTAACGAATATTTTTGCTACGTTTAGTAAACTATAAGCGACTGGTGAAGGGATTTTTCTTCCTCTACTTTTTATAAAGTAATTTAGAGATAAATGTGGGAAAAGCATGTGCACATTGACAGGCAACCAAATAAAAGATTTACAGTATGCTGCATTTACATGCTGGGTTTTCTGTTCTGTTCTAAGTTAGCCGAGTTTGTCTCCGACTTAAAAGCAACAAAAGGATGAGATTTGCAAAAAGGAAAGAAAATATGATTGAAATGTAAGATAACAAAATAATTTCCGTATAACCTATTAATAAGAAAACACGCAAATCTTACCTTGATGTGATGCATTGTGTATAATATACAACTCCAGGCACGTTTACCTTCAAGGAAAGAGTTCAGATCAAAAAAAGAGCAGACAAAAAAATCCCTCTGTTGAGAGCAAAAGAACTCAACACGCATATACGCTTAAAAAGTGTTTACAATTCCTTGATAAGTATGCGGACTAGCCTATTCGTGTGTTTCGACATGGGTGCTGTTGTCACCATTATTTACATTTTAATTTCATCCATTTTTATTCGGCACGCTATGATGCCTGTGGATACTATCCTCGAAACCTTTTCGTGTTGCAAATGAAGACAAAGTAAATACGCGCGGGGAGAAATAGATGCGGTTGTGTTGCTCACAGTCACACACATTACTCGCGCAAATATACATGTTTTTGTGCAGAAGGATCAGGTCGACTAGCTAGCATTTGTATTGAGTCTGAGACGCTCTCATGAAGAAAACAACAGCTTTACTATGTTTTACTATCTTCGTTTGAATAAATTAAGCATAAATGAATGTATACGTTATGAACTATATATTTACATCGATATATCTTGCCTACCAGGGTTAAATAACCGACTGATACATGTATAAGAAAAAACAAGGAATGATGGAGGCGCAACGAAAGCACAAAAATTCTCAAATACGGGGCAGGTAGTACAAAAGAAGTGTTTAAACTAATTACGCAGATTTAAATTGCGTATCTCAACAAAAAAAAAATGCGTGTTAATAAAATGGAGACGATGCAAGAAAGTACAATTACAGGCGAAAGGCGAGGCGGATGATCTGGAAGAGAGAGGACCCGACTACGACGAAGAGGAAGAATCCCATGGCAACAGGGCCAAGGGGAGACTTCTCCTCCTCAACGACATTCTCCTTCTTCTCCTGTTCACGACACATACACAATACGATTGGATGATATACGTTCATAAACCAAGACATACGCCGTTATATATTAGTCATGGCAATATATATAGTTGAGATGATGTGTACACACACAAAACATTTCTAGGGAGAACGAGCAGCAAATATTTCGATTGCTACAATTCAGAAAACGTACCACAACACGCTTAGTAATTCTGTCAGCGTACTGACGGTTGCTGGCCTTCATGTTGAGTCTTCCGTTTGCCTAATATTTGGCAGTCCAGAAATGGCGTAGAGAAGCATGATGACCAGAAGAGAGCATGTTAATAAATGTTGAACAAACAAGTGATCATACATTATGCAAACACTGAAAGACGTTTAACATTGTTAATACATGGCCAGACTAAAGGCTTACCATTTTTGTACGATAAAGAATGCAGTAAAACTGTTTTCTTAGTTGACTACGAGATTGCTCTCATCCGCATGTGTCACATTTCATAAAAAAAATCTTTTTTCGCATTTGAGTATTTGCATTTATGAATATATATGGACCGAAAGTATTCAATTCGTATATGCATCTAATTCTAATCGCTGAAGTGGCTAAACTGTAGTTTTCCAATGGAAAAACCGGCTTTGTCTTATCTTCCATGTTATAGATTATTCAAGTCTTATGCAGTGTAGTGAAATAGCAGTGTTGTTAATCTTTTATTAGTTACATGTACCAAATTGTGTTGATTTTTTTCTCGACCAGAATGTCCTTCTCTTAGGCGAAATAGAGAATAAAATCTCGTTATTTGTACACTAATTCGTTATTTATTCATGTCTCGTGCGCCGACAAGGATATACCATTCGAGTTTATTTCGTATATGACCGTTTGTATTGTTTTTGTATCGATTCACCTCCTGTTATGGGCGTAAATGTTCGATACAAAAGAAATTGTCATTGGATTTCAGAGTCTATGCGTATTGTTAATTACTGGAAAGAGCTTGTGATGCATCAGTCGTCAAAATATGGTATTCTAGGCGTGTTCAAACAATTATGTATGGACAGAGGAGGGGTCGTTTGCCTCTCTAAAGTGAGCGAATTTGGATGCCCGCTGAAACTACCGTCTCATGCAACACTAATGAAACTCATGCCAGCCAGTTGCATGAAGTAGTTTTGCGCTCCTAAGTGACTGGATGCGGTGATGTGAGCTTGATCAAAGACGGGGATCAGTCAATGGTTTATTAGTGTCTGAGAGACAATGCTTCCAAGATCATATTTTCCTTTTGTAAAGCTTGTACATGATGTAACTCCCTACCTCAATTCCCAAAATTGCTGGGCGAACCTTCTATTTTCTTCTCTCCTAGAGCATGCGTTAATTTCCTCGAAACATACTGCTACCCAGATCTTGTATTGTCGATGAAGGTTTCCTTCTTGTGGAGTACACACCATCATTGACTCGATTCTTAGCTTGCCCTGCTTTTCGACACTAGGCTATTCTATTCTATGCTCGCAGACTTATGAGATTCTTTTAACTCCCCGGAGTGCACCCCTCTATCTGTGCAAGTAAGACTACATGAGTGTGTCCGTTGCGGGTGTGTGAGACAAAAAACTATTTGTAGCGTGAATGGCCCGCCACCATTTGAGGGCACGCGCTTTTGATTTTGTTTTAGTTTTATGTTTTGTGATTCATTAGAAATTGTTATACCCATGCTGCATGGCGTTTACATACTTAATATGTGAACTGGCGCTTCAAATGTGACACACATTTTATTTTCATTTATTATTTCCAGCTCTTTTCCTTCTCTATGCTTTGCTTATTTTGTGCATTTTTCTGTTTTGTTTTGATGTTAATTCATAATGTTGTATAACATAAATTATTAAAGTATGTATACACGGTTATATATAAGTTTATGTTTATGTATATCATATCATTTATTTTTGCGTATGTCTATAATAACACGCTTATGCATTTATTTGACGCACATGTTCCATTTTCTTTATTAATTTTAAAAATTCGTTTGCTTGATTTTATCTTGCCATCGCTAATGGGTGATTGATATCAGTTTTGAGGTTGTTCATACCTTCAGACATTGAGTCCCTTTGCTTGTTCCAGGAGAGAGATGCTGATGCATCTAGTTTCTATTATGATGAGGTCTTTCTTCTGGAGGATTGATCTTTTGAGAAATGATGAGAAGAGCAACGGTGACGAGAAGGAGAAAAGCATTGAAGAGGAGCATGCACACACACAGTTATCTACCTTTGCCCTTGCCTATATCTTTATATTTGCCTCTGCCCTTGCTTATTTTATTTTTCTCTCCATAGTCTTCCGTATTTTTCGTTCACTATCACCCCCTATCAGCTTTAATTTCTTCTCTTTAATAATGTTAATTGCTCTTTGGCTCTTTTATTAAGACTCAGACTCAGATATTTATCACTCATCTCAAAGACAAGCAACAACTTCAAGTCACACATATACAACATCTTATTCTATGTTCCCTTTGCATGCCTCCCATTCCCTTCCCTTTGCTTCCCTTCATTTCCTCTCTCTCTTTTTCGTTTCCCCTTTCCTCTCCCTTTGCTCCCCTTTTTCTTTCCCATTGACTGCCTCTTCCCCCTGCCCATAACTCCGCTTCATTCAAGTAGATTCACGCTTTGAACTGTCATTGGGACGTGCTGTCTTTTCTCTGGAAGGATTTTTAGTATCCAAGTATCTATCTCCACGAAGAGAAGAGAGAGGAGAAGAATGAAACTTACACGACGCATATACACATAAGAGAACAAGCCGCCTTATCGAAAAGAGATATGTGAACAGGAGACATCTACCCCAAGAAATGAGATAACCCAGATAACAGTAGAGTACTTCATACACTACAAAAGTCGCGTATGATAAGTCACCGACATGCACACATCACAAGTAAGAATTCAAATAAACCGGAAACAGATTGAACATACGCAGGACAATACACTATATGCACAGGGTACATCTTTTTTTTATTCGTAGATTTATTAAACAACTACCCCTAAAAGCATCACCTAGCAATACTCTCCTAAAGCCACGGAGGATATCATAAAGTTCTGACGAACTGGAAATAAATGAACGAGAGATGACAACCCCGAGAGATAAGTGTCAACGCTGGATAGCACCACATTGTAATATTTATGAATGGGAATCATGGGTGCTGTTTTTTTTTTTTTTTTTTTTTTTTTTTTTTTTTTTTTTATGTTGTTTGATCGAACCATACAAGAGGTGGACACAAAGTTAACAATGGGGGATGCTCTCTCACAGTCAGAAATTATACATTTATTTCGATAAATAGTGAAATTTCTGGAGGATTTTTTTTTGTTTCGCATATAAACAAAAATTTGCCAACAGACGATGTCTATTTGCGGTATGGCCCCACGATTGGCCCACAATTAGAACAGCGTTCGAATTCATGCGAAAAGAATAATCTGCCCTTCAATACATTTTAAATCACATATAAATTAAAAAAAATTATAGGCTTACATATGCCGCAATAATAGAACATACATTTTATTAAGTCTCTCACAACAGATAAATATATGTTGTGTGGGAATATATGCATTCTACTATTTTATATTCCTTTTTAAAATAACTTATAAATATCTAAATCACCATGGATTACTATATCAGACTTCATAAACATTCTCAAAGCTTTATTTGGAATACCCATATAACCTCAACAACATAAAAATACACAGATATAAACCAACAAAAAAGAAATATGTGTGGAAATATCTATATCTATGAGCCTATTTTCAATAACATCGTCGAATATGACCTTATATACCATTTTGAAAAAAAAAAAAAAAAAAAAAAAAAACATTTGGGAGGTGTATATATCTTTTTGAATATGCATATATATTTATGAATACCCGTCAATTTTTTATAAGCTATAACTTATGAGTTTCAGTGTGACTAATTTATTATTATTATTTATATTGTGGTGTTAGGGTGCGAGTTCCAATAAGCTTTTTAGGATGTTTATTGAGTCTAGAAGTAATAATGCATAGTGTCAGGAATAATAAAGCATTCTTTATTTATTCTTTTTATTTTGTCTCTTATAAATATCTTCATCTAAGGGACAAGGCATCCTATTCAATAAATCATTCAAGCTTATTTGTACATATCCTTACATTTTACAAATATAGAATGATGGGCGATGATGAGGATTGGAGAAAATCAAAGCATGTATGGCAACATGCATCAGATTTACCTCCCCATATCGTCCCAACGTTTTTCGGGAAACCTTATCCCCAATTTTTGACTTGCTCCTGTTTTGCGCCAGAGCTATTAGTCAAGTGAGAGTGATTCTCCGTCGGAAGAAAACGCAATTCGTCTGCGTTCTCTTCAGGAATCATTCAGAGGAATGATCAACCAGAAAATAAATCTGGTCTGCCAGAGAGCGAAAAGGACGATGTCGTGCCTTTCGATGCTGAATTGGCAAGGGAAGGCAAGAGCCAAGAGGACCAGGACTCATCGATGGAACCACCTTCGTCGGTGGAGACGAATGACGCGTCGAAGGAATCAGACGACCAGGAAGAGAAGGAGTCTCAGAGGGAGATTCCTTCAGTGGACGAGGTTTTGTCAGTGGAGAAGGCTGAGTCAGCCAAGGATACTCCAGACAACAAGGCCTCAAGCAGGAAAAACTCAGAACAAAAGGAAAATGACACTGAGACTTCCTTTCCCAGCTTTGAGTGGACTCCAATTCCTTCCCCAATGCACCCAGCTCCTGCAGACACACCTTTGTCGTCATCGGACTTCCCTCCTCTTCCACCTCTCCCTTCTCAGGCACCAAGGATTCCGGTGAGTAGGACTACGCCGTGGGAACGGAAAACCCAGACGCTGTACAGAAGTGCCATTCCTCGTGCTCAGCCTCCCTCAGGCTCTCCAACTCTACAGTAGCTCCGCCCGAGAGATCGCGCGATGACACCAAGGACCAGAGACAACTCCTGGAGCTTCAGATGAAACCAGCACTTGCCATGTTTAAGGCTTGTGGAGGCGAATCAGTGTTCCTCTCGATCGATCTCCTCATGGAGTGTCAACGGTTGAATGCGGACGAACTCTTTGACAAGGATCTAGGAGGCGTTCTCATTCGTTCCTTTCCGCAGGAAACCTTGTCCTTGAGATAGGAAGACTACTGCGTCAAGGAAACACCGTCGATGACATCATCAGTAACTTGTTGAAGAAAGTCCCTCTGGACCCTAGTGGTCTGGCCGCCCGAATCAAGCGAGCTCACTCCCTCCTCCTCTGACCACAACGTCGGAGACTTGGTTTCATGACCGACTTATCATGTTCACTACAGAAGACGCGAAGACGGTCACAGCGTTGCAGCACTTCTAAGGCATGAAAGAAGGAGAGACTTGGCAGAGTGCTTGAAAGTTCACTTTGAACGCTTGTTCTCAAAAACGGAGACGGGACAGTGGAAGGTCTCTGTGGACACGTCACACCTCTACATGGTGATGGCGCAGTTCAAGTCCCCTGAAAAGAAGGACACTCCTTTTCATAAGAAGACAGGACACTGGTCTGGAGGAAAGGACGGCAAGCAAGGACAACGCTCCTCGGACAAGCAGGAAGGCAAAGGCAATGAGAAGCAAACCGGGTTTTCAACTCAAGCAGTTTCCAACCAGAACCACAACCAGAACCAGAAACAGCATGGTTTCAAAGGAGAGAAGAAAGCAGCGGTGGTCAAAAGCCACGATGTTTCTGCGGACTGGAGCGCGGTGATTGGACGAGTCGAAGGACAGGACGTAACCTTCCTATTGACACCGGTTCCGATGTCACCATGATGACGTCAACAGACCTGCAGAAATGCGGTCTGGTGGCAGATTCCAAACGAGGCCTTTACTGCAGTTAGACGGTACTCAGCTGGAGCTCCCTTCAACCAAAGAGAAGGTCGACATTGTTCTCCACTCCGCCACTGTCTCAATACATCTTCTCCAAGGACCCATGAACCTCCTAGGAAAGGACGTGATGATGGAGCCAGAGTTCAAGTTCAAGGCAAAGCCTC
Organism: Drosophila quasianomalipes; assembly: GCA_035043665.1. Lineage (NCBI taxonomy): Eukaryota > Metazoa > Arthropoda > Insecta > Diptera > Drosophilidae > Drosophila > Drosophila quasianomalipes. The sequence continues at coordinate 747 of JAWNMU010000614.1, read as the reverse complement.
AAACATGTTTGATAACTCAGACGGAGCAAACAGATCAGGTGGATAACGCTGGCTTCATCCCCATCGAACAAGGTTCCATTGCAGATACTACAGAGCGTGACGTGACACCGGCTACAGACACTCCGCAATATCTCAAGAAGTTCATCACCATGAACGTGCATCTCGACCCTCTCTTCCTGTCAAGGATGTGGAAGTTACGTTAGAGTTCATCGACAATGCTCCTCCTCCTCCCTTCTTCTATCGTATTCGTTGCAACAGCGAAGTTGTCACCAAGGAGATGCGGAAGATCCTGGCAGAATGGATCGCGACAGGAGTCCTCAAGAAGGTCACGCTAAGAGAAGTCTCACATGTGCACTCTTTCACGATCTTCACGAAGAAAAGGATGGACTTGAAGGTACGTCCCTGTACGAACTGCGTGCCCTTCAACCGGTTCTTAGTGAAAAATCACAACTTCATCCATGATATAGACGATATCCAACGTGGCCTCCAGGCGTACAAATACTTTTCTCATATCGATCTCGCCTCTGCTTACACGCACCACAAGATGCCTGAAGAATCTCAGCAATTCTTGGGAGTGGAGTTCGCTGGAACCATCTACAAGTACCTCCGTGCTCTCTTTGGTCTCTCTCATCTCACATCCTTCTTCTCAGGGGTGATTTCCGGAATTCTTTCGGTCTCCCAGGCACGTACCACTATGTAGATACATTGTGGTTGGTGGTCACACGCGTGAGGAACTGAGAAAAGGAC